>CM065597.1:1692304-1734477 GCA_033119425.1 Bufotes viridis
TACATCCAGGGTAATACAGCGCCCCATACCTCTTACATACAGGGTCAATACAGCGCCCCATACCTCTTACATCCAGGGTAATACAGCGCCCCATACCTCTTACATCCAGGAGTAATACAGCGCCTCATACCTCTTACATCCAGGGTAATACAGCGCCCCATACCTCTTACATCCAGGGTAATACAGCGCCTCATACCTCTTACATCCAGGGTAATACAGCGCCCCATACATCTTACATCCAGGGTCATACAGCGCCCCATACCTCTTACATCCAGGGTAATACAGCGCCCCATACCTCTTACATACAGGAGAATACAGCGCCTCATACCTCTTACATCCAGGGTAATACAGCGCCCCATACCTCTTACATACAGGGTAATACAGCGCCTCATACCTCTTACATCCAGGGTAATACAGCGCCTCATACCTCTTACATCCAGGGTAGTACAGCGCCTCATACCTCTTACATCCAGGGTCATACAGCGCCTCATACCTCTTACATCCAGGGTAATACAGCGCCCCATACCTCTTACATACAGGGTAATACAGCGCCCCATACCTCTTACATCCAGGGTAATACAGCACCTCATACCTCTTACATCCAGGGTAATACAGCGCCTCATACCTCTTACATCCAGGGTAATACAGCACCCCATACCTCTTACATCCAGGGTAATACAGCGCCTCATACCTCTTACATCCAGGGTAATACAGCGCCTCATACCTCTTACATCCAGGGTAATACAGCGCCCCATACCTCTTACATCCAGGGTAATACAGCGCCCCATACCTCTTACATCCAGGGTCATACAGCGCCCCATACCTCTTACATACAGGGTAATACAGCGCCTCATACCTCTTACATCCAGGGTAATACAGCGCCTCATACCTCTTACATCCAGGGTAATACAGCGCCTCATACCTCTTACATCCAGGGTAATACAGCGCCTCATACCTCTTACATCCAGGGTAATACAGCGCCTCATACCTCTTACATCCAGGGTAATACAGCGCCTCATACCTCTTACATACAGGGTCATACAGCGCCCCATACCTCTTACATCCAGGGTAATACAGCGCCTCATACCTCTTACATACAGGGTAATACAGCGCCCCATACCTCTTACATCCAGGGTAATACAGCGCCTCATACCTCTTACATCCAGGGTAATACAGCGCCCCATACCTCTTACATCCAGGGTAATACAGCGCCCCATACCTCTTACATCCAGGGTAATACAGCGCCCCATACCTCTTACATCCAGGGTAATACAGCGCCTCATACCTCTTACATACAGGGTAATACAGCGCCTCATACCTCTTACATCCAGGGTAATACAGCGCCTCATACCTCTTACATCCAGGGTAATACAGCGCCTCATACCTCTTACATCCAGGGTAATACAGCGCCCCATACCTCTTACATCCAGGGTAATACAGCGCCTCATACCTCTTACATCCAGGGTAATACAGCGCCCCATACCTCTTACATCCAGGGTAATACAGCGCCTCATACCTCTTACATACTGGAGAATACAGCGCCTCATACCTCTTACATCCAGGGTAATACAGCGCCCCATACCTCTTACATCCAGGGTAATACAGCGCCCCATACCTCTTACATACTGGAGAATACAGCGCCTCATACCTCTTACATACAGGAGAATACGGCACCTCATACCTCTTACATCCAGGGTAATACAGCGCCTCATACCTCTTACATCCAGGGTAATACAGCACCCCATACCTCTTACATCCAGGGTAATACAGCGCCTCATACCTCTTACATCCAGGGTAATACAGCGCCTCATACCTCTTACATCCAGGGTAATACAGCGCCCCATACCTCTTACATCCAGGGTAATACAGCGCCCCATACCTCTTACATCCAGGGTAATACAGCGCCCCATACCTCTTACATACAGGAGAATACAGCGCCCCATACCTCTTACATACAGGGTAATACAGCGCCCCATACCTCTTACATCCAGGGTAATACAGCGCCTCATACCTCTTACATCCAGGGTCATACAGCGCCCCATACCTCTTACATACAGGGTAATACAGCGCCTCATACCTCTTACATCCAGGGTAATACAGCGCCTCATACCTCTTACATCCAGGGTAATACAGCGCCCCATACCTCTTACATCCAGGGTAATACAGCGCCCCATACCTCTTACATCCAGGGTAATACAGCGCCCCATACCTCTTACATCCAGGGTAATACAGCGCCTCATACCTCTTACATCCAGGGTAATACAGCGCCCCATACCTCTTACATCCAGGGTAATACAGCGCCCCATACCTCTTACATCCAGGGTAATACAGCGCCCCATACCTCTTACATCCAGGGTAATACAGCGCCTCATACCTCTTACATACAGGGTAATACAGCGCCCCATACCTCTTACATCCAGGGTCATACAGCGCCCCATACCTCTTACATCCAGGGTAATACAGCGCCTCATACCTCTTACATCCAGGGTAATACAGCGCCTCATACCTCTTACATCCAGGGTAATACAGCGCCCCATACCTCTTACATACAGGGTAATACAGCGCCTCATACCTCTTACATCCAGGGTAATACAGCGCCTCATACCTCTTACATCCAGGGTAATACAGCGCCTCATACCTCTTACATCCAGGGTAATACAGCGCCTCATACCTCTTACATCCAGGGTAATACAGCGCCCCATACCTCTTACATACAGGGTAATACAGCGCCCCATACCTCTTACATCCAGGGTAATACAGCGCCCCATACCTCTTACATCCAGGGTAATACAGCGCCTCATACCTCTTACATCCAGGGTAATACAGCGCCTCATACCTCTTACATCCAGGGTCATACAGCGCCCCATACCTCTTACATCCAGGGTAATACAGCGCCTCATACCTCTTACATCCAGGGTAATACAGCGCCCCATACCTCTTACATACAGGGTAATACAGCGCCCCATACCTCTTACATACAGGGTAATACAGCGCCCAATACCTCTTAACATACAGGGTAATACAGCGCCTCATACCTCTTACATCCAGGGTCATACAGCGCCCCATACCTCTTACATACAGGGTAATACAGCGCCTCATACCTCTTACATACAGGGTAATACAGCGCCCCATACCTCTTACATACAGGGTAATACAGCGCCTCATACCTCTTACATCCAGGGTAATACAGCGCCTCATACCTCTTACATACAGGGTAATACAGCGCCCCATACCTCTTACATACAGGATAATACAGTGCCCCATACCTCTTACATACAGGGTAATACAGCGCCTCATACCTCTTACATACTGGAGAATACAGCGCCTCATACCTCTTACATACAGGGTAATACAGCGCCTCATACCTCTTACATACAGGGTAATACAGCGCCTCATACCTCTTACATCCAGGGTAATACAGCGCCTCATACCTCTTACATCCAGGGTAATACAGCGCCCCATACCTCTTACATCCAGGGTAATACAGCGCCTCATACCTCTTACATACAGGAGTAATACAGCGCCTCATACCTCTTACATCCAGGGTAATACAGCGCCTCATACCTCTTACATCCAGGGTAATACAGCGCCTCATACCTCTTACATACAGGGTAATACAGCGCCTCATACCTCTTACATCCAGGGTAATACAGCGCCTCATACCTCTTACATCCAGGGTAATACAGCGCCTCATACCTCTTACATCCAGGGTAATACAGCGCCTCATACCTCTTACATCCAGGGTAATACAGCGCCTCATACCTCTTACATCCAGGGTAATACAGCGCCCCATACCTCTTACATCCAGGGTAATACAGCGCCCCATACCTCTTACATCCAGGGTAATACAGCGCCTCATACCTCTTACATCCAGGGTAATACAGCGCCTCATACCTCTTACATCCAGGGTAATACAGCGCCTCATACCTCTTACATCCAGGGTAATACAGCGCCTCATACCTCTTACATCCAGGGTAATACAGCGCCTCATACCTCTTACATACAGGGTAATACAGCGCCTCATACCTCTTACATCCAGGGTAATACAGCGCCCCATACCTCTTACATCCAGGGTAATACAGCGCCCCATACCTCTTACATCCAGGGTAATACAGCGCCTCATACCTCTTACATCCAGGGTAATACAGCGCCCCATACCTCTTACATCCAGGGTAATACAGCGCCTCATACCTCTTACATCCAGGGTAATACAGCGCCTCATACCTCTTACATCCAGGGTAATACAGCGCCCCATACCTCTTACATCCAGGGTAATACAGCGCCCCATACCTCTTACATACAGGAGTAATACAGCGCCCCATACCTCTTACATCCAGGGTAATACAGCGCCCCATACCTCTTACATACAGGGTAATACAGCGCCTCATACCTCTTACATCCAGGGTAATACAGCGCCTCATACCTCTTACATCCAGGGTCATACAGCGCCCCATACCTCTTACATCCAGGGTAATACAGCGCCCCATACCTCTTACATCCAGGGTAATACAGCGCCTCATACCTCTTACATCCAGGGTAATACAGCGCCTCATACCTCTTACATCCAGGGTAATACAGCGCCCATACCTCTTACATCCAGGGTAATACAGCGCCCCATACCTCTTACATCCAGGGTAATACAGCGCCCCATACCTCTTACATCCAGGGTAATACAGCGCCCCATACCTCTTACATACAGGGTAATACAGCGCCCCATACCTCTTACATCCAGGGTCATACAGCGCCCCATACCTCTTACATCCAGGGTAATACAGCGCCTCATACCTCTTACATACAGGGTAATACAGCGCCTCATACCTCTTACATCCAGGGTAATACAGCGCCCCATACCTCTTACATCCAGGGTAATACAGCGCCTCATACCTCTTACATCCAGGGTAATACAGCGCCTCATACCTCTTACATCCAGGGTAGTCAGCGCCTCATACCTCTTACATCCAGGGTAATACAGCGCCCATACCTCTTACATCCAGGGTAATACAGCGCCTCATACCTCTTACATCCAGGGTAATACAGCGCCCCATACCTCTTACATCCAGGGTAATACAGCGCCCCATACCTCTTACATCCAGGGTAATACAGCGCCCCATACCTCTTACATCCAGGGTAATACAGCGCCTCATACCTCTTACATCCAGGGTAATACAGCGCCCCATACCTCTTACATCCAGGGTAATACAGCGCCTCATACCTCTTACATCCAGGGTAATACAGCGCCCCATACCTCTTACATCCAGGGTAATACAGCGCCTCATACCTCTTACATCCAGGGTAATACAGCGCCCCATACCTCTTACATACAGGGTAATACAGCGCCCCATACCTCTTACATACAGGGTAATACAGCGCCTCATACCTCTTACATACAGGGTAATACAGCGCCTCATACCTCTTACATACAGGGTAATACAGCGCCTCATACCTCTTACATACAGGGTAATACAGCGCCTCATACCTCTTACATCCAGGGTAATACAGCGCCTCATACCTCTTACATACAGGGTAATACAGCGCCCCATACCTCTTACATACAGGAGTAATACAGCGCCTCATACCTCTTACATCCAGGGTAATACAGCGCCCCATACCTCTTACATCCAGGGTAATACAGCGCCCCATACCTCTTACATACAGGGTAATACAGCGCCTCATACCTCTTACATACAGGAGTAATACAGCGCCTCATACCTCTTACATCCAGGGTAATACAGCGCCTCATACCTCTTACATCCAGGGTAATACAGCGCCCCATACCTCTTACATCCAGGGTAATACAGCGCCCCATACCTCTTACATCCAGGGTAATACAGCGCCTCATACCTCTTACATCCAGGGTAATACAGCGCCTCATACCTCTTACATCCAGGGTAATACAGCGCCTCATACCTCTTACATCCAGGGTAATACAGCGCCCCATACCTCTTACATCCAGGGTAATACAGCGCCTCATACCTCTTACATCCAGGGTAATACAGCGCCTCATACCTCTTACATCCAGGGTAATACAGCGCCTCATACCTCTTACATCCAGGGTAATACAGCGCCCCATACCTCTTACATACAGGGTAATACAGCGCCTCATACCTCTTACATCCAGGGTAATACAGCGCCTCGATACCTCTTACATCCAGGGTAATACAGCGCCTCATACCTCTTACATCCAGGGTAATACAGCGCCTCATACCTCTTACATCCAGGGTAATACAGCGCCTCATACCTCTTACATCCAGGGTAATACAGCGCCTCATACCTCTTACATCCAGGGTAATACAGCGCCTCATACCTCTTACATCCAGGGTAATACAGCGCCTCATACCTCTTACATCCAGGGTAATACAGCGCCTCATACCTCTTACATCCAGGGTAATACAGCGCCTCATACCTCTTACATCCAGGAGTAATACAGCGCCTCATACCTCTTACATCCAGGGTAATACAGCGCCCCATACCTCTTACATCCAGGGTAATACAGCGCCCCATACCTCTTACATACAGGGTAATACAGCGCCTCATACCTCTTACATCCAGGGTAATACAGCGCCCCATACCTCTTACATCCAGGGTAATACAGCGCCCCATACCTCTTACATCCAGGGTAATACAGCGCCTCATACCTCTTACATACAGGAGTAATACAGCGCCTCATACCTCTTACATCCAGGGTAATACAGCGCCTCATACCTCTTACATCCAGGGTAATACAGCGCCCCATACCTCTTACATCCAGGGTAATACAGCGCCCCATACCTCTTACATCCAGGGTAATACAGCGCCCCATACCTCTTACATTCAGGGTAATACAGCGCCTCATACCTCTTACATCCAGGGTAATACAGCGCCCCATACCTCTTACATCCAGGGTAATACAGCGCCCCATACCTCTTACATCCAGGGTAATACAGCGCCTCATACCTCTTACATCCAGGGTAATACAGCGCCTCATACCTCTTACATCCAGGGTAATACAGCGCCCCATACCTCTTACATCCAGGGTAATACAGCGCCCCATACCTCTTACATCCAGGGTAATACAGCGCCTCATACCTCTTACATCCAGGGTAATACAGCGCCCCATACCTCTTACATACAGGGTAATACAGCGCCCCATACCTCTTACATCCAGGGTAATACAGCACCCCATACCTCTTACATACAGGGTAATACAGCGCCCCATACCTCTTACATACAGGGTAATACAGCGCCTCATACCTCTTACATACAGGAGAATACAGCGCCCCATACCTCTTACATCCAGGGTAATACAGCGCCTCATACCTCTTACATCCAGGGTAATACAGCGCCTCATACCTCTTACATCCAGGGTAATACAGCGCCCCATACCTCTTACATACAGGATAATACAGCGCCTCATACCTCTTACATCCAGGAGAATACAGCGCCCCATACCTCTTACATCCAGGGTAATACAGCGCCTCATACCTCTTACATCCAGGGTAATACAGCGCCCCATACCTATTACATCCAGGGTAATACAGCGCCCCATACCTCTTACATACAGGGTAATACAGCGCCTCATACCTCTTACATACAGGGTAATACCGCGCCCGATACCTCTTACATCCAGGGTCATACAGCGCCTCATACCTCTTACATACAGGGTAATACAGCGCCTCATACCTCTTACATTCAGGGTAATACAGCGCCTCATACCTCTTACATACAGGGTGATACAGCGCCCCATACCTCTTACATACAGGAGAATACAGCGCCCGATACCACTTACATCCAGGGTCATACAGCGCCTCATACCTCTTATATCCGGTGACGTCTCCTATGATGTTCTCTGTCCTCATCTTCTCCTTTCAGACCAGACCGCCATGATGACTTCTTTCATCTCTGGTCTCTGCAGTGTTTGACAGACATCTTAGTTCCTACTTTTCCATCATCCTCCCTCCTTCTGAACACCCCATCTTGCCCCCCCCCTCCCAATACTGTTCTGCAGAAACAGTCCCCCTGATAATACTAGGACCACACAGGTAGCGCCCCCTTCAATAATTATTGCCACACAGTGCCCTAAAAAACAACTGCGCCCAGCAAATAGTTTCCCGGACACTAGTTTATCCATAATTTCCCTAAAATAATTGTGCTAAGCTGATACTGTGCCAGGTTCCCCCACACTAATAGTGCTCCCCACTGTGCCCTAGAAGTAATAATGCTCCCATAGTGCCCATACTAGTATTCGTGCTCCCCATAGTCCCCCAGTAGTAATAAAGCCCACCATAATGCCCCCGCTGGTAATAATCCTCTATAACGTTTGCTAGTACAAAAAAATACCCCGTGGTGGGGAAGTAAAAAAGAAAACCTCCTCTTTGTGCCCCGAGTAGAGCCAATGTCCCCATAATTTGTGAAAGCATAAAATACTCCTATATAGTGCCCCCAGTAGATGCCCCCACGGTGCTCCTTCCCCATAATGTGTGCCAGTATGAAATACCCCCATAGTGCACACACAATGCCCCCAGTAGATGCCCCCATGGTGCTCCTTCCCCATAATGTGTGCCAGTATGAAATACCCCCATAGTGCACACACAATGCCCCCAGTAGATGCCCCCGCGGTGCTCCTTTCCCCATACTGGGTAACAGCATAACGTAACTGAAAAAAATAAACTTACATACTTCCCTCCATGCAGCTCTCAGCGATGCCGGCCTCTCCCGGCCTGTGTCCTGTGCTGCCCGGCTCAGGCAGTGTGATGACGTCATTGCGCTGCCTGCACCGGCCTCTGATACAGGCACTAGGCCAGGAGGCCATAAGAGGAACGGGGAAGGGAGACGCCTCTGCCCCACCATAGCCTCCATCTGTATCGCTGTCCTGAGGATAGAGAGAGGATGGAAGAGCTCATCTCCTACTGCCCTGCCACTGCTGCGTAGAATGGGCCCCTCCCCCCATGGTGAGTCCCCCCCCCCCTTGTGCTGGGCCCCTCTCCCCCCTCATGCTGGTCTTCTCCCCGAGACAAGGCGTAAGGCCGGCCTCCCATTCTTCTCCCCGAGACAAGGCGTAGGGCTGGCCTCCCGGTCTTCGCCCTGAGACGAGGCATAGGGCGGGCCTCCCAGTCTTCTCCCTGATACGAGGCATAGGGCCGGCCTCCCGGTCTTCTCCCCGAGACAAGGCGTAAGGCTGGCCTCACGGTCTCCGCCCTGAGACGAGGCATAGGGCCGGCCTCCCAGTCTTCTCCCTGAGACGAGGCATAGGGCGGGCCTCCCAGTCTTCTCCCCGAGACAAGGCGTAAGGCTGGCCTCCCGGTCTCCGCCCTGAGACAAGGCATAGGGCCGGCCTCCCAGTCTTCTCCCTGAGACGAGGCATAGGGCTGGCCTCCCGGTCTTCTCCCCGAGACAAGGCGTAAGGCCGGCCTCCCGGTCTTCGCCCTGAGACGAGGCGCAGGTTTGGCCTCCTGGTCTTCTCCCGGTCCTCGGAGGCCATAGGGACCTGCCAGTACCCACTAGTTAGAGCCCGGGGCTGACAGGGACTCCTCTATTCTAGGCAGAGGGTACACGTCTTTATGGGGGATGGTATTTAATTTGCGGATTGTACCGTCCGTTTTACACACAAGCACAAGGGTGCAGCCCAAGGGCTATGCCTCTCCCGAATGACATCAGAGGCTTTCACGTCGGTCACCAGCTGTGTCACTGCCGGCACATGGCGGGTGGTATGGGCTGGTATCTTTAATGGGTAGGTGGACCCAGTAGGGATGGTGTGTTGGATCACCTCTACTTTCTCAAAATCTGTGTGGTGTTTACTGAAAGCACCTCATGCTCCTTCCACTCAGCGGGGGGTCTGATCCCCAATGTGCAGCTTCTTCCACCAGAGACCCTCTGGACAGACTTCTGCCCGGGTGGGAGACCACGTGGCTGGACGGTCGCACTGGACAATATCATCGTTCCCAGTATATAGTAATTTTCCACCAGTCTGGTGTCTGATCAGCTGAACAGGCCGGTCACTAATGTTCACCATGCGGACGGGCACTGCGCCACGCTTCACAGTAACTAGACAGCGGGCAGCCACCGAGTATTCCAGTAGAGGTTCCACAAGGGCCTGGTCAGCTTGTCCATGTGTCCTATACGGGCTTTACACCACAATAATGTCTCCAAGTGAGGTTGTAACCGTCAGTAACCCTTACATCTCCAATCTCACCCTTTTGGTCCCTGAAATATTTATGCCCTCGGAGCGCCCCCAGTGTCTGCTGTAACACTCTGCGGACTGGCAAAGGGATGGCAAGTATCTCTTCTGGAGCAGATGCATCAATTCCTCCACAATTCTGCAGAATATTCATCCTCAATACCACTGGGGGAAAACCCTCATCATGCACAACTATAATCCGGTGTTACCAGTTTGCCCAGTGGGCTCCCAGTATCCCAGTGCCGCTGATAAAATGGCGGTTGCATCGTAGTCACTTGTGACCCAGTGTTCACTAAAGCAAGGCAGGACACGCCATTAATTCTGACAGTAATTGTAGGACATTCACCGATAAATGCAGAAACGTCTGGACCCAGCGGTCTCCCCCTGAGGGTCGGTTCATTGCCCCAGGAGACACCAGTTTAAGTACAGTACAGATGCCTATATGTTGCTGGTTCCCCTCAGATGTGGGCTGGGGCGTTCCTGTAGTCACCACTGGCTTTCTTGTTTCACTGGGGCTGGATCTACTATACCTCTGCGGGTGCTGGACTGGATCCTGTTCGTGACGCCAAATTGCAGTGGCCGGGTTTGGGGTGGCCCCAATGCTACACTGGGTCCCCCTGGACACTGTCAATGTGTCACCAGGTGTTGCTGCTCTATGGAAGGGATGGTAAAGCGTGGTGCACCCCAATGGGAAATACATCCAGAGAGTTAGTCTGCAGTAAACCAGTGAGCTTCTGGAATTCAGGTGCAAAACAATACAGGCGAGGCATAGGGCCGGCTTCTCCAGTCTCCTCCCTAGGACGAGGCATAGGGCTGGCTTCTCCAGTCTCCTCCCTAGGACGAGGCATAGGGCTGGCTTCTCCAGTCTCCTCCCTAGGACGAGGCATAGGGCTGGCTTCTTCAGTCTCCTCCCTAGGATGAGGCATAGGGCTGGCTTCTTTAGTCTCCTCCCTAGGATGAGGCATAGAGCTAGATTCTCCAGTCGACTCCCTGAGACGAGGCATAGGGCTGGCTTCTTCAGTCTCCTCCCTAGGACAAGGCATAGGACTGGCTTCTCCAGTCTCCTCCCTAGGACGAGGCATAGGGCTGGCTTCTCCAGTCTCCTCCCTAGGACGAGGCATAGGGCTGGCTTCTTCAGTCTCCTCCCTAGGACGAGGCATAGAGCTAGCTTCTCCAGTCGACTCCCTGAGACGAGGCATAGGGCTGGCTTCTCCAGTCGACTCCCTGAGACGAGGCATAGGGCTGGCTTCTTCAGTCTCCTCTCTAGGATGAGGCATAGGGCTGGCTTCTCCAGTCTCCTCCCTGGGACGAGGCATAGGGCTGGCTTCTCCAGTCTCCTCCCTAGGACGAGGCATAGGGCTGGCTTCTCCAGTCTCCTCCCTGGGACGAGGCATAGGGCTGGCTTCTCCAGTCTCCTCCCTAGGACGAGGCATAGGGCTGGCTTCTCCAGTCTCCTCCCTGAGACGAGGCATAGGGTTGGATTCTCCAGTCTTCTCCCTGGCAGAAGAAGGGTTTGATGCTGAGGAGAGGCCTGAGCTAGCTGTCCCTCTCTCTCAGAAGGCTGGTACCCTGGCCATAGGCTGGTGATCCAGGGTCTGTATCTCAGTAGTCTGGGTGGCTCCTTGGTCACAGGGCTGGTGGCCCCGGGTCTGTGGCTCAGCGTCCCCATCTCAGTGTCTTCTTCCGATCACTCAGAAGTCTGGCAGAGTCTTCCCTCCAAGCACTGGTCCCTAATTGCTGAACACTAGGGGCTCTGACTGCTCTCCTTATGTACAGTATTAGCTAGACTAGAACCTTCTAGTGGGAGGGGTGGAGCGGAGAAGCTCAGCACAAACAGATACAATGTTACACTTTCCGTCTGTCATAGACTTACATTAGAGCTTCAATGATACTCAATGCAAGGACACAGCAGTTTTTCCAGACAAAAACAAGTTTCCAGACATAACAACAGAGCAAAACCAGACAGTCACAAGGTCAGTCTGTCTGGTTTTGGTGGTAAACAACGTCTGGCTTTTTCCCTCCAAAACACGGTCTTCTTTAAACCCGATGGCAGCTGTGGAAAATTACCAGCTTCTCATTCAAAGTCCTAACAGTGTCTCAGTATTCATTAACCCTTTCCACAGAGCCTCGGTAATAAAGTGATAATGAACAGGATATATATCACAGTATGTGAAGATGCAGTTTACAGTATTATATACAGTATGTTCGAGAGATAGCAGTAGTTATATACAGTATGTGGAGGCATGCAAGTATTCAAATACAGTATGTGGAGGGGCAGTGTGATATACAGTATGTGGAGGTGCAGTATTATATACAGTATGTGGGGATGCAGTATTGCAGTATTATATACAGTATGTCGAGGTGCAGTATTATATACAGTATGTGGAGGAGCAGTATTATATACAGTATGTGGAGGAGCAGTATTATATACAGTATGTGGAGGGGCAGTGTGATATACAGTATGTGGAGGAGCAGTATTATAAACAGTATATGGAGGAGCAGTATTATATACAGTATGTGGAGGAGCAGTATTATATACAGTATGTGGAGGAGCAGTATTATATACAGTATGTGGAGGAGCAGTATTATATACAGTATGTGGAGGAGCAGTATTATATACAGTATGTGGAGGAGCAGTATTATATACAGTATGTGGAGGAGCAGTATTATATACAGTATGTGGAGGAGCAGTATTATATACAGTATGTGGAGGAGCAGTATTATATACAGTATGTGGAGGAGCAGTATTATATACAGTATGTGGAGGAGCAGTATTATATACAGTATGTGGAGGAGCAGTATTATATACAGTATGTGGAGGAGCAGTATTATATACAGTATGTGGAGGAGCAGTATTGATATACAGTATGTGGAGGAGCAGTATTATATACAGTATGTGGAGGAGCAGTATTATATACAGTATGTGGAGGAGCAGTATTATATACAGTATGTGGAGGAGCAGTATATATACAGTATGTGGAGGAGCAGTATTATATACAGTATGTGGAGGTGCAGTATTATATACAGTATGTAGAAGGGCAGTATGATATACAGTATGTGGATGGGGCAGTATTATATACAGTATGTGGAGGAGCAGTATGATATACAGTATGTGGAGGAGCAGTATTATATACAGTATGTGGAGGGCAGTATTATATACAGTATGTGGAGGAGCAGTATTATATACAGTATGTGGAGGAGCAGTATTATATACAGTATGTGGAGGAGCAGTATTATATACAGTATGTGGAGGAGCAGTGTGATATACAGTATGTTGAGGAGCAGTATTATATACAGTATGTGGAGGGGCAGTATTATATACAGTATGTGGAGGAGCAGTGTGATATACAGTATGTGGATGGGGCAGTATTATATACAGTATGTAGAGGAGCAGTATTATATACAGTATGTGGAGGGGCAGTATTATATACAGTATGTGGAGGAGCAGTATTATATACAGTATGTGGAGGTAGCAGTATGATATACAGTATGTGGAGGAGCAGTAGTATATACAGTATGTGGAGGAGCAGTAGCTGTAGAGGAGAGTATGTGGAGGATCAGTACTATATACAGTATGTGGAGGGCAGTATTATATACAGTATGTAGGATGAGGCAGTATTATATACAGGAATGTAGCAGGCAGCGGGGGAGGGAGCCTATGGATAGAGCAGTGATATATACAGTCTGTAGAGAGGCTAGAGGACTGTGTACACCAGGATGTAGCTGTGAGGGTGAGATGACACAGGAATGTGTGAGGATCAGCTATGCGGAGTCTTGACGAGGGACTGTGTGCAGGATAGCAGAGGGAGTGTATTCCTAGGGACTGTGACGGTGGCAGCTGAGGCGGCAGACCTAGGGATGTGTGCAGGAAGAGCGCAGAGGAGCCTGGGGACTGATGTGCAGGAGACGCCGCGAGGGAGGAGAGACTGGGGATATGTGTCAGGAAGGCATGCGGGAGGAGACACAGGGACTGTGTGCAGAAGAGCGGGGGAGGAGACACAGGGACTGTGCGCAGAAGAGCAGCAGGGAGGAGGACCTGGGGACATGTGTGCAGGAAGGGTCACGGAGAGGAGGAGACCTGGGGACTGTGTGAGCAGGAAGTAGATGTGGGAGGAGGAGACACAGGGACTGTGTGCAGGAAAAGAGCGGGGAGGAGACACAGGGACTGTGTGGAGGAAGAGCACGGGGGAGGAGACACAGGGACTGTGTGCAGGAAGAGCGCGGGGGAGGAGACACAGGGACTGTGTGCAGGAAGAGCGCGGGGGAGGAGACACAGGGACTGTGTGCAGGAAGAGCGCGGGAGGAGACACAGGGACTGTGCAGGAAGAGCGCGGGGAGGAGACACAGGGACTGTGTGCAGGAAGAGTGCGGGGGAGGAGACACAGGGAATGTGTGCAGGAAGAGCGCGGGGGAGGAGACACAGGGAATGTGTGCAGGAAGAGTGCGGGGGAGGAGACACAGGGAATGTGTGCAGGAAGAGCGCTGGGAGGAGACACAGGGACTGTGTGCAGGAAGAGCGTGGGGAGGAGACACAGGGACTGTGTGCAGGAAGAGCTGGAGGAGGAGACACAGGGACTGTGTGCAGGAAGAGCATGGGGAGGAGACACAGGGACTGTGTGCAGGAAGAGCTGCGGGGAGGAGACACAGGGACTGTGTGCAGGAAGAGCGCGGGGAGGAGACACAGGGACTGTGTGCAGGAAGAGCGCGGGGGAGGAGACACAGGGACTGTGTGCAGGAAGAGCGCTGGGGAGGAGACACAGGGACTGTGTGCAGGAAGAGCGCGGGGAGGAGACACAGGGACTGTGTGCAGGAAGAGCGCTGGGGAGGAGACACAGGGACTGTGTGCAGGAAGAGCGCGGGGAGGAGACACAGGGACTGTGTGCAGGAAGAGCGCGGGGAGGAGACACAGGGACTGTGTGCAGGAAGAGCTGGGGGAGGAGACACAGGGACTGTGTGCAGGAAGAGCGCGGGAGGAGACACAGGGACTGTGTGCAGGAAGAGCGCGGGGAGGAGACACAGGGACTGTGTGCAGGAAGAGCAGGGGAGGAGACACAGGGACTGGTGCAGGAAGAGCGCTGGGGAGGAGACACAGGGACTGTGTGCAGGAAGAGCGCGGGGAGGAGACACAGGGACTGTGTGCAGGAAGAGCGCGGGGGAGGAGACACAGGGACTGTGTGCAGGAAGAGCGCTGGGGAGGAGACACAGGGACTGTGTGCAGGAAGAGCGCTGGGGAGGAGACACAGGGACTGTGTGCAGGAAGAGCGCTGGGGAGGAGACACAGGGACTGTGTGCAGGAAGAGCGCAGGGGGAGGAGACACAGGGACTGTGAGCAGGAAGAGCACGGGGGGAGGAGACACAGGGACTGTGAGCAGGAAGAGCACGGGGGGAGGAGACACAGGGACTATGTGCAGGAAGAGTGCGGGGGGAGGAGACACAGGGGCTATGTGGAGGAAGAGCGCAGGGGGAGGAGACACAGGGGCTATGTGCAGGAAGAGCACGGGGGAGGAGACACAGGGACTGTGTGCAGGAAGAGCACTGGGGAGGAGACACAGGGACTGTGTGCAGGAAGAGCGCGGGAGGAGACACAGGGACTGTGTGCAGGAAGAGCGCGGGGGAGGAGACACAGGGACTGTGTGCAGGAAGAGCGCAGGGGGAGGAGACACAGGGACTGTGTGCAGGAAGAGCGCTGGGGAGGAGACACAGGGACTGTGTGCAGGAAGAGCTGGGGAGGAGACACAGGGACTGTGTGCAGGAAGAGCGTGGGAGGAGACACAGGGATGTGTGCAGGAAGAGCGCGGGGAGGAGACACAGGGAATGTGTGCAGGAAGAGCTGGGGAGGAGACACAGGGACTAGTGGAGGAAGAGCGCAGGGGAGGAGACACAGGGACTGTGTGCAGGAAGAGCACGGGGGAGGAGACACAGGGACTGTGTGCAGGAAGAGCCTGGGGAGGAGACACAGGACTGTGTGCAGGAAGAGCCTGGGGAGGAGACACAGGGACTGTGAGCAGGAAGAGCGCGGGGAGGAGACACAGGGACTGTGAGCAGGAAGAGTGCGGGGGAGGAGACGAACAGGGACTGTGTGCAGGAAGAGTGCGTGGAGGAGACACAGGGACTGTGTGCAGGAAGAGCTGCGGAGGAGGAGGACACAGGGACTGTGTGCAGGAAGAGCGCGGTGAGGAGACACAGGGACTGTGTACAGGAAGAGTCGCGGGGAGGAGACGGACAGGGACTGTGTGCAGGAAGAGTGCGGGGAGGGAGACACAGGGACTGTGTGCAGGAAGAGTGCGGTGAGGAGACACAGGGACTGTGTGCAGGAAGAGTGCGGGAGGCGACAGGGACTGTGTGCAGGAAGAGTGCGGGAGGGAGACACGGACTGTGTACAGGAAGAGTGCGGGGGGTGACAGGGACTGTGTGCAGGAAGAGTGCGGGGGGTGACAGGGACTGTGTGCAGGAAGAGTGCGGGGGGGGGGACACGGACTGTTTGCAGGAAGAGTGCGGTGGGGGGGACACATGGTCTGTGTACAGGAAGAGTGCGGGGCGGGGGGATGGGACAGGGACTGTGCGTAAGAAAAGTGCGGGGGGCGACAGGGACTGTGTGCAGGAAGAGTGCGGGGGAGACGACGACAGGGACTGGGTTTTTGGTTCTGCTTATGTTACATGTCCCTTCCTCCGGTTGTGCTGGATTCTAGGAGGTGATGGGGGAGGGGTAAGCACAGGTCCAGTACTGGTGACATGTGACGGTCCTGAGATGACACCCTCCCCCTCCCTTCTGCTGCCAGTTGTGTTAGTAAATATCGGCACCTGTGTATACAGGAGTGACGCCCCCACACAGCCGGCGTCTCCACTGCAGTGTCACTGAGAGGACACGGATCATTCCCCTCGCCCCGATGGTTCTTTACACAGTACGAGCTGATGATTTTTGGTGCCGGCAGAATGACCTTCTTGGGGTGATCGCCGCCACCTTTCACACAGGCAGATTATCCGGAACGTGTGTTTTTCGTTCCATATAGATTTGGAGAGTCTTTCTGCCATTTAATAATTAGGCAGGATTTATATATGTGGAGCAAAGCGCTCTGGACGGACAGGAGACACAGGACCAGAAAGGCAGATACCTGCAGTGTAAAGCATGGTGGTGGAAGAGACAATATCACTATCACCCTGAACCCTTTATTGTAGCAGAGGTGGCTGGAGGAGAAGATGACAATCACCCTCATCATGCCAGGTAGTAGTTCCATCGCCCGCTCTGCCCAAACCCATGATAGAGCCAGGTCATGTCAGGGGGCAGATACAGCTTTTAAT
Organism: Bufotes viridis; assembly: GCA_033119425.1. Taxonomy (NCBI): domain Eukaryota; kingdom Metazoa; phylum Chordata; class Amphibia; order Anura; family Bufonidae; genus Bufotes; species Bufotes viridis. The sequence goes on from CM065597.1 coordinate 1,709,757, forward strand.
GTTGTTTGTCCAATGTAGTCAGGCAGCATTCGGAGACATGTTTGGTACAGCATTATCCAGGGAGCCGGTCTCACCAGTGGCGGTACGTGGCGGTACGTGGGACGGAATTAGAATGATAATAAATCTGACAACTATTAACAAGGTGTCAGATAAGTCCGCACTGGTGGGAAAGCAGACGCGTGTCAGTGAAGTATAAGGGGGTGAAAGGAGACCGGGCACTGAGGGGTGAGAGGAGACCGGGCACTGAGGGGTGAGAGGAGACCGGGCACTGAGGGGTGAGAGGAGACCGGGCACTGAGGGGTGAGAGGAGGAGACCGGACACTGAGGGGTGAGAGGAGACCGGGCACTGAGAGGTGAGAGGAGACCGGGCACTGAGAGGTGAAAGGAGACCGGGCACTGAGGGGTGAGAGGAGACCCGGCACTGAGGGATGAGAGGAGACCGGGCACTGAGGGGTGAGAGGAGACCGGGCACTGAGGGGTGAGAGGAGACCGGGCACTGAGGGGTGAGAGGAGACCGGGCACTGAGGGGTGAGAGGAGACCGGGCACTGAGGGGTGAGAGGAGACCGGGCACTGAGGGGTGAGAGGAGACCGGGCACTGAGGGGTGAGAGGAGACCGGGCACTGAGGGGTGAGAGGAGACCAGGCACTGAGGGGTGAGAGGAGACCGGGCACTGAGGGGTGAGAGGAGACCGGGCACTGAGGGGTGAGAAGGAGACCGGGCACTGAGGGGTGAGAGGAGACCGGGCACTGAGGGGTGAGAGGAGACCAGGCACTGAGGGTGAGAGGAGACCGGGCACTGAGGGTGAGAGGAGACCAGGCACTGAGGGGTGAGAGGAGACCGGGCACTGAGGGGTGAGAAGAGACCGGGCACTGAGGGTGAGAGGAGACCAGGCACTGAGGGGTGAGAGGAGACCGGGCACTGAGGGGTGAGAGGAGACCGGGCACTGAGGGGTGAGAGGCACTGAGGGAGGAGACCGGGCACTGAGGGTGAGAAGAGACCGGGCACTGAGGGGTGAGAAGAGACCGGGCACTGAGGGGTGAGAGGAGACCGGGCACTGAGGGGTGAGAGGAGACCGGGCACTGAGGGGTGAGAGGAGACCGGGCACTGAGGGGTGAGAGGAGACCGGGCACTGAGGGGTGAGAGGAGACCGGGCACTGAGGGGTGAGAGGAGACCGGGCACTGAGGGGTGAGAGGCGACTGGGCACTGAGGGTGAGAGGAGACCGGGCACTGAGGGGTGAGAGGAGACCGGGCACTGAGGGGTGAGAGGAGACCGGGCACTGAGGGTGAGAGGAGACCGGGCACTGAGGGTGAGAGGAGACCGGGCACTGAGGGGTGAGAGGAGACCGGGCACTGAGGGGTGAGAGGAGACCGGGCACTAAGGGGTGAGAGGGGACCGGGCACTGAGGGGTGAGAGGAGACCGGGCACTGAGGGGTGATAGGAGACCGGGCACTGAGGAGTGAGAAGAGACCGGTGTAACGGACCGCTTCTGCAGACAAGGGGTAAAAACCGTTTAGGCGATCGGCCCCCTTTACAGAGATATAGGCACAGCTACTGCAGAACACCAAACTCCCGAACTGGATACAAAATAGCACTCCAACTCCCGTACTGGAACCTCCCAAATAGCTGCTAGCAGACGAACAGGAAAAGCAGACAATCAGCTTACACTCCTGGCAATCAGTCTCTAACAGCATACAGTGAATCCCCCCAAGAACGAGACGAGGCTCCGTATTGATGGTAAACAGGAATTCTCACATTTATTAACGGCTACCTGCCTGGTATTTATCCAGGTCTCCCACCTGGTGGACACTCCCTAGAGGACCAGAAGGAAGACTGCGACACGGGATACAGCAGCCAATCACACACATTGGGACAATACAGACACCCCAGCATATCCCTCCCTCTGCCTGTGATACCATCACCCTACATGGGTAATGCAATCACCACAGGCAGGAGAATACACAATGTCTTCTGTCCTGGAGACAATTGAGGAGTCATTCAATTATCTCTCAGGACAAAGGAAATCGCCAATACACATGTGGGGACAATAGGACAGACATCACTATTCAATACACAATGTCCCACCCTTTACAATACACAGACATTTCAGAGACAAGACTCCATTATGCACATGGGGACACAGAACAAGCATTACTGATAAAATACACCAGGTAAGACACATTACATTAAAACTATACATTTAACATATCCCCAGATAGCTCAGGTCTGAGCGCACATTATTAAGTGAATGGCGCTCAGACCACACGAACTACAGTTTAATCGCCATGGAGCCAAAGTCTTTACAGTCAGTTTCATACTGAATGGGCTCCATGGGATTCCTATCTGGGTATAACACATTCAACCAAAACTACCGAACCCCAGGCAGAAAAGCACTAATTAAGCTTTTCTGCAGGTAAAAGATGTCTTTTAACAGGGGCCATAGTCCAAAGGCAGCAGGCGAGCAACCAGGTTTCTCAATGCAATGTGGCGAGATTGGTCTCGTCACATCTCTCCCCTTTCCAAACAGACTAACAGGGTATCTGACCTCCTGCCGGTCAGTGCCCTTGTTAGTCCAGCAGCCCACCCACAAAACACAATCAACAGCACAGCCCACCCACAATAAATAGTTACTGCAACTGGGTAGAGGAGAAGCTTGTCCATGTCCAGGTGCCTCACCACGGCTGTGCTGAGTACGGGTACGCTGACTTGGTGGGGTGCTGCATGGGCAGAGACCCGCGTCACTCTGCCCTGTTGCCAGCGCTACTGGGAGGGTAGCCTGGTTGAAGCCTGGTTGTTGGAGGGAGACCGACTGTCTCCCTTTAGATATACAGTCCTGCTGCTGGAGACCGACTGTCTCCCTTTGGTTACACAGCTCTGCTGCTGAGACCGACTGTCTCCCTTTGGTTACACAGCTCTGCTGCTGGGAAAGGAGACTGAGCTCTCTATTCCCTGCCCATTAATGATCCGCCGCTGGGGAGAGGTGGTAGTAAGCTCCTCTCCCATACATACCTTCCTCCTCAGTGGAGGGAGACCGACTGTCTCTCCTCCCAATACAGAGTCCTGCTGCTGGAGAAAGGAGACTGGGCTCTCTATTCCCTGCTGGTTACTCTGCCGCTGGGGACTGGAGACCGGGCTCCCAATTCCCAACAAATAATACTGCCGCTGGGAATGGAGACCGGCTCCCAATTCCCGAAAAATCACGCTGCTGCTGTGGGGCAGGAACAACTACCTCTGCCCCTGTAGCTCAGCCTGCCGCTGGGAATGGAGCTCAGGCTCCCAATTCCCTGTAATATCTCCCGCTGGGAATGGAGCTCAGGCTCCCAATTCCTGCAATATCTCCCGCTGGGGAATGGAGCTCAGGCTCCCAATTCCCTGCAATACCGGTGGAGAGACCTCGGTCCCATCTCCACCTGCCGCCTGGGGTTCCTCCCAGTAAATTTCAATAATATCTTCCCAGCGAATGGGTCTGGAACTGGATCTGTCACCTTGCTGTCCTGCTGAGCCTTCCCAATGGAGTGGAAGAGATCTCGGTAGTCCTGCTCCAGTTCCCACTCCAGGGTTGCTAGGTGAGCCAGGTCTTGCTCTACCTCATGGGGGTCATCCCGTCATGCCTAGCCTCCCTCTCAGTGAAAATGTCCTGAAGTCTGTTCTGCGTGAGGACTCCCGAAGTCGGCTCTGCAAGGACTCATAACAAGCCAGAACCATTAAACTCCTCTCCCTCTGGCTTGTCATGCTCGGCTGTCCAGGGTATATACTGTGCCATATACCACCAGAGCGCCTGGTAGGCATCCTCCAGCCATAGCTCCTGCCATACCCGGTGCTCTAGTTCCTTCACCCATTCATCCAGGGGCTGCTCTCCCAGAAAGGGCATCCGCAGGGCCACTTGCTTCTGCCACCGCTGCTCTTCACTGGGAGACTCTCACCCGCTGGTATGTGTACATTGTCCAGGGCCTGGTACCAGATGCCTTTCCTTAATGCATCCCGGCCATCCAGGTCCTCCTCCTCGTATGACACTGCTGGTTCCATTCTGAGTGCTTTTAGAGTCGCTGTACTGGGACATGCGTTGCCCCACTTGTAAATCCAAGGAAATGGTGTCTCCTGTAGCTGTCCTTCTGGCTGTAGGAACGATCCCGCTGCTCGCCACCAATTGTAACGGACCGTTGCTGCAGACAAGGGTAAAAACCGTTTAGGCGATCGGTCCCTTTACAGAGATATAGGCACAGCTACTGCAGAACACCAAACTCCCGAACTGGATACAAAATAGCACTCCAACTCCCGTACTGGAACCTCCCAAATAGCTGCTAGCAGACGAACAGGAAAAGCAGACAATCAGCTTACACTCCTGGCAATCAGTCTCTAACAGCATACAGTAGAATCCCCAAGAACGAGACGAGGCTCGTATTGATGGTAAACAGAATTCTCTATCTTATTAGGGGCTACCTGTCGGTATTATCCAGAGCTCCCACCTGGTGGACACTCCCTAGAGGACCAGAAGGAAGACTGCGACACGGGATACAGCAGCCAATCACACACATTGGGACAATACAGACACCCCCAGCATATCCCTCCCTCTGCCTGTGATACCATCACCCTACATGGGTAATGCAATCATCACAGGCAGGAGAATACACAATGTCTTCTGTCCTGGAGACAATTGAGAGTCATTCAATTATCTCTCAGGACAAAGGAAATCGCCAATACACATGTGGGGACAATAGGACAGACATCACTATTCAATACACAATGTCCCACCCTTTACAATACACAGACATTTCAGAGACAAGACTCCATTATGCACATGGGGACACAGAACAAGCATTACTGATAAAATACACCAGGTAAGACACATTACATTAAAACTATACATTTAACATATCCCCAGATAGCTCAGGTCTGAGCGCACATTATTAAGTGAATGGCGCTCAGACCACACGAATACAGTTTAATCGCCATGGAGCCAAAGTCTTTACAGTCAGTTTCATACGAATGGGCTCCATGGGATTCCTATCTGGGGTTTAACACATTCAACCAAAACTACCGAACCCCAGGCAGAAAAGCACGAATTAAGCTTTTCTGCAGGTAAAAAAGATGTATTTTAACAGGGGGCCATAGTCCAAAGGCAGCAGGCGAGCAACCAGGTTTCTCCAATGCAATGTGGCGAGATTGGTATCGTCACAACCAGGCACCTGAGGGGGTGAGAGGAGACCCGGGCACTGAGGGGTGAGAGGAGACCGGGCACTGAGGGGTGAGAGGCGACTGGGCACTGAGGGGTGAGAGGAGACCGGGCACTGAGGGGTGAGAGGAGACCGGGCACTGAGGGGTGAGAGGAGACCGGGCACTGAGGGGTGAGAGGAGACCGGGCACTGAGGGGTGAGAGGAGACCGGGCACTGAGGGGTGAGAGGAGACCGGGCACTGAGGGGTGAGAGGAGACCAGGCACTGAGGGGTGAGAGGAGACCGGGCACTGAGGGGTGAGAGGAGACCGGGCACTGAGGGGTGAGAGGAGACCGGGCACTGAGGTGAGATGAGAGGAGACCGGGCACTGAGGGGTGAGAAGAGACCGGGCACTGAGGGGTGAGAGGAGACCGGGCACTGAGGGGTGAGAGGAGAGACCGGGCACTGAGGGGTGAGAGGAGACCGGGCACTGAGAGGTGAGAGGAGACCGGGCACTGAGGGGTGAGAGAGAGACCGGTGGCACTGAGGGGTGAGAGGAGACCGGGCACTGAGGGGGTGAGAGGAGACCGGGCACTGAGGGGTGAGAGGAGACCGGGCACTGAGGGGTGAGAGGAGACCGGGCACTGAGGGGTGAGAGGAGACCGGGCACTGAGGGGTGAGAGGAGACCGGGCACTGAGGGGTGAGAGGAGACCGGGCACTGAGGGTGAGAGGAGACCGGGCACTGAGGGGTGAGAGAGGAGACCAGGGCACTGAGGGGTGAGAGGAGACCGGGCACTGAGGGGTGAGAAGAGACCGGGCACTGAGGGGTGAGAGGAGACCGGGCACTGAGGGGTGAGAGGAGACCAGGCACTGAGGGTGAGAGGAGACCGGGCACTGAGGGGTGAGAGGAGACCGGGCACTGAGGGGTGAGAGGAGACCGGGCACTGAGGGGTGAGAAGAGACCGGGCACTGAGGGGTGAGAGGAGACCGGGCACTGAGGGGTGAGAAGGAGACCGGGCACTGAGGGGTGAGAGGAGACCGGGCACTGAGGGGTGAGAGGAGACCGGGCACTGAGGGGTGAGAGGAGACCGGGCACTGAGGGGTGAGAGGAGACCAGGCACTGAGGGGTGAGAGGAGACCGGGCACTGAGGGGTGAGAAGGAGACCGGGCACTGAGGGGTGAGAGGAGACCGGGCACTGAGGGGTGAGAGAGGAGACCGGGCACTGAGGGGTGAGAGGAGACCGGGCACTGAGGGGTGAGAGGAGACCGGGCACTGAGGGGTGAGAAGAGACCGGGCACTGAGGGGTGAGAGGAGACCGGGCACTGAGGGTGAGAGGAGACCGGCACTGAGGGGTGAGAAGAGACCAGGCACTGAGGGGTGAGAGGAGACCGGGCACTGAGGGGTGAGAGGAGACCGGGCACTGAGGGGTGAGAGGAGACCGGGCACTGAGGGGTGAGAGGAGACCGGGCACTGAGGGGTGAGAGGAGACCGGGCACTGAGGGGTGAGAGGAGACCGGGCACTGAGGGGTGAGAGGAGACCGGGCACTGAGGGGTGAGAGGAGACCGGGCACTGAGGGGTGAGAGGAGACCGGGCACTGAGGGGTGAGAGGAGACCGGGCACTGAGGGGTGAGAGGAGACCGGGCACTGAGGGGTGAGAGGAGACCGGGCACTGAGGGGTGAGAGGAGACCGGGCACTGAGGGGTGAGAGGAGACCGGGCACTGAGGGGTGAGAGAGAGACCGGGCACTGAGGGGTGAGAGGAGACCGGGCACTGAGGGGTGAAGAGGAGACCGGGCACTGAGGGGTGAGAGGAGACCGGGCACTGAGGGGTGAGAGGAGACCGGGCACTGAGGGGTGAGAGGAGACCGGGCACTGAGGGGTGAGAGGAGACCGGGCACTGAGGAGTGAAAGGAGACCGGGCACTGAGGGGTGAGAGGAGACCGGGCACTGAGGGGTGAGAGGAGACCGGGCACTGAGGGGTGAGAGGAGACCGGGCACTGAGGGGTGAGAGGAGACCGGGCACTGAGGGGTGAGAGGAGACCGGGCACTGAGGGGTGAGAGGAGACCGGCACTGAGGGGTGAGAGGAGGAGACCGGGCACTGAGGGGTGAGAGGAGACCGGGCACTGAGGGGTGAGAGGAGACCGGGCACTGAGGGGTGAGAGGAGGAGACCGGGCACTGAGGGGTGAGAGGAGACCGGGCACTGAGGGGTGAGAGGAGACCGGGCACTGAGGGATGAGAGCCTGGCATTCACCTTTACCCAACATCTATAAATACCGGCTGACAGTTAACCCCTCGGTCTCCGTGTTTGGGGCTGGCCCAGGAGCGGAGCCGGTGACTCACAGGGCCACACGGGGATCCTCCGTACAATAGCAGGAAACGTGCGAGGACATCGATTTCCTCCAAGCATCTGGTAGAAGAGAGACCAGGAGGAAAACAGCCGAGACCCGAGGATGACGTCACATGGTAAACACCAGTATGACGTCACACATTATACCCCATACTGATGACGTCACACAATATACCCCATACTGATGACACATTATACCCCATACTGATGACACAATATACCCCATACTGATGACACAATATACCCCATACTGATGACGTCACACAATATACCCCATACTGATGACACAATATACCCCATACTGATGACACATTATACCCCATACTGATGACACATTATACCCCATACTGATGACACATTATACCCCATATTGATGACACAATATACCCCATACTGATGACACATTATACCCCATATTGATGACACATTATACCCCATACTGATGACACATTATACCCCATATTGATGACACATTATACCCCATACTGATGACACATTATACACCATACTGATGACATCACACACAGGGCTGCCATCAGAAATTTTGGGGCCCCTTACACAGCTCAAGGCCTCACATATTATACACCATACAGATGACATCATATATTATACACCATACTGATGACATCACATATTATACACCATACCGATGACATCACATATTATACACCATACCGATGACATCACATATTATACAGCATACTGATAACATCACATATTATACAGCATACTGATGACATCACATATTATACAGCATACTGATGACATCACATATTATACACCATACAGATGACATCACATATTATACGCCATAGTGATGACATCACATATTATACACCATACTGATGACATCACATATTATACACCATACAGATGACATCACATATTATACACCATTCTGATGACATCACATATTATACAGCATAGTGATGACATCACATATTATACACCATACCGATGACATCACATATTATACAGCATACCGATGACATCACATATTATACACCATACAGATGACATCACATATTATACAGCATACTGATGACATCACATATTATACAGCATACTGATGACATCACATATTATACACCATACAGATGACATCACATATTATACACCATACAGATGACATCACATATTATACACCATAGTGATGACATCACATATTATACACCATTCTGATGACATCACATATTATACACCATACTGATGACATCACATATTATACAGCATACTGATGACATCACATATTATACAGCATACTGATGACATCACATATTATACACCATTCTGATGACATCACATATTATACACCATTCTGATGACATCACATATTATACACCATACTGATGACATCACATATTATACAGCATACAGATGACATCACATATTATACAGCATAGTGATGACATCACATATTATACAGCATACCGATGACATCACATATTATACACCATTCTGATGACATCACATATTATACAGCATACCGATGACATCACATATTATACAGCATACCGATGACATCACATATTATACACCATACTGATGACATCACATATTATACACCATACCGATGACATCACATATTATACACCATACTGATGACATCACATATTATACACCATACTGATGACATCACATATTATACACCATTCTGATGACATCACATATTATACACCATTCTGATGACATCACATATTATACACCATACTGATGACATCACATATTATACAGCATACCGATGACATCACATATTATACAGCATACTGATGACATCACATATTATACAGCATACTGATGACATCACATATTATACAGCATACTGATGACATCACATATTATACAGCATACCGATGACATCACATATTATACACCATACTGATGACATCACATATTATACACCATACTGATGACATCACATATTATACACCATACTGATGACATCACATATTATACAGCATACCGATGACATCACATATTATACACCATACTGATGACATCACATATTATACACCATTCTGATGACATCACATATTATACAGCATACCGATGACATCACATATTATACAGCATACCGATGACATCACATATTATACACCATACTGATGACATCACATATTATACAGCATACCGATGACATCACATATTATACACCATACCGATGACATCACATATTATACACCATACCGATGACATCACATATTATACAGCATACCGATGACATCACATATTATACACCATACCGATGACATCACATGGCATACAGCACATGAAAAAAGAACATATGGGGGCGCTCCCTTTAGCACCTCGGATGGTAAGTGTCCCTTCCCCAGGGATCTAAACTCCTTAGGCTACTGTCACACTCGCGTTTTGGTTTCCGTTTGTGAGATCCGTTCAGGGCTCTCCGGTCCAAAACGGATCAGTTTGCATTCTGAATGGAAGATGATCCGCTCAGAATAGATCAGTTTGCCTCCGATCCGTCTCCATTCCGCTCTGGAGGCGCCTGCAGCGTTTTTCTGTCCGCCTGACGAAGCGAAGCCAAACGGATCCGTCCCCCATTGACCTTTAATGGTGTTTATGGCTATAGAAGACATAATACAACCGGATCCATTCATGACGGATGCAGGCGGTTGTATTGTCTTAACGGAAGCGTTTTTGCAGATCCATGACGGATTCGCAAAAAACGCTAGTGTGAAAGTAGCCTTACCGGACATGCTGTGGACTTATTTTTCCGTTTTCTCCTTCTTCACTGTTGATGTGGTGCGCAGCTGGGCTCGTGGTCGGTCATTCGCCTCCTTCCTGTCTTCTCAGTGTCTTTTTTATTATTCTATTAGGCTGATATGTATCACATGCAGGGTCTATTGGTACACTGTCACTCTTACTATACACGGGTATAATTTAACCCTTTATTCAGGGGTACTTTTCTTTCCCCCTCTGGTTCATAGGAATTTAAGCAGCTGATTTACAGGGATTTTTTTCCCAGCCTGAGGAAGGTGGCGGCACACTGCTGAAACGCGCTGCTCCTTACAGAGTTATTTCTTTATTTTAACTATAAAATCAGTATCCAGTGCAGAGTCTCGTCAACCCCAGTTTATGCTCTTCTAATATACACGATGACATCACATATTATACACCGTACTGAAGACATCACATAGTAAACACCATAGTGATGACCTCAAATATACAGTATACTGTCCTCTGTGGTGCGTGTGTGTGTGTGTATATAAATATATATACAGTATACTGTCCTTGGAAGTATATATATATATACAGTATACTGTCCTCTGTAGTATATATATATACAGTATACTGTCCTCTGTAGTGTATATATACAGTATACTGTCCTCTGTAGTATATATACAGTATACTGTCCTCTGTAGTGTATATATACAGTATCCTGTCCTCTGTAATATATATACAGTATACTGTCCTCTGTAGTATATATATACAGTATACTGTCCTCTGTAGTGTATATACGGTATACTGTCCTCTGTAGTATATATACAGTATACTGTCCTCTGTAGTATATATACAGTATACTGTCCTCTGTAGTTTATATATACAGTATACTGTCCTCTGTAGTATATATACAGTATACTGTCCTCTGTAGTATATACACAGTATACTGTCCTCTGTAGTGTATATATACAGTACACAGTCCTCTGTAGTATATATACAGTATACTGTCCTCTGTAGTATATATACAGTATACTGTCCTCTGTAGTATATATATACAGTATACTGTCCTCTGTAGTGTATATACAGTATACTGTCCTCTGTAGTGTATATACAGTATACTGTCCTCTGTAGTGTATATATACACAGTACACAGTCCTCTGTAGTATATATACAGTATACTGTCCTCTGTAGTATATATATACACAGTATACTGTCCTCTGTAGTATATATATACAGTATACTGTCCTCTGTAGTATATATATACAGTATACTGTCCTCTGTAGTATATATATATACACTATACTGTCCTCTAGTATATATACAGTATACTGTCCTCTCTAGTATATATACAATACACAGTCCTCTGTAGTATATATACAGTATACTGTCCTCTGTAGTATATATACAGTATACTGTCCTCTGTAGTATATATACAGTAGACTTTCCTCTGTAGTATATATACAGTATACTGTCCTCTGTAGTATATATACAGTATACTGTCCTCTGTAGTATATATACAGTATACTGTCCTCTAGTATATATACAGTAGACTTTCCTCTGTAGTATATATACAGTACCCTGTCCTCTGTAGTATATATACAGTATACTGTCCTCTGTAGTATATATACAGTATCCTGTCCTGTGTAGTATATATACAGTACACAGTCCTCTGTAGTATATATACAGTATACTGTCCTCTGTAGTATATATATATATATATATATATATATATATATATACACACTATACCGTCCTCTAGTATATATACAGTAGACTTTCCTCTGTAGTATATTTACAGTATCCTGTCCTGTGTAGTATATACACAGTACACTGTTCTCTGTAGTATATATACAGTATACTGTCCTCTCTAGTATATATACAGTACACAGTCCTCTGTAGTATATATACAGTATACTGTCCTCTGTAGTATATATACAGTATACTGTCCTCTGTAGTGTATATATACAGTATCCTGTCCTGTGTAGTATATATACAGTACACAGTCCTCTGTAGTATATATACAGTATACTGTCCTCTGTAGTATATATATATATATATATATATATACACTATACTGTCCAGTATATATACAGTATCCTGTCCTGTGTAGTATATACACAGTACACTGTCCTCTGTACTATATATACAGTATACTGTCCTCTGTAGTATATATACAGTATACTGTCCTCTGTAGTATGTGTATATATATATACAGTATACTGTCCCCTGTAGTATATATATACAGTATACTGTCCTCTGTAGTATATATATACAGTATACTGTCCTCTGTAGTATATATACAGTACACTGTCCTCTGTAGTATGTATACAGTATACTGTCCTCTGTAGTATATACACAGTATACTGTCCTCTGTAGTATGTATATACAGTATACTGTCCTCTGTAGTATATATACAGTATACTGTCCTCTGTAGTATATATACAGTATACTGTCCTCTGTAGTATGTGTATATATGTACAGTATACTGTCCTCTGTAATATATATACAGTATGCTGTCCTCTGTAGTATATATATACAGTATATTGTCCTCTGTAGTATATATACAGTACACTGTCCTCTGTAGTATGTATACAGTATACTGTCCTCTGTAGTATATATACAGTATACTGTCCTCTGTAGTATATATATAGTATACTGTCCTCTGTAGTATATATACAGTACACTGTCCTCTGTAGTATATATACAGTATACCGTCCTCTGTAGTATATATACAGTATACTGTCCTCTGTAATATATATACAGTATACTGTCCTCTGTAGTATATATATACAGTATACTGTCCTCTGTAGTATATATACAGTACACTGTCCTCTGTAGTATGTATACAGTATACTGTCCTCTGTAGTATATACACAGTATACTGTCCTCTGTAGTATGTATATACAGTATACTGTCCTCTGTAGTATATATACAGTATACCGTCCTCTGTAGTATATATACAGTATACTGTCCTCTGTAGTATGTGTATATATGTACAGTATACTGTCCTCTGTAATATATATACAGTATACTGTCCTCTGTAGTATATATATACAGTATATTGTCCTCTGTAGTATATATACAGTACACTGTCCTCTGTAGTATGTATACAGTATACTGTCCTCTGTAGTATATATACAGTATACTGTCCTCTGTAGTATATATATAGTATACTGTCCTCTGTAGTATATATACAATGCACTGTTCTCTGTAGTGTATATACAGTATACTGTCCTCTGTAATATATATACAGTATACTGTCCTCTGTAGTGTATATACTGTATACTGTCCTCTGTAGTATATATATATATATATATATATATATACAGTATACTGTCCTCTGTAGTATATATACAGTATACTGTCCTCTGTAGTATATATACAGTATACTGTCCTCTGTAGTGTATATATACAGTATACTGTCCTCTGTAGTATATATATACAGTATACTGTCCTCTGTAGTGTATATACGGTATACTGTCCTCTGTAGTATATATATAGTATACTGTCCTCTGCAGTATATATATACAGTATACTGTCCTCTGTAGTATATATACAGTATACTGTCCTCTGTAGTATATATATAGTATACTATCCTCTGTAGTGTGTATATATATATATATATATATTTATACAGTGGATATAAAAAGTCTACACACCCCTGTTAAAATGTCAGGTTTCTGCTGTAAAAAATTAGACAAAGATAAATCATTTCAGAACTTTTTCCACCTTTATTGTGACCTATAAACTGTACCACTCAATTGAAAAACAAAATGAAATCTTTTAGGTGGAGGGAAGAAAAATATAAAAATATGCGAGTGCATGCTGTTCAAATGACGCTCTAAAACATTATATGCGAGTGCAAAACATTATATTAGAGTAGAGGGAATATATACAATCTGGATGAGGAGGAGAAAACAAGATTCAACCATATACTCTTTTTTTGTGGTGGAAAAGGTGCATGGGAAGACACTACAGCAGACTGAGGACATTATAAAGAATACATTGAAATTGCCTTTATGTTCATCATCAATCATCTCTGCTCTCCTCTGGTGGAGTAAAGAAGTCAGGGGCAATCCAGGCCTTGTTCATTTTTATTCTGCGTCAACCTGTCGGCATTGTCAGTGGACAGGCGGATACGCTTGTCTGTTATAATGCCACCAGCAGCACTAAATACCCGCTCAGACAATACGCTGGCGGCAGGGCAGGCCAGCACCTCCAAGGCGTGAGCGCAAGTTCGTGCCACGTGTCCAGCTTGGACACCCAGTAGTTGTTAGGCACCGAGGATCACTGAGGACGCTGACACAGTCTGCTACGTACTCCTTCACCATCTTCCAAAACTTTACCCTCCTTGTAGCACTAGGCCGCGCTTCAGGGTGAGGTTGCTGGCGGGGTGTCATGAAAGTGGAAAGTATTGACCTGCCTCTGTTAGAACTGCTGTGTGTTCCCCTTGTCTCCCTTCCTCGGTTGCCTAAGGAAGTACGGACTCTGGCGGCCGCGTTGTAAGATGGAAATTTTTGGAGCATTCTCTCAACAAGTACCTTCTGGTATTGCACCGTTTTACTCGTCCTCTCCACCACAGGAATGAGAGATGAGAAGTTCTCTTTGTAGCGGGGGTCGAGAAGGGTGAACACCCAGTAATCTGTGTTATCTAAAATGCGTATAACACGCGGGTCACGGGAAAGGCAGCCTAACAGGAAGTCAGCCATGTGTGCCAGAGTACCAACGGGCAAGACGAAAATGTCGACATCAGGATGACTCTCCATCTCCTCCACCTCTTCTTCTGCCCCTCCACGCTGAACAGATGGAATAAAGTTCCATGGGTACTACCCTCTGTAGCAGAGGCAAGTGTCTCCAGCTCCTCCTCCTCTTCATGGCCCAATTCGCGGTGAGAAGATGAACTGTGGGAGGTCCGGCTATCACCCTGTGTCACCTCCTCCATTACCTCGTCTGCCACATTCAAAGTATCCTCCTTAATTGTGAGCAGTGATCGTATGAGTAGACACAGCAGTGGGATGGTTACGCTGATAATAGCGTTATCGCCACTAACCATCTGTGTGGATAAATCAAAGTTTTTTTAAAACCTCACAGAGGTCTGACATCAATGCCCACTCCTCCCTTGTGAATAGTGGCAGTTGACTTAGAAAGGGGACGACCATGTTGCAGCTGGTATTCCACAACTGCCCTCTGCTGCTCACAAAGCCTGGCCAACATGGAGAAGGTAGAGTTCCAGCGTGCTCACGTCGCACAACAGTCGGTGAGCTGGAAGCCGCAAGTGCTGCTGCAGCGTTGACAGACCGGCTGAAGCTGTGGATGACTTGCGGAAATGGGCACACATGCGGCGCACCTTCACTAGTAGCTCCTGCAAATTTGGGGTAGGTTTTGATAAACCACGGAAGCACTAAGTTTAAGACGTGGGCTAGGCATGGGATGTGTGTCAGGTTGCCGAGCTCCAAAGCCGCCAGCCACCAAGTAGCGGCCATTGTCGGACACAACCATGCCTGTTTGTAGGTTGAGTGGCGAGAGCCACAGCTCGATCTTGTCCCTTATACCCTGCCACAGCTCTGCGGCGGTGTGCTGCTTGTCTCCTAAGCAGATCAGCTTCAGCACGGCCTGTTGACGCTTACCCACAGCAGTGCTACACTGCTACCAGCTACTGACTGATGGCTGACTGCTGCTGCCGCCGATAATCGGAGGTGGAAGTGGAGGAGGAGGCGGCGGCGGAGGAGAAGTGGGGTTGGAGCCAGTAACATAGCTGCTGGCGGAGACCCTGATGGACGTAGGGTCCGCAATCCTGGGCGTGGGTAGCACCTGTGCCATTCCAGGGTCCGACTCACTCCCGGCCTCCACAACATTCACCCAGTGTGCGGTCAGGGAAATGTAGCGTCCCTGGCCACCAGCACTTGTCCATGTGTCCTTGGTGAGGTGGACCTTCCCAGTAAGTGCGTTGGTCAGGGCACGGGTGATGTTCTGGGACACATGCTGGTGTGAGGGGGCACGGCACACCGTGAAAAATAGTGGCGGCCGGGGACTGCGTCACGAGGGACGGCCGCCGACATCAGGCTGCGGAAGGCCTCACTGTCCACAAGCCTAAATGGCAACATTTCAAGGGCCAGTAATTTCAAAAGTTGCGCATTTAGTGCTATGGCCTGTGGGTGGGTGGTTATTTGCGCTAGCGTTCAAATGCCTGTGTTATGGACATTTGGACGCTGCGCTGGGACATGGAAGTGGATGTCGTTGCTGACGGTTCATGCGAAGATCCAGGTGCATGGCGGGAGGCATCCAAGCCTGCGCCTTCGACAGGGGATTGGCCAGCACGTAACATAGGGGAAGAGAAGGCAGTGGTGTGTCTTCTTGAGACTGTGAAGGCTCAAAAGGTTGGGAATCAGGGCACAATATCTCAGGTACCTCTTCAAGCGTGCTAGGCGCGAGGGTCAAATCTAATAGTGGTGCTGGAAACATCTCCTCGGAATAACCGAGTGTGGGATCACTTGTTTGGCAAACCTCTCCATGGTGGGAGGAAGGATGATCAGATTGAGCATTCGGTTGACCAGACTCTTGGCTACAGAGACTGCACAAGACGATGGTGCTTAACCGACTGGAAGCATTATCTTCAGCAATCTAACCGACCAACTGTTCGCACTGGTCCGACTTGGACAGTGTTGTCTTGCGCCGCCCAGCTAAGTTGGATATAAAGCTGGGTACGGTAGATGTTTTGTTTTTTTCTGGTGCACTGGCAGCAGGCACAGTTTAATTGCGCCCAGGGCCACGGCCTCTGCGTGCACCATCAGCATCACGCCCACTTCCCCGTCCCTTACTGCTCGCCTTCTTCATATTAATGGTTTTGTCACTAGATGTGACTGTGACGGACTGAACCGTCACTGGGGCTGCTGGAGAAGACTGAGGGCTAGCCTCCTTCCTACGGACTATGGACCCAGAACCATGGAGACCCCCTCAGACCTCTTGGGGGTTACAAGGAACAGTGAGCCCTGATTTATGTGTGGACTTTATAGGCCTTATCGTTCCTGTTGTCCATTGAAGGTGCAGGGGTGAACCCAGCAATACATGAAGGGTTAACTCTGCACTGAGGCTCCCAGGAAAGGTGTTGGTTCATTTGTCCCTTTGTCCTGTTGGGCTAGTGATGGGATTAAGTAGCTGACTCTGGGGTAGAGGAGTAGATCACCCTCTGATACACTCAGGAGATAATCCCATCACATGTGTCTCCTCTCTTCCTATTCATCATTGAGACACTGGGGGATCTGTTTGATTGCGTTATAATGTTAGACCACCTGAACTGTGTATGTATATTAGGTTAGTCCATTGTCTGAGTTAACTGTATCCCAGGCAGAGGGGCGTGCCCCTGGCCTGTGGATCTGTATAAATTGTGAGTGCTGTCTGTCATTACAGTGTCCTGTTCTACCCTTCATGAAGTCTGGGCTCATGTTTGGGGATTGGAGAACTACCCTCTGGGGATTGCTATAATCATTATACTCTCCAGAGTATATTCCCTCGCTCTTGTGAGGGCTGTTCTTGTTCCTGTTTCGCTCTCTGGACTAAGGAGAGGTACGGCGAAAACCCAAACTAAGCTGAGGCGGTTCGTGGGGTTTGAGGTGGTTCTGGTGTCGAGTGCAGTGCTGATGGTCCTTGGCAAGCACTAGGCGCATCGGTCGACGGAGGCACCCAGTCGGGGTGGCAGGCGTTCCGTCAAAGTGGCGCAGATTGTTTTACTGTCCACTAAAGACACAGTTTTCGGATGCAGGACAGTATATGTCACAGAAACCCACAGATTATGGACATTATATTAGGCCCAGATTATTGGAATCTGTAGGACAGACACTGTTTGCA
This sequence comes from Bufotes viridis, assembly GCA_033119425.1. Classification (NCBI taxonomy): domain Eukaryota; kingdom Metazoa; phylum Chordata; class Amphibia; order Anura; family Bufonidae; genus Bufotes; species Bufotes viridis. The sequence continues at coordinate 1,727,785 of CM065597.1, forward strand.
GATGTTCTACAGTACTGGTTACAGACCACAGATTATGGACACTAGATGTGGCCCAGATTATTACGGACACAGTCTGCGGATGACGTACAGTATGTCACTAATAGGTATAAAATAAAAATATCTTGCTGCTGTCAGACACACACAGTAGTCCTTAAAAGGACTTTGGGGTTGTTGAAAAGCTTTTGGTAGTAAAAACAGCAAATGCCTCTCCCTGCACCATCTGTCCCTTCCTCAGCACGGATGTCGCTGAGACTGCAGGAGGTTAATAGATTGCTGCTCTAAAACACACACACACTGGTCCTTCAAAGGACTTTTAGGTCTTGGAAAAGCTTTCTTTGAAAAAAACTATGAAACTCGCTCCCTACACTGTCTTTCCCTTCCTTCGCTCTGCTCTCCTGTCTACATCTGAGCCGAACATGGGTCATCGGGTGCTATATAGCTATGACGCGTTCCGGCCAGCCAAGCACTGTAATGCCAGCAACCAACATGGCTACTGGTATGTTTTTGCTTTCCGTAGGCCTCTTTCACACGAAAGTTTTTTTGCGAGTGTACGGGCCGTTTATGCGTTCAGTATACGGGCCGTATAATGAAACATTCATTTCAATGGGTCCGCAAAAAAACAGGAAGGTACTCCGTATGCATTCCGTTTCCGTATTTCTGTTTTTCCTTTCCGTTCAAAGATAGAACATGTCCTATTATTTTCTGCATCAAGGACAAGGATAGCACTGTTCTATTAGGGGCCAGCTGTTCCATAAAAACCGAATGCACACGGATGTCATCCGTTCTTTTAGGCGGATCTGTTTTTTGCGGACCGCAAAACTATACAGTCGTGTAAAGAGGCCTTAGTCTCAGAATAAGCACCAGTACACAGCAGGACAGGGGGTGCCGCCATGTACTGACAGAGCACAACCTGGGCCTGATGGTCGGCAACCTGCAACTTTTCCCAACTCAAGCCAGGTCTAAAAAGGTGGGGTGGGCAGGGAAGGGGATACAGTTATGACCATAAAGTTATTGGATAACACCTCCATACAGTGACCGGATAACACCTCCATACAGTGACCGGATAACACCGCCGTACAGTGACCGGATAACACCTCCATACAGTGACCGGATAACACCTACATACAGTGACCGGATAACACCTCCATACAGTGACCGGATAACACCTCCGTACAGTGACCGGATAACACCTCCATACAGTGACCGGATAACACCTCCATACAGTGACCGGATAACACCTCCATACAGTGACCGGATAACACCTCCATACAGTGACCGGATAACACCTCCATACAGTGACCGGATAACACCGCCATACAGTGACCGGATAACACCTCCATACAGTGACCGGATAACACCTCCATACAGTGACCGGATAACACCTCCATACAGTGACCGGATAACACCTCCATACAGTGACCGGATAACACCTCCATACAGTGACCGGATAACACCGCCGTACAGTGACCGGATAACACCTCCATACAGTGACCGGATAACACCTCCGTACAGTGACCGGATAACACCTCCATACAGTGACCGGATAACACCTCCATACAGTGACAGGATAACACCTCCATACAGTGACCGGATAACACCTCCGTACAGTGACCGGATAACACCTCCATACAGTGACCGGATAACACCTCCATACAGTGACCGGATAACACCTCCATACAGTGACCGTATAACACCTCCGTACAGTGACCGTATAACACCTCCATACAGTGACCGGATAACACCTCCGTACAGTGACCGGATAACACCTCCGTACAGTGACCGGATAACACCTCCATACAGTGACCAGATAACACCTCCGTACAGTGACCGGATAACACCTCCATACAGTGACCGGATAACACCGCCATACAGTGACCGGATAACACCGCCATACAGTGACCGGATAACACCTCCATACAGTGACCGGATAACACCTCCATACAGTGACCGGATAATACCTCCATACAGTGACCGGATAACACCTCTATACAGTGACCGGATAACACCGCCACACAGTGACCGGATAACACCTACATACAGTGACCGGATAACACCGTCCATACAGTGACGGATAACACCTCCATACAGTGACCGGATAACACCTCCATACAGTGACCGGATAACACCACCATACAGTGACCGGATAACACCTCCATACAGTGACCGGATAACACCTCCATACAGTGACCGGATAACACCTCCATACAGTGACCGGATAACACCTCCATACAGTGACCGGATAACACCTCCATACAGTGACCGGATAACACCTCCATACAGTGACCGGATAACACCGCCATACAGTGACCGGATAACACCTCCATACAGTGACCGGATAACACCTCCGTACAGTGACCGGATAACACCTCCATACAGTGACTGGATAACACCTCCATACAGTGACCGGATAACACCGCCGTACAGTGACCGGATAACACCTCCATACAGTGACCGGATAACACCGCCATACAGTGACCGGATAACACCTCCATACAGTGACCGGATAACACCGCCGTACAGTGACCGGATAACACCTCCATACAGTGACCGGATAACACCTCCATACAGTGACCGGATAACACCTCCATACAGTGACCGGATAACACCGCCATACAGTGACCGGATAACACCTCCATACAGTGACCGGATAACACCTCCATACAGTGACCGGATAACACCTCCATACAGTGACGATAACACCTCCATACAGTGACCGGATAACACCTCCATACAGTGACCGGATAACACCGCCATACAGTGACCGGATAACACCGCCATACAGTGACCGGATAACACCTCCATACAGTGACCGGATAACACCTCCATACAGTGACCGGATAACACCTCCATACAGTGACCGGATAACACCTCCATACAGTGACCGGATAACACCTCCATACAGTGACCGGATAACACCGCCATACAGTGACCGGATAACACCTCCGTACAGTGACCGGATAACACCTCCATACAGTGACCGGATAACACCACCATACAGTGACCGGATAACACCTCCATACAGTGACCGGATAACACCTCCATACAGTGACCGGATAACACCTCCATACAGTGACCGGATAACACCGCCATACAGTGACCGGATAACACCTCCATACAGTGACCGGATAACACCTCCATACAGTGACCGGATAACACCGCCATACAGTGACCGGATAACACCTCCATACAGTGACCGGATAACACCTCCATACAGTGACGGATAACACCTCCATACAGTGACCGGATAACACCGCCATACAGTGACCGGATAACACCTCCATACAGTGACCGGATAACACCTCCATACAGTGACCGGATAACACCTCCATACAGTGACCGGATAACACCGCCATACAGTGACCGGATAACACCGCCATACAGTGACCGGATAACACCGCCATACAGTGACCGGATAACACCGCCATACAGTGACCTGATAACACCTCCATACAGTGACCGGATAACACCTCCATACAGTGACCGGATAACACCTCCATACAGGGACCGGATAACACCTCCATACAGTGACCGGATAACACCTCCATACAGTGACCGGATAACACCTCCATACAGTGATAACACCTCCGTACAGTGACCGGATAACACCTCCATACAGTGATAACACCTCCATACAGTGACCGGATAACACTGCCATACAGTGATAACACCTCCATACAGTGACCGGATAACACCTCCATACAGTGATAACACCTCCATACAGTGACCGGATAACACTGCCATACAGTGACCGGATAACACCGCCATACAGTGACCGGATAACACCTCCATACAGTGACCGGATAACACATCCATACAGTGACCGGATAACACCTCCATACAGTGACCGGATAACACCGCCATACAGTGATAACACCTCCATACAGTGACCGGATAACACCTAAATACAGTGACCGGATAACACCTCCATACAGTGACCGGATAACACCTCCATACAGTGACCGGATAACACCTCCATACAGTGACCGGATAACACCTCCATACAGTGATCGGATAACACCTCCATACAGTGACCGGATAACACCGCCATACAGTGACCGGATAACACCTCCATACAGTGACCAGATAACACCTCCATACAGTGACCGGATAACACCTCCATACAGTGACCGGATAACACCTCCATACAGTGACCGGATAACACCGCCATACAGTGACCGGATAACACCTCCATACAGTGACCGGATAACACATCCATACAGTGACCGGATAACACCTCCATACAGTGACCGGATAACACCGCCATACAGTGACCGGATAACACCTCCATACAGTGACTGGATAACACCTCCATACAGTGACCGGATAACACCTCCATACAGTGACCGGATAACACCTCCATACAGTGACCGGATAACACCGCCATACAGTGACCGGATAACACCTCCATACAGTGACCGGATAACACCTCCGTACAGTGACGGATAACACCTCCGTACAGTGACCGGATAACACCGCCGTACAGTGACCGGATAACACCTCCATACAGTGACCGGATAACACCTCCATACAGTGACCGGATAACACCTCCATACAGTGACCGGATAACACCTCCATACAGTGACCGGATAACACCTCCATACAGTGACCGGATAACACCGCCATACAGTGACCGGATAACACCTCCATACAGTGACCGGATAACACCTCCATACAGTGACCGGATAACACCGCCATACAGTGACCGGATAACACCTCCGTACAGTGACCGGATAACACCTCCATACAGTGATAACACCGCCATACAGTGACCGGATAACACCGCCATACAGTGACCGGATAACACCTCCATACAGTGACCAGATAACACCGCCGTACAGTGACCGGATAACACCTCCATACAGTGACCGGATCACACCTCCGTACAGTGACCGGATAACACCGCCATACAGTGACCGGATAACACCTCCATACAGTGACCGGATCACACCTCCGTACAGTGACCGGATAACACCTCCATACAGTGACCGGATCACACCTCCATACAGTGATAACACCGCCATACAGTGACCGGATAACACCTCCATACAGTGACCGGATAACACCTCCGTACAGTGATAACACCCCTGTACAGTGACCGGATAACACCGCCATACAGTGATAACACCTCCATACAGTGACCGGATAACACCTCCATACAGTGACCGGATAACACCTCCATACAGTGACCAGATAACACCTCCATACAGTGACCGGATAACACCTCCATACAGTGACCGGATCACACCTCCATACAGTGATAACACCGCCATACAGTGACCGGATAACACCTCCATACAGTGACCGGATAACACCTCCAGTACAGTGATAACACCCCTGTACAGTGACCGGATAACACCTCCGTACAGTGACCGGATAACACCTCCATACAGTGACCGGATAACACCTCCATACAGTGACCGGATAACACCGCCATACAGTGACCGGATAACACCGCCATACAGTGACCGGATAACACCTCCATACAGTGACCGGATAACACCTCCATACAGTGACCGGATAACACCTCCATACAGTGACCGGATAACACCGCCATACAGTGACCGGATAACACCGCCATACAGTGACCGGATAACACCTCCATACAGTGACCGGATAACACCTCCATACAGTGACCGGATAACACCTCCATACAGTGACCGGATAACACCGCCATACAGTGACCGGATAACACCTCCATACAGTGACCGGATAACACCTCCATACAGTGACCGGATAACACCGCCATACAGTGACCGGATAACACCGCCATACAGTGACCGGATAACACCGCCATACAGTGACCGGATAACACCTCCATACAGTGACCGGATAACACCTCCATACAGTGACCGGATAACACCGCCATACAGTGACCGGATAACACCGCCATACAGTGACGGATAACACCTCCATACAGTGACCGGATAACACCTCCATACAGTGACCGGATAACACCTCCATCCAGTGACCGGATAACACCTCCATACAGTGACCGGATAACACCTCCATACAGTGACCGGATAACACCTCCATACAGTGACGGATAACACCTCCATACAGTGACCGGATAACACCTCCATACAGTGACCGGATAACACCTCCATACAGTGACCGGATAACACCTCCATACAGTGACGGATAACACCTCCATACAGTGACCGGATAACACCTCCATACAGTGACCGGATAACACCTCCATACAGTGACCGGATAACACCTCCATACAGTGACCGGATAACACCTCCATACAGTGACCGGATAACACCTCCATACAGTGACCGGATAACACCTCCATACAGTGACGGATAACACCTCCATACAGTGACGGATAACACCTCCATACAGTGACCGGATAACACCTCCATACAGTGACCGGATAACACCTCCATACAGTGACCGGATAACACCTCCATACAGTGACCGGATAACACCTCCATACAGTGACCGGATAACACCTCCATACAGTGACCGGATAACACCTCCATACAGTGACCGGATAACACCTCCATACAGTGACGGATAACACCTCCATACAGTGACCGGATAACACCTCCATACAGTGACCGGATAACACCTCCATACAGTGACGGATAACACCTCCATACAGTGACCGGATAACACCTCCATACAGTGACCGGATAACACCTCCATACAGTGACCGGATAACACCTCCATACAGTGACCGGATAACAC
>CM065597.1:1734488-1883323 GCA_033119425.1 Bufotes viridis
ATATGGTCCTCTGCCCTCTGTGTATATGTGCGTCCTCTGCCTCATCTGTATATAGTGTCGTCCCTCTACCCCCTCTGTTATGATGTCATCTGTCCTCTGTACATAAGTCCCTCTATCTCTGTGTAATGTGCATCCCTCTACCTCATCTTGTATATTATGCATCCTCTGCCCTCTGTGTATGATATTACGTCCTCTCTGCTCCTCTGTATATATGTATGCATCACTCTACTTCACTCTGTATATATATGCGTCCCTCTGCCCTCTGTATGTACTCTGTATGATGTATGCGTCCTCTGCCCTCTGTATATATGTGTACGTCCTCTGCTATCTGTATGTGATGTCGTCCCTCTGCATCATCTGTATATGTATGCGTCCTCTGCCTCATCTGTGTATGATGTGCGTCATCTGCTCTCATCTGTATGTAGTGTGCGTCACTCTGCTCATCTGTATGTATGTTAGCGTCCATCTGCATCATCTGTATGTAGTGTACGTCCCTCTGCCTACACTCTGTGTATATGTGCGTCCTCTGCTCATCTGTGTATGATGTGCGTCACTCTTGCATCATCTGTATGTATGTGTGCAGTCCTCTGCCCTCTCTGTATGTGTATGTGCGTCATCTGCATCATCTGTGTATGATGTGCGTCCCTCTTGCCTCACTCTGTATGTATGTGCGTCCTCTGCCTCATCTGTGTATATATGTGCGTCCTCTGCCTCATCTGTATGTATTGTGCGTCCATCTGCCTCATCTGTGTATAATGTGCGTCATCTGCCTCATCTGTGTATGTGTGCGTCCATCTGCATCATCTGTGTATGATGTGCGTCCTCTGCATCATCTGTGTATGATGTGCGTCCATCTGCATCATCTGTGTATGTATGTTATATGCGTCCATCTGCATCATCTGTGTATGATGTGCGTCCCTCTGCATCATCTGTGTGTAATGTACGTCCATCTGCCACTCTGTGTATGATGTGCGTCCTCTGCCTCATCTGTATGTGTATGCGTCCATCTGCTCATCTGTGTATATGTATGCGTCATCTCTGCATCATCTGTGTATGATGTGCGTCCTCTGCCTCATCTGTATGTAGTGTGCGTCATCTGCACCTCTGTATGATGTGCGTCCCTCTGCCTCACTCTGTGTATGATGTGCGTCCATCTGCATCATCTGTGTGTGATGTACGTCATCTTGCATCATCTGTGTATGATGTGCGTCCATCTGCATCATCTTGTGTATGATGTGCGTCCATCTGCTATCACTCTGTGTATGTGTGCGTCCTCTGCATCATCTGTATGTATGTGCGTCCATCTGCATCACTCTGTGTATGATGTACGTCACTCTGCATCATCTGTATATGATGTGCGTCCTCTGCATCATCTGTATGTGATAGTGTCGTCCTCTGCCCTCTGTATGTATGATAGTGCGTCCATCTGCCTCATCTGTGTATGATGTACGTCCATCTGCATCATCTGTGTATAATATGCGTCCATCTGCCTCATCTGTATATGATGTGCGTCCATCTGCATCATCTGTATATGATGTACGTCACTCTGCCATCTCTGTATGTAATGTACGTCCTCTGCCTCATCTGTGTATGTGTACGTCCATCTGCATCCTCTGTGTATAGTGTGCGTCCTCTGCCTCCTCTGTATATGATGTGCGTCCTCTTGCATCACTCTATGTATATTATGCGTCCATCTGCCTCATCTGTATGTATGTACGTCCTCTGCATCATCTGTGTATGATGTGCGTCCATCTGCCTCACTCTGTGTATAGTGTGCGTCCTCTGCTCATCTTGTATGATGTACGTCCTCTGCATCATCTGTGTGTGTATGCGTCATCTGCCTCACTCTGTGTATGATGTGCGTCCTCTGCCACTCTGTGTATGTGTGCGTCCATCTTACTCCTCTGTATATGATATGCGTCCATCTGCATCATCTGTGTATGATGTACGTCCTCTCTGCATCATCTGTGTATGATATGCGTCCTCTGCCTCATCTGTATATAATGTGCGTCCTCTGCCTCCTCTGTATGTATGTGCGTCCTCTGCCTCATCTGTGTATGATGTGCGTCCCTCTGCCTCCTCTGTATGTAATGTGCGTCCTCTGCCTCATCTGTATATGTAGTACATCCTCTGCTCATCTGTATGTAGTGTACGTCCTCTGCCTCATCTGTATGATGTGCGTCCCTCTGCCTCATCTGTATATAGTGTGCGTCCTCTGCATCATCTGTGTATGATGTGCGTCCATCTGCATCCTCTGTGTATATGTGCGTCCATCTGCTATCATCTGTATGTAATGTGCGTCCTCTGCCCTCTGTGTATGATGTGCGTCCCTCTGCCCCTCTGTGTATAATGTGCATCCCTCTGCCTCCTCTGTATATGATGTACGTCCTCTGCCTCTCTCTGTATATGATGTGCGTCCCTCTGCATCACTCTGTATATGATGTACGTCCTCTGCCTCCTCTGTATGTATGTGTGCGTCCTCTGCCTCCTCTGTATGTGATGTGCGTCCCTCTGCCTCTCTGTGTATAGTATGCGTCCCTCTGCCTCACTCTGTATATGATGTGCGTCCTCTGCCTCCTCTGTATATGATGTGCGTCCTCTGCCTCATCTGTATATAATGTGCGTCCTCTGCATCCTCTGTGTATGATATGCGTCCATCTGCATCATCTGTGTATATGTGCGTCCATCTGCCTCCTCTGTGTATGATGATGCGTCCTCTGCCTCACTCTGTATATGATGTGCGTCCATCTGCCTCATCTGTATATGATGTGCGTCCATCTGCCTCATCTGTGTATGATGTGCGTCCTCTGCATCCTCTGTGTATGATGTGCGTCCTCTGCTCCTCTGTATATGATATGCGTCCTCTGCCATCATCTGTATGTATGATATGCGTCCTCTGCCTCATCTGTATATGATGTGCGTCCTCTGCCTCTCTGTATATGTGTACGTCCTCTGCATCACTCTGTGTATGATGTGCGTCCTCTGCCTCCTCTGTATATGATGTGCGTCCATCTGCCATCATCTGTATGTATGTATGCAGTCCCTCTGCTCCTCTGTATATGTATGTGCGTCCTCTGCATCACTCTGTGTATGATGTGCGTCACTCTGCCTCATCTGTATATGTATGCGTCCTCTGCCTCACTCTGTATATAATGTGCGTCCTCTGCATCCTCTGTATGTATGTATGCGTCCATCTGCATCACTCTGTGTATGATGTACGTCCATCTGCCCATCTCTATGTATGATGTGCGTCCCTCTGCCATCATCTGTGTATAATGTGCGTCACTCTGCATCATCTGTATGTATGATGTACGTCCCTCTGCATCATCTTGTGTATGTATATGCGTCCTCTGCATCCTCTGTATGTAGTGTCGTCCATCTGCCTCATCTGTATATATGTACGTCCTCTGCCTCATCTGTATATATGTGCGTCCTCTGCCCCTCTGTATATGATGTACGTCCTCTGCCTCATCTGTATGTAATGTGCGTCCTCTGCTCATCTGTATATGATGTGCGTCCTCTGCATCACTCTGTATATGTGTACGTCCATCTGCATCACTCTGTGTATGATATGCGTCCCTCTGCATCCTCTGTGTATAGTATGCATCCTCTGCCTCATCTGTGTATGATGTGCGTCCTCTGCCTCATCTGTGTATGATGTGCGTCACTCTGCCCATCTATGTATATGTATGCGTCCCTCTGCATCCTCTGTATGTGATGTGCGTCCTCTGCCTCATCTGTATATGATGTGCGTCCTCTGCCCATCTGTGTATGTAATGTGTCATCCTCTGCATCCTCTGTGTATGTGTACGTCCATCTGCATCCTCTGTGTATGATGTGCGTCCATCTGCCCATCTGTGTATAGTATGCGTCCTCTGCATCACTCTGTGTATGATGTGCGTCCATCTGCCCCATCTGTGTATGATGTGCGTCACTCTGCATCATCTGTAGTATGATGTGCGTCCATCTGCCTCCTCTGTGTATGATGTGCGTCCTCTGCTATCCTCTGTATGTATGTGCGTCCTCTGCATCATCTGTGTATGATGTACGTCCTCTGCCCATCTGTGTATGTATATGCGTCCTCTGCCTCATCTGTGTATGATGTACGTCCATCTGCATCATCTGTATGTATGTACGTCCATCTGCATCATCTGTATATGATGTGCGTCCTCTGCCATCCTCTGTGTATGATATGCGTCCATCTGCATCATCTGTATGTATGTGTGCGTCCTCTGCATCATCTTGTATGTATATGCGTCGTCCTCTGCCTCCTCTGTATGTAATGTGCGTCCATCTGCCATCATCTGTATATGTATGCGTCCTCTTGCCTCATCTGTATGTATATGTACGTCCTCTGCCTCATCTGTGTATGATGTGCGTCCTCTGCCTCATCTGTATATGTTGTGCGTCCTCTGCCACCTCTGTGTATGTGTGCGTCCATCTGCCTCATCTGTATATGATGTGCGTCACTCTGCTCATCTGTGTATGATGTGCGTCCCTCTGCCTCATCTGTGTATGTTATGCGTCCATCTGCCTCATCTGTGTATGATGTGCGTCCTCTGCCTCATCTGTGTGTATGTATGCGTCCTCTGCCTCATCTGTGTGTATGTATGCGTCCATCTGCCTCATCTGTGTATGATGTGCGTCCTCTGCATCACTCTGTATATGTGCGTCCCTCTGCCATCCTCTGTATATGATGTACGTCCATCTGCATCACTCTGTATATATGTATGTCGTCCTCTGCATCCTCTGTGTATAGTATGCGTCCATCTGCATCATCTGTGTATGTTAGTGCGTCCATCTGCCTCATCTGTGTATGATGTGCGTCCCTCTGCCATCATCTGTATATGTGTACGTCCATCTCTGCCACTCTGTATGTATGTGCGTCCTCTGCATCCTCTGTGTATGATATGCGTCCTCTGCATCATCTGTATGTATGTGCGTCCTCTGCCTCATCTGTGTATGATGTGCGTCCTCTGCATCATCTGTGTATGATTATGCGTCCATCTGCCTCCTCTGTATATGATGTGCGTCCTCTGCATCATCTGTATATGATGTGCGTCCATCTGCATCATCTCTGTATATATGTGTACGTCCTCTGCCTCATCTGTATGTATTGTACGTCCTCTGCCTCACTCTGTATGTATGTGCATCCCTCTGCATCATCTGTATATGATGTACGTCCCTCTGCATCCTCTGTATATGATGTACGTCCATCTGCATCCTCTGTATGTATGTATGCGTCCCTCTGCCCCTCTGTATATATGTATGCGTCCTCTGCCTCATCTGTATGTATGATGTACGTCCCTCTGCCTCCTCTGTATATGATGTACGTCCCTCTGCCATCCTCTGTATGTATATGCGTCACTCTGCTATCCTCTGTATATGTATGCATCCTCTGCCCTCTCTGTATATGTACGTCCCTCTGCATCCTCTGTATATGATATGCGTCCCTCTGCCTCCTCTGTATATAATGTGCGTCCTCTGCCTCCTCTGTGTATAATATGCGTCCTCTGCATCACTCTGTATATATTATGCGTCACTCTGCATCACTCTATGTATATATGTACGTCCCTCTGCCTCCTCTGTGTATATTATGCGTCCTCTGCCTCCTCTGTATATGTGTGCGTCCATCTGCATCACTCTGTATATGTATGTCGTCCTCTGCCTCATCTGTGTATGTGTGCGTCCTCTGCCATCTCTATGTATGATGTGCGTCCATCTGCCTCCTCTGTATGTGTGTGCGTCACTCTGCATCCTCTGTGTATGATGTGCGTCCTCTGCCCACTCTGTATATGATGTGCGTCACTCTGCCTCCTCTGTATATATGTACGTCCTCTGCCCATCTGTATGTATGTACGTCCTCTGCATCACTCTGTATGTATGTGCGTCCTCTGCCTCATCTGTATATGATGTGCCGTCCTCTGCCTCATCTGTGTATAATATGCGTCCATCTGCATCCTCTGTATATGATGCAGTCATCTGCTCACTCTGTATATATGTACGTCCCTCTGCCTCCTCTGTATGTATGATGCGTCCCTCTGCATCCTCTGTGTATATTAATGCATCCTCTGCCTCCTCTGTATATAATGTGCGTCCTCTGCCTCATCTGTATATATGTGCGTCCTCTGCATCATCTGTATATATGTCGTCCCTCTGCCCTCTGTATGTATGTGTGCGTCCTCTGCCTCTCTGTATATGTGTACGTCCTCTGCCTCACTCTGTATATGTGTACGTCCCTCTGCCTCACTCTATGTATAATGTGCGTCCATCTGCATCCTCTGTATGTATATGTACGTCCTCTGCCTCCTCTGTGTATGTATATGCGTCCTCTGCCTCCTCTGTATATAGTGTACGTCCTCTGCCTCTCTCTGTATATTATGCGTCCTCTGCATCCTCTGTATATGATGTGCGTCCTCTGCCTCATCTGTATATAATGTGCGTCCTCTGCCTCCTCTGTATGTATGTACGTCCCTCTGCCTCCTCTGTATATGATGTGCGTCCCTCTGCATCCTCTGTGTATGTATATGTCATCCTCTGCTATCCTCTGTGTATGATATGCGTCACTCTGCATCACTCTGTATATGTTATGCGTCCTCTGCCTCCTCTGTGTATATTATACGTCCTCTGCATCCTCTGTATATAATATGCGTCCTCTGCTCACTCTGTATATGATGTACGTCCTCTGCCTCCTCTGTATATAATGTACGTCCCTCTGCCTCCTCTGTATATAGTATACGTCCCTCTGCCCCTCTGTATGTATGTGTGCGTCCCTCTGCATCATCTGTATGTAGTGTGCGTCCTCTGCCTCCTCTGTATATGATGTACGTCCTCTGCATCACTCTGTGTATAGTGTGCGTCCCTCTGCCTCATCTATGTATATTGTACGTCCCTCTGCATCACTCTGTATATAATGTGCGTCCCTCTGCACTCCTCTGTATATATGTGCGTCCCTCTGCCTCCTCTGTATATGATGTACGTCCTCTCTGCCACTCTGTATATATTATGCAGTCCCTCTGCCACTCTGTATATAGTATGCATCCTCTGCCTCCTCTGTATGTATATAGCGTCCTCTGCCTCCTCTGTATGTATGTGCATCCTCTGCCTATCTCTGTATATAGTGTACGTCCCTCTGCCTCCTCTGTGTATAATGTGCATCCTCTGCCTCCTCTGTATATGTACATCATCTGCATCTCTGTATATGTGCGTCCTCTGCCTCCTCTGTATGTGATGTGCATCCCTCTGCCTCATCTGTATATGATGTGCGTCCCTCTGCCATCCTCTGTATATGATATGCATCCTCTGCCCATCTGTATATAATGTACGTCCCTCTGCCTCCTCTATGTATATTATACGTCCCTCTGCCTCCTCTTATGTATAGTATACGTCCCTCTGCTCACTCTGTATGTATATGTACGTCCCTCTGCCCATCTGTGTATAATGTACGTCCTCTGCCTCCTCTGTATATGTGTGCGTCCTCTGCATCATCTGTATGTATGTATGCGTCCTCTGCATCCTCTGTGTATAATATACGTCCCTCTGCCTCCTCTGTATATGATGTGCGTCCATCTGCCCCTCTTATGTATGATGTGCGTCCTCTGCTATCATCTGTATATGATGTGCGTCCATCTGCATCCTCTGTATATGTAATGTCATCCCTCTGCCTCCTCTGTGTATATATGCATCACTCTGCACCTCTGTATATGTTATGCGTCCTCTGCATCCTCTGTATATAATGTACGTCCTCTGCATCACTCTGTATATGATGTCGTCCATCTGCATCACTCTGTGTATGTATGTGCGTCCTCTGCATCCTCTGTATGTATGTGTGCGTCCATCTGCTCTCTCTGTATGTATGTGCGTCCTCTGCATCATCTGTATGTATATGTGCGTCCCTCTGCATCATCTGTATGTGTGTACGTCCTCTGCATCATCTGTATGTATGTGTACGTCCTCTGCATCATCTGTGTATGATTATGCGTCCTCTGCCTCATCTGTATATAGTATGCGTCCTCTGCATCATCTGTATATGTGTGCGTCCATCTGCCTCATCTGTATGTATGTATGCGTCCATCTGCCATCATCTGTATGTAATGTGCGTCATCTGCCCCTCTGTAGTATGATATGCGTCCTCTGCATCATCTGTATGTATAGTACGTCCTCTGCCTCATCTGTGTATATGTACGTCCTCTGCCTCACTCTGTATATGATATGCGTCCTCTGCCCCTCTGTGTATGATATGCGTCCATCTGCATCACTCTGTGTATATGTGTACGTCCTCTGCATCATCTTGTATATGATGTACGTCCTCTGCCTCATCTGTATATAGTGTGCGTCCCTCTGCCATCCTCTGTATATATATGTCGTCCTCTGCATCACTCTGTATGTATATGTGCGTCCTCTGCATCCTCTGTATGATAATGCAGTCCCTCTGCCTCATCTGTATGTATATGCGTCCTCTGCATCACTCTGTGTATGATATGCGTCCCATCTGCCCCCTCTGTATGTAGTATGCATCCCTCTGCACTCCTCTGTATATAGTGTACGTCCCTCTGCCTCATCTGTATATAATGTACGTCCCTCTGCATCCTCTGTATGTATGTGTACGTCCTCTGCTCACTCTGTGTATGTGTGCGTCCTCTGCCTCCTCTGTATATGATATGCGTCCCTCTGCCCATCATCTGTATATGATGTACGTCCTCTCTGCATCATCTGTATATGATGTACGTCCCTCTGCCTCTCTGTATGTATATGTACGTCCTCTGCCTCCTCTGTATGTATATACGTCCTCTGCCTCCTCTGTGTATAATGTGCGTCCTCTGCCTCCTCTGTATATAATATGCGTCCTCTGCCATCACTCTGTATGTAGTATGCGTCCTCTGCCTCCTCTGTATATATATGCGTCCTCTGCATCCTCTGTGTATGATGTGCGTCCTCTGCCTCACTCTGTATATAATGTGCATCCATCTGCATCATCTGTATGTATGCGTCCATCTGCTCACCTCTGTATATATGTGCGTCCATCTGCCTCCTCTGTATGTATGTGCGTCCTCTGCCTCATCTGTATATGATGTGCGTCCCTCTGCCTCATCTGTGTATAGTATGCGTCCTCTGCTATCCTCTGTATATGATGTGCGTCCTCTGCCTCACTCTGTATATGTATGCGTCCTCTGCCTCATCTGTATATGTATGCGTCCCTCTGCTCACTCTGTATGTAGTGTACGTCCTCTGCCTCATCTGTATATAATGTGCGTCCTCTGCATCCTCTGTATATAGTATGCATCCCTCTGCCTCATCTGTATATATATGCGTCCTCTGCCTCCTCTGTATATGATGTGCGTCACTCTGCCTCTCTGTATATGTATGTGCATCCCTCTGCCTCATCTTGTATATGTATGCGTCCTCTGCTATCCTCTGTGTATAATATGCGTCCCTCTGCCTCATCTGTGTATAATGTACGTCCCTCTGCATCCTCTGTGTATGTATGCGTCCTCTGCCTCCTCTGTATATAGTGTGCGTCCCTCTGCACATCTGTATGTATGTGCGTCCTCTGCCCATCTGTGTATATATGTGCGTCACTCTGCCTCTCTGTATATGTATACGTCCTCTGCCTCATCTGTATATGATGTGCATCCTCTGCATCCTCTGTGTATGATGTGCGTCCCTCTGCCTCCTCTGTATGTAATGTACGTCCTCTGCCTCCTCTGTGTATGTATGTCATCCATCTGCATCATCTGTATGTATAATGTACGTCCTCTGCCTCCTCTGTATATGATGTGCGTCCTCTGCCTCCTCTGTATGTATGATGCGTCCCTCTGCCCATCTGTATATGTAGTGCGTCCTCTGCTCCTCTGTGTATGGTATGCGTCCTCTGCTATCACTCTGTATGTATGATGTGCGTCCCTCTGCATCCTCTGTATGTGTATGTCGTCCTCTGCATCATCTGTGTATAGTATGCGTCATCTGCCATCATCTGTGTATGTGTGCGTCACTCTGCCTCATCTGTGTATATTATGTACGTCCTCTGCATCCTCTGTAGTATGATATGCGTCCTCTGCATCACTCTGTATATAGTGTACGTCCCCTCTGCTCATCTGTGTATAGTGTGCGTCCTCTGCCTCCTCTGTATATGTGTGCATCCATCTGCATCATCTGTATATATGATGCGTCCCTCTGCATCATCTGTATGTAGTGTACGTCCATCTGCACTCTGTGTATGTATGCGTCCCTCTGCCTCATCTGTATGTATGATATGCGTCCCTCTGCCTCATCTGTGTATAGTATGCGTCCCTCTGCATCCTCTTGTATATGTGTACGTCCCTCTGCCTCTCTGTATGTAATGTGCGTCCCTCTGCCTCCTCTGTGTATGATATGCGTCCCTCTGCCTCCTCTGTGTATGTATGTGCGTCCTCTGCATCCTCTGTATATAGTATGCGTCCCTCTGCTCACTCTGTGTATATTATGCGTCCATCTGCCTCATCTGTGTATGATGTGCGTCCATCTGCATCATCTGTAGTATAATGTGCGTCCATCTGCCTCACTCTGTATATGTATATGTACGTCCTCTGCCTCCTCTGTGTATGTGTATGCGTCCATCTGCATCATCTGTGTATGTGTGCGTCCTCTGCATCATCTGTGTATGATGTGCGTCACTCTGCTCATCTGTGTATGATGTGCGTCCATCTGCATCATCTGTATATGATGTGCGTCCATCTGCATCATCTGTGTATGGTGTGCGTCACTCTTGCATCATCTGTAGTATGATGTACGTCCATCTGCCTCATCTGTATATGATGTGCGTCCCATCTGCCTCATCTGTATGTAGTATGCGTCCTCTGCATCATCTGTATATGTGTAGGTCACTCTGCCTCATCTGTGTATGATGTGCGTCCTCTGCATCATCTGTATATGTATGTGCGTCCATCTGCATCATCTGTATGTATGTATGCGTCCCTCTGCATCATCTGTATATAGTGTGCGTCCATCTGCCTCATCTGTATGTGATGCGTCCTCTGCCATCTGTATGTGTACGTCATCTGTCATCTGTGTATGTGCAGTCCATCTGCCTCATCTGTGTATGATGTGCGTCCTCTGCCATCATCTTGTATGTGATGTGCGTCCTCTGCATCATCTGTGTATGATGTGCGTCACTCTGCCTCATCTGTGTATGTGTGCGTCACTCTGCATCATCTGTATGTATTGTGCGTCCTCTGCCTCATCTGTGTATGATATGCGTCCATCTGCATCATCTGTGTATGTGTGCGTCACTCTGCCATCTGTGTATGATGTGCGTCCATCTGCATCATCTGTGTATGGTGTGCGTCCTCTGCTCATCTTGTGTGTATGTATGCGTCCTCTGCATCATCTGTGTATGATGTGCGTCACTCTGCATCATCTGTGTATGATGTGCGTCCTCTGCTCATCTGTGTATGATGTACGTCCATCTGCTCCTCTGTGTATGATGTCGTCCATCTGCTCATCTGTGTGATATTATGCGTCCTCTGCTCATCTGTATATGATGTGCGTCCATCTGCCCATCATCTGTATGATAGTGCGTCCTCTGCCATCATCTGTATATGATGTACGTCCTCTGCCACTCTGTGTATGATATGTACGTCCTCTGCCTCATCTGTATATGATATGCATCCTCTGCATCACTCTATGTATAATGTGCGTCCTCTGCCTCCTCTGTATATAGTGTGCGTCCATCTGCCTCCTCTGTGTATAGTGTGCGTCCATCTGCCTCATCTGTGTATAGTAGTGCGTCCTCTGCCTCATCTGTGTATGATGTGCGTCCATCTGCCATCTCTGTGTATGATGTGCGTCACTCTGCATCATCTGTGTATGATGTGCGTCACTCTGCATCATCTTGTATGATGTATGCGTCCATCTGCCTCATCTGTGTATGATGTGCGTCCATCTGCATCATCTGTGTATGATGTGCGTCATCTGCTCACTCTGTGTATGATATGCATCCCTCTGCTCATCATCTGTGTATGATGTGCGTCCCTCTGCCATCATCTGTATATGATATGCGTCCCTCTGCCTCATCTGTGTGTAGTGTGCGTCCATCTGCATCATCTGTGTATGATGTGCGTCCATCTGCCATCATCTGTATATGTATGCGTCCTCTGCCATCATCTGTGTGTGATGTGCGTCCTCTGCCCTCTCTGTATGTGATGTATCATCCTCTGCCATCATCTGTATGTATGTATGCGTCCATCTTGCCATCATCTGTGTATGTATGTGCATCCTCTGCATCATCTGTATGTATGTGCGTCCTCTGCTATCATCTGTGTATATGTGCGTCCATCTGCCTCATCTGTATATAGTGTGCGTCCATCTGCTCCATCTGTATATAATGTGCGTCCCTCTGCCCACTCTGTGTATAGTATGCGTCATCTCTGCATCATCTGTGTATGATGTACGTCCTCTGCCTCTTATGTATGTATGTGCGTCCATCTGCATCATCTGTATATGATGTGCGTCACTCTGCTATCATCTGTATGTATATGTACGTCCTCTGCACTCCTCTGTATGTATATGTGCAGTCCCATCTGCATCCTCTGTATGTATGTATACTGTCCCTCTGCCTCATCTGTATGTATATGTGCGTCCTCTGCCATCATCTGTATGTATGTATGCGTCATCTGCTCATCTGTGTATGATGTGCGTCCTCTGCCTCATCTGTATATGTATGCGTCCTCTGCATCACTCTGTATATGTATGTCGTCCCTCTGCACCATCTGTATGTAGTATGCGTCCTCTGCATCACTCTGTGTATAATATGCGTCCATCTGCTCATCTGTGTATAGTGTGCAGTCCTCTGCCATCATCTATGTATATGTACGTCCCTCTGCCTCATCTGTATGTATATGTGCGTCCTCTGCATCATCTGTGTGTAGTATGCGTCCATCTTGCATCATCTGTATATGATGTGCGTCCATCTGCCCATCTGTGTATGATGTGCGTCCATCTGCCTCATCTGTGTATGATGTACGTCATCTGCATCATCTGTGTATAGTGTGCGTCCTCTGCTCATCTGTATATGATAGTGCGTCCATCTGCCTCACTCTGTGTATGATATGCGTCCATCTTGCCCATCTGTGTGTAGTGTGCGTCCATCTGCCTCACTCTGTATGTATGATATGCGTCCTCTGCATCATCTGTGTGTATGTATGCGTCCCTCTGCCTCCTCTGTGTATAGTATGCATCCTCTGCCTCATCTGTGTATGTTACGTCCCTCTGCCATCTGTATGTAGTATGCGTCCTCTGCCTCATCTGTATATGATGTGCGTCCCTCTGCATCATCTGTGTATGATGTGCGTCACTCTGCCTCATCTGTGTATGTATATGCAGTCCCATCTGCATCATCTGTGTATGATGTGCGTCCATCTTGCATCATCTGTATATGATAGTGCGTCCTCTGCACTCACTCTGTGTATAATATGCGTCCTCTGCATCACTCTGTGTATGTATGTGCGTCCCTCTGCATCCTCTGTGTATGATTGTGCGTCCTCTGCCTCATCTGTATATGTATGTGCGTCCTCTGCCTCCTCTGTGTATAATGTGCGTCCTCTGCCCTCTGTGTATATGTATGCGTCCTCTGCACTCATCTGTGTATGATGTGCAGTCCCTCTGCCTACTCTGTATATGATGTGCGTCCTCTGCCTCATCTGTATGTAATGTGCGTCCCTCTGCATCATCTGTATGTAATGTGCGTCCTCTGCCTCTCTGTATATGTATGCGTCCATCTGCATCATCTGTGTGTATATGTGCGTCCCTCTGCCTCATCTGTATATGATGTACGTCCATCTGCATCATCTGTATATATTATGCGTCCCTCTGCATCCTCTGTATATGTGTGCGTCCCTCTGCCTCCTCTGTATATAATGTGCAGTCCCTCTGCATCACTCTGTGTATAATATGCGTCACTCTGCCCCTCTATGTATGTTATACGTCACCTCTGCCCATCTGTGTATAGTATGCGTCCCATCTGCATCACTCTTTATGTATATTATACAGTCCCTCTGCCCCTCTGTATGTAATGTGCGTCCTCTGCCTCCTCTGTATATATTATGCGTCCTCTGCTGTCCTCTGTATATAGTGTGCGTCCTCTGCCCCTCTGTATATATTATGCGTCCTCTGCCTCTCTGTGTATAGTGTGCATCCCTCTGCACTCTCTGTATATGATGTACGTCCTCTGCCATCTGTATATATATGCGTCCTCTGCCTCTCTCTGTATATTATGCATCCCTCTGCCCATCTGTATGTAGTGTGCGTCCCTCTGCCTCCTCTGTATGTAATGTGCATCCCTCTGCTCTGTATATAATATGCATCCCTCTGCCCTCTCTATGTATAATGTGCATCCTCTGCCCTCTGTATATAATGTGCATCCCTCTGCCTCCTCTATATATATTATGCATCCTCTGCCTCCTCTATATATAATGTACGTCCCTCTGCCTCCTCTGTGTATAATATGCATCCCTCTGCCCTCTCTGTATATATGTAGCATCCCCTCTGCCTCACTCTGTATATAGAATGTACATCCTCTGCCTCTATCTCTGTATATATTCTGCATCCCTTTTCCTGGTTCCGTCTCCTCTTCTAGATCCTGCTTTATCATGATCCAGAACCGCGCGGTAAGACCCGCCTGGCCAAGTGGTGCATGCAGTTTGATGATGGCGAAGCAGAAGCTTATAGAGAGGTTCACGCCCGTGGTGACACGTGCGGGCGCCAGCACACCAGCCGTGGAGGTGGGATTGCGCGAGTATACACCGCAGCCCGATGGAGGATGGGGGTCATCCTGTGTCGCGCCCTGGTGCTGAGGGAGGATGGGGAGTCATCACTGTGTGCGCATACCTGGTGCTGAGGAGGATGGGGGTCATCACTGTGTGCGCATGCCTGGTGCTGGGGAGGGGATGGGGGTCATCACTGTGTGCTCGTGCCCCTGGTGCTTGATGGAGGATGGGGAGTCTCATCACTGTCTTTCGTACCCCTGGTGCTGATGGAGGATGGAGTCATCACTGTGTGCGCATACCCCTGGTGCTGAGGAGGATTAGGGGTCATCACTGTGTCTACGTACCCCGGTTGTGATGGAGGATGGGGGTCATCACTGTGTCGCATACCCCTGGTGCTGAGGAGGATGGGGGTCATCACTGTGCTTTCGTTGCCTGGTGGTGAGGGAGGATGGGGAGTCATCACTGTGTGCGCGCTACCCTGGTGCTGAGTGGAGGATGGGGGTCATCACTGTGCTCGTGCCCCTGGTGCTGATGGAGGATAGAGGGTCATCACTGTGCGCGCATACCCCTGGTGCTGAGGGAGGATGGGAGTCATCACTGTGTGCTCTGTACCCCTGGTGGTGAGGGAGGATGGGGGTCATCACTGTGCTCGTACCCCTGGTGCTGAGGAGGATGGGGAGTCATCACTGTGTCTCCATGCCCCTGGTTGCTGATGGAGGATAGGGAGTTCATCACTGTGCTCGTACCCCTGGTGCTGATGGAGGATGGAGAGTACATCACTGTATTGTGCATTACCCCTGGTGCTGAGGAGGATGGGAGGTCATCACTGTGCTCGTGCCCCTGGTGCTGATGGAGGATGGGGGTCATCACTGTGTGCTCGTACCCCTGGTGCTGAGGGAGGATGGGGGTCATCACTGTGCTGTCATGCCCCTGGTGCTGATGGAGGATGGGGGTCATCACTGTGCTGCGTACCCCTGGTGCTGAGGGAGGATGGGGGTCATCACTGTGTGCTCATTGCCCCTGGTGCTGAGGAGGATAGGGGTCATCACTGTGTGCTCGTGTCCCTGGTGCTGAGGAGGATGGGGAGTCATCACTGTCTTTCGTACCCCTGATGCTGAGGAGGATGGGGTCATCACTGTGTGCTCTTACCCCTGGTGCTGAGGGAGGATGGGGGTCATCACTTTGTGCTGTCGTACCCCTGGTGCTGATGGAGGATGGGGGTCATCACTGTCTTCAGTACCCTGGTGCTGATGGAGGATAGGGGGTCATCACTGTGCTCGTACCCCTGGTGCTGATGGAGGATGGGAGGTCATCACTGTGCTCGTACCCCTGGTGCTGATGGAGAGATGGGGGTCATCACTGTGCTCGTACCCCTGGTGCTGAGGGAGGATTGGGAGTCATCACTGTGCTGCTGCTTACCCCTGGTGCTGAGGAGATGAGGGTCATCACTGTGCTTCGTACCCCTGGTGCTGAGTGGAGGATGGGGGTCATCACTGTGCTCATTGCCCCTGGTGCTGAGGAGGATGGGGGTCATCACTGTGTGCTATACGCCTGGTGCTGAGGAGGATGGGGGTCATCACTGTGTGCTCGTACCCCTGGTGCTGAGGGAGGATGGGGGTCATCACTGTGCTCATTACCCCTGATGCTGAGGAGGATGGGGGTCATCACTGTGTGCTCTCGTACCCTGGTGCTGAGGGAGGATAGGGGGTCATCACTGTGTGCTCTTGCCCCTGGTGCTGAGGATGATGGGGGTCATCACTGTGCTTGCGTACCTGAGTGCTGATGGAGGATGGGGGTCAATCACTGTGTGCTCGTACCCCTGGTGCTGATGGAGGATGGGGGTCATCACTGTGTGCGCATACCCCTGGTGCTGAGGAGGATGAGGGTCATCACTGTGCGCTCATACCCCTGGTGCTGATGGAGGATGAGGGGTCATCACTGTGTGTGCATGCCCCTGGTGCTGAGGAGGATGGGGGTCATCACTGTGTGCTCGTGCCCCTGAGTGCTGATGGAGGATGGGGGTCATCACTGTGCTCGTACCCTGGTGCTGATGGAGGATGGGGGTCATCACTGTGCTGCTCATACCCCTGGTGCTGAGGGAGGATGGGGTCATCACTGTGTGCTTCTCGTACCCCGGTTGATGATGGAGGATAGGGGTGTCATCACTGTGTGCGCATACCCCTGGTGCTGAGGAGGATGGGGTCATCACTGTCTTTCATTGCCCTAGTGGTGAGGGGAGGATGGGGGTCATCACTGTGCTCATTGCCCCTGGTGCTGATGGAGGATGAGGGTCATCACTGTGCTCCGTGCCCCTGGTGCTGATGGAGGATGGGGTCATCACTGTGCTCCGTACCCCTGGTGCTGAGGAGGATGGGGGTCATCACTGTGTGCTCGTTACCCTGGTGGTGAGGAGGATGGGGGTCATCACTGTGCTCGTACCCTGGTGCTGATGGAGGATGGGGGTCATCACTGTGTGCTCATTGCCCCTGGTGCTGATGGAGGATGGGGGTCATCACTGTGCTAATTCGCCCCTGGTGCTGATGGAGGATAGGGGGTCATCACTGTGCTGCGTACCCCTGGTGCTGAGGAGGATGGGGGTCATCACTGTGTCTCGTTACCCCTGGTGCTGAGGAGGATGGGGGTCATCACTGTGTGCTCGTACCCCTGGTGCTGATGGAGGATGGGGGTCATCACTTGTGCTCGTACCCCTGGTGCTGATGGAGGATGGGGGTCATCACTGTGTGCTTTCATACCCCTGGTGCTGAGGAGGATGGGGAGTCATCACTGTGTGCTCGTACCCCTGGTGCTGATGGAGGATGGGGGTCATCACTGTGCTGTTCGTGCCCCTGGTGCTGAGGAGGATGGGGGTCATCACTGTGTGCTCGTACCCCTGGTGCTGAGGGAGGATGGGGTCAGTCACTGTGTGCTCTGTACCCCTGGTGCTGAGGGGATGATGGGAGTCATCACTGTGCTCGTACCCTGGTGCTGATGGAGATGGGGTCATCACTGTCTGCTCGTACCCCTGGTGCTGATGGAGGATGGGGGTCCATCACCTGCATGCTCGTACCCTGGTGCTGAGGAGGATGGGGTCATCACTGTCTTGCTCTTACCCTGGTGCTGATGGAGGATGGGGGTCATATCCCTCTACCTCCTCTATATATAATATACATCCTCTCTACCCTCTATATATAATATACATCCTCTACCTCCTCTATATATAATATACATCCTCTACCTCCTCTATATATAATATACATCCCTCTACCTCTCATCTATATATAATATACATCCTCTACTCCTCTATATATAATATACATCCCTCTACCTCCTCTATATATAATATACATCCCTCTACCTCCTCTATATATAATATACATCCCTCTACCTCCTCTATATATAATATACATCCCTCTACCTCCTCTATATATAATATACATCCTCTACCCCTCTATATATAATATACATCCTCTACCTCCTCTATATATAATATACATCCTCTACCTCCTCTATATATAATATACATCCCTCTACCTCCTCTATATATAATATACATCCCTCTACCTCCTCTATATATAATATACATCCCTCTACCTCCTCTATATATAATATACATCCTCTACCTCCTCTATATATAATATACATCCTCTACCCCTCTATATATAATATACATCCTCTACCTCCTCTATATATAATATACATCCCTCTACCTCCTCTATATATAATATACATCCCCTCTACCTCCTCTATATATAATATACATCCCCTACTCTCCTCTATATATAATATACATCCCTCTACCTCCTCTATATATAATATACATCCCTCTACCTCCTCTATATATAATATACATCCCTCTACCTCTCTATATATAATATACATCCCTCTACCTCTCTATATATAATATACATCCCTCTACCTCCTCTATATATAATATACATCCCTCTACCTCTCTATATATAATATACATCCCCTCTACCTCTCTATATATAATATACATCCCCTCTACCTCCTCTATATATAATATACATCCCCTCTACCTCCTCTATATATAATATACATCCCCTCTACCTCCTCTATATATAATATACATCCCTCTACCTCCTCTATATATAATATACATCCCTCTACCTCCTCTATATATAATATACATCCTCTCTACCTCCTCTATATATAATATACATCCCTCTACCTCTCTATATATAATATACATCCCTCTACCTCCTCTATATATAATATACATCCCCTCTACTCCTCTATATATAATATACATCCCTCTACCTCCTCTATATATAATATACATCCCTCTACCTCTCTATATATAATATACATCCCTCTACCTCCTCTATATATAATATACATCCCTCTACCTCCTCTATATATAATATACATCCCCTCTACTCCCCTCTATATATAATATACATCCCTCTACCTCCTCTATATATAATATACATCCCTCTACCTCCTCTATATATAATATACATCCCCTCTACCTCCTCTATATATAATATACATCCCTCTACCTCCTCTATATATAATATACATCCCTCTACCCCTCTATATATAATATACATCCTCTACCTCCTCTATATATAATATACATCCCTCTACCTCCTCTATATATAATATACATCCCTCTACCTCTCTATATATAATATACATCCCTCTACCTCCTCATATATAATATACATCCCTCTACCTCCTCTATATATAATATACATCCCTCTACCCCCTCTATATATAATATACATCCCTCTACCTCCTCTATATATAATATACATCCCTCTACCTCCTCTATATATAATATACATCCCTCTACCTCCTCTATATATAATATACATCCCTCTACCCCTCTATATATAATATACATCCCTCTACCTCCTCTATATATAATATACATCCCTCTACCTCCTCTATATATAATATACATCCCTCTACCTCCTCTATATATAATATACATCCCTCTACCTCCTCTATATATAATATACATCCCTCTACCTCCTCTATATATAATATACATCCCTCTACCTCCTCTATATATAATATACATCCTCTACCTCCTCTATATATAATATACATCCCTCTACCTCCTCTATATATAATATACATCCTCTACCTCCTCTATATATAATATACATCCCTCTACCTCCTCTATATATAATATACATCCCTCTACCCCTCTATATATAATATACATCCCTCTACCTCCTCTATATATAATATACATCCCTCTACCCCTCTATATATAATATACATCCCCTCTACCTCCTCTATATATAATATACATCCCTCTACCTCCTCTATATATAATATACATCCCTCTACCTCCTCTATATATAATATACATCCCTCTACCTCCTCTATATATAATATACATCCCTCTACCTCCTCTATATATAATATACATCCCCTCTACCTCCTCTATATATAATATACATCCCTCTACCTCCTCTATATATAATATACATCCCCTCTACCTCCTCTATATATAATATACATCCCTCTACCTCCTCTATATATAATATACATCCTCTACCTCCTCTATATATAATATACATCCCTCTACCCCTCTATATATAATATACATCCCTCTACCTCCTCTATATATAATATACATCCCCTCTACTCCTCTATATATAATATACATCCCTCTACCTCCTCTATATATAATATACATCCCTCTACCTCTCTATATATAATATACATCCCTCTACCTCCTCTATATATAATATACATCCCCTCTACCTCTCTATATATAATATACATCCTCTACCTCCTCTATATATAATATACATCCCTCTACCTCCTCTATATATAATATACATCCCTCTACCTCCTCTATATATAATATACATCCCTCTACTCCTCTATATATAATATACATCCCTCTACCTCCTCTATATATAATATACATCCCCTCTACCTCCTCTATATATAATATACATCCCTCTACCTCCTCTATATATAATATACATCCCTCTACCTCCTCTATATATAATATACATCCCTCTACCTCCTCTATATATAATATACATCCCTCTACCTCCTCTATATATAATATACATCCCTCTACCTCCTCTATATATAATATACATCCCTCTACCTCCTCTATATATAATATACATCCCTCTACCTCCTCTATATATAATATACATCCCTCTACCTCCTCTATATATAATATACATCCTCTACCCCTCTATATATAATATACATCCTCTACCTCCTCTATATATAATATACATCCCTCTACCTCTCTATATATAATATACATCCCCTCTACCTCTCTATATATAATATACATCCCTCTACCTCCTCTATATATAATATACATCCCTCTACCTCCTCTATATATAATATACATCCCTCTACCTCCTCTATATATAATATACATCCCTCTACCTCCTCTATATATAATATACATCCCCTCTACCCTCTATATATAATATACATCCCTCTACCTCTCTATATAATATACATCCTCTACCTCCTCTATATATAATATACATCCCTCTACCTCCTCTATATATAATATACATCCCTCTACCCCTCTATATATAATATACATCCTCTACCTCCTCTATATATAATATACATCCCTCTACCTCCTCTATATATAATATACATCCCTCTACCTCCTCTATATATAATATACATCCCTCTACCTCCTCTATATATAATATACATCCCTCTACCTCTCTATATATAATATACATCCCTCTACCTCCTCTATATATAATATACATCCTCTACCTCCTCTATATATAATATACATCCCTCTACCTCCTCTATATATAATATACATCCCTCTACCTCTCTATATATAATATACATCCCTCTACCTCCTCTATATATAATATACATCCCTCTACCTCCTCTATATATAATATACATCCCTCTACCTCTCTATATATAATATACATCCCTCTACCTCCTCTATATATAATATACATCCTCTACCTCCTCTATATATAATATACATCCCTCTACCTCTCTATATATAATATACATCCCTCTACCTCCTCTATATATAATATACATCCCTCTACCTCCTCTATATATAATATACATCCCTCTACCTCCTCTATATATAATATACATCCCTCTACCTCCTCTATATATAATATACATCCTCTACCTCCTCTATATATAATATACATCCCTCTACCTCCTCTATATATAATATACATCCCTCTACCTCCTCTATATATAATATACATCCCCTCTACCTCCTCTATATATAATATACATCCCTCTACCTCCTCTATATATAATATACATCCCTCTACCTCTCTATATATAATATACATCCCTCTACCTCTCTATATATAATATACATCCTCTACCTCTCTATATATAATATACATCCTCTACCTCTCTATATATAATATACATCCCTCTACCTCCTCTATATATAATATACATCCTCTACCTCCTCTATATATAATATACATCCCTCTACCTCCTCTATATATAATATACATCCCTCTACCTCTCTATATATAATATACATCCCTCTACCTCTCTATATATAATATACATCCTCTACCTCCTCTATATATAATATACATCCCTCTACCTCCTCTATATATAATATACATCCCTCTACCTCCTCTATATATAATATACATCCCTCTACCTCCTCTATATATAATATACATCCCTCTACCTCCTCTATATATAATATACATCCCTCTACCTCCTCTATATATAATATACATCCCTCTACCTCCTCTATATATAATATACATCCCTCTACCTCCTCTATATAATATACATCCTCTACTCCTCTATATATAATATACATCCCTCTACCTCCTCTATATATAATATACATCCCTCTACCTCTCTATATAATATACATCCCTCTACCTCCTCTATATATAATATACATCCCTCTACCTCCTCTATATATAATATACATCCCTCTACCTCCTCTATATATAATATACATCCCTCTACCTCCTCTATATATAATATACATCCCTCTACCTCCTCTATATATAATATACATCCCTCTACCTCCTCTATATATAATATACATCCCTCTACCTCCTCTATATATAATATACATCCTCTACCTCCTCTATATATAATATACATCCCTCTACCTCCTCTATATATAATATACATCCCTCTACCCCTCTATATATAATATACATCCCCTCTACCTCCTCTATATATAATATACATCCCCTCTACCCTCTATATATAATATACATCCCTCTACCTCCTCTATATATAATATACATCCCTCTACCTCCTCTATATATAATATACATCCCTCTACCTCCTCTATATATAATATACATCCCTCTACCTCCTCTATATATAATATACATCCCTCTACCTCCTCTATATATAATATACATCCCTCTACCTCCTCTATATATAATATACATCCCCTCTACCTCCTCTATATATAATATACATCCCTCTACCTCCTCTATATATAATATACATCCCTCTACCTCTCTATATATAATATACATCCTCTACCTCCTCTATATATAATATACATCCCTCTACCCCTCTATATATAATATACATCCCTCTACCTCCTCTATATATAATATACATCCCTCTACCTCCTCTATATATAATATACATCCCTCTACCTCCTCTATATATAATATACATCCCCTCTACCCTCTATATATAATATACATCCCTCTACCTCCTCTATATATAATATACATCCCTCTACCTCCTCTATATATAATATACATCCCTCTACCTCCTCTATATATAATATACATCCCTCTACCTCCTCTATATATAATATACATCCCTCTACCTCCTCTATATATAATATACATCCCTCTACCTCCTCTATATATAATATACATCCCCTCTACCTCCTCTATATATAATATACATCCCTCTACCTCCTCTATATATAATATACATCCCTCTACCTCCTCTATATATAATATACATCCCTCTACCCCTCTATATATAATATACATCCCCTCTACTCCTCTATATATAATATACATCCCTCTACCTCTCTATATATAATATACATCCCTCTACCTCCTCTATATATAATATACATCCCTCTACCTCCTCTATATATAATATACATCCCTCTACCTCCTCTATATATAATATACATCCCTCTACCTCCTCTATATATAATATACATCCCTCTACCTCCTCTATATATAATATACATCCCCTCTACCTCCTCTATATATAATATACATCCCTCTACCTCCTCTATATATAATATACATCCCTCTACCTCTCTATATATAATATACATCCCTCTACCCTCTATATATAATATACATCCCTCTACCTCCTCTATATATAATATACATCCTCTACCCCTCTATATATAATATACATCCCTCTACCTCCTCTATATATAATATACATCCCTCTACCCCTCTATATATAATATACATCCCCTCTACCTCCTCTATATATAATATACATCCCTCTACCTCCTCTATATATAATATACATCCCTCTACCCCTCTATATATAATATACATCCCTCTACCTCCTCTATATATAATATACATCCCTCTACCTCTCTATATATAATATACATCCCTCTACCTCCTCTATATATAATATACATCCCCTCTACCTCCTCTATATATAATATACATCCCTCTACCTCCTCTATATATAATATACATCCCCTCTACCTCCTCTATATATAATATACATCCCTCTACCTCCTCTATATATAATATACATCCCTCTACCTCCTCTATATATAATATACATCCCTCTACCTCCTCTATATATAATATACATCCCCTCTACCCCCTCTATATATAATATACATCCCTCTACCTCCTCTATATATAATATACATCCCCTCTACCTCTCTATATATAATATACATCCTCTACCTCCTCTATATATAATATACATCCCCTACCTCCTCTATATATAATATACATCCTCTACCTCCTCTATATATAATATACATCCCTCTACTCCTCTATATATAATATACATCCCCTCTACCTCTCTATATATAATATACATCCCTCTACCTCCTCTATATATAATATACATCCCTCTACCTCCTCTATATATAATATACATCCCTCTACCTCCTCTATATATAATATACATCCCTCTACCTCCTCTATATATAATATACATCCCCTCTACCTCCTCTATATATAATATACATCCCCTCTACCTCTCTATATATAATATACATCCCTCTACCTCCTCTATATATAATATACATCCCTCTACCTCCTCTATATATAATATACATCCTCTACCTCCTCTATATATAATATACATCCCTCTACCTCTCTATATATAATATACATCCCTCTACCTCCTCTATATATAATATACATCCCTCTACCCCTCTATATATAATATACATCCCTCTACCTCCTCTATATATAATATACATCCCTCTACCTCTCTATATATAATATACATCCCCTCTACCTCCTCTATATATAATATACATCCCTCTACCTCCTCTATATATAATATACATCCCTCTACCTCCTCTATATATAATATACATCCCTCTACCTCCTCTATATATAATATACATCCCCTCTACCTCCTCTATATATAATATACATCCTCTACTCCTCTATATATAATATACATCCCCTCTACCTCCTCTATATATAATATACATCCCTCTACCTCCTCTATATATAATATACATCCCCTCTACTCCTCTATATATAATATACATCCCTCTACCTCTCATATATAATATACATCCCTCTACCCCTCTATATATAATATACATCCCCTCTACCCTCTCATATACATATGTCCTCTACCCTCTATATATAATACATCCCTCTACCTCCTCTATATATATATACATCCCTCTCCCCTCTTATATAATATGCATCCCTCTACCTCCTCTATATAATATACATCCTCTACCCTCTATATATAATATACATCCCCTACCCCTCTGTATATAATATACATCCCTCTACCTCCTCTATATATAATATACATCCTCTCCCTCTATATATAATATACATCCCTCTATATATAATATGCATCCTCTACCCTCTGTATATAATATATCCTCTACCCCTCTATATATAATATACATCCCTCTACCTCCTCTATATATAATATACATCCTCTACTCTATATAATATACATCCTCACCCTCTATATATAATATACATCCTCTACCTCCTCTATATATAATATACATCCTCTCTACCCTCTGTATATAATATACATCCCTCTACCCTCTATATATAATATACATCCCTCTACCCCTCTATATATAATATACATCCTCTAACTCCTCTGTATATAATATACATCCCCTCTACCCTCTATATATAATATACATCCCCTCTACCTCCTCTATATATAATATACATCCCTCTACCTCCTCTATATATAATATACATCCTCTACCCTCTATATATAATATACATCCCCCTACCTCCTCTATATATAATATACATCCCTCTACCTCCTCTGTATATAATATACATCCCTCTCTCTATATATATATGCGTCCTCTACCTCCATCTATAATATACATCCCCTCTACCTCCTCTATATAATATACATCCTCTACCCTCTATATATAATATACATCCCCTCCCCTCCTCTATATATAATATACATCCCATCTACATCCTCTATATATAATATACATCCCTCTACTCCTCTATGTATAATATACATCCCTCTACCTCCTCTATATATAATATGCATCCTCTACTCCTCTATATATGATATGCATCCCTCTGCCCCTCTCTATATAATGTACATCCCTCTACCTCCTCTATATAATATACATCCTCTACTCTATATATATTAACCATCTCCTCTATATATAATATGCATCCTCTGCCTCTCTTATAATATACATCCCTCTACCTCCTCTAGTATAATATACATCCTCTACCCCTCTGTATATAATATACATCCCTCTACACTCCTCTATATATAATATACATCCCCTCTACCCTCTCTGTATATAATACATCCCTCTACCTCCTCTATATATAATATACATCCTCTACCTCCTCTATATATAATATGCATCCCCTCTACCCCTCTATATATAATATACATCCCTCTGCCTCTGTATATAATATGCATCCTCTACCTCCTCTATATATATTATACATCCCTCTACCTCCTCTATATATAATATACATCCCTCTACCTCCTCTATATATAATATACATCCCCTCTACCCTCTATATATATATACATCCCTCTACTCCTCTATATATAATATACATCCCTCTACCCCCTCTATATATAATATACATCCCCTCTACCTCCTCTATATATAATATACATCCCCTCTACCTCCTCTATATATAATATACATCCCCTCTGCCTCCTCTATATAATATACATCCCCTCTGCCCCTCTATATATAATATACATCCTCTACCTCCTCTATATATGTATACATCCCTCTACCCCCTCTGTATATAATATACATCCCTCTACCTCCTCTATATATAATATACATCCTCTGCCTCCTCTATATATAATATGCATCCCTCTGCCTCACTCTGTATATAATGTACATCCCTCTACCCCCTCTATATATAATATGCATCCCTCTACCCCCTCTATATATAATGTACATCCCTCTACCCCTCTATATATAATATACATCCTCTACCTCCTCTATATATAATATGCATCCCCTCTACCTCCTCTGTATATATGTAAATCACTCTACCTCATCTATATATAATATACGTCCCTCTACCCCCTCTATATATAATATACATCCCTCTACCTCCTATATATAATGTACGTCCTCTACTCCCTCTATATATAATATAGCATCCCTCTACCTCCTCTATATATAATATACATCCCTCTGCCCCTCTGTATATAATATACATCCCCTCTACCTCCTCTATAGTAATATACATCCCCTCTACCCTCTGTATATAATATACATCCCTCTACCTCCTCTATATATAATATGCATCCCTCTACCTCCTCTATATATAATATACATCCCCTCTACCTCCTCTATATATAATATACATCCCTCTACCCCCTCTATATATAATATACATCCCTCTACCCCTCTATATATAATATACATCCCTCTACCCCTCTATATATAATATACATCCCTCTACCTCCTCATATATAATATGCATCCCTCTACCTCCTCTATATATAATATACATCCCTCTACCTCATCTGTATAATAATGCATCCCTCTACCTCCTCTATATATAATGTATCCTCTGCCCCTCTGTATATAATATGCATCCCCTCTGCCCCTCTATGTATAATATACATCCCTCTACCTCCTCTATATATAATATACATCCCTCTACCCCCTATATATAATATACATCCCCTCTACTCCTCTATATATATATGCATCCCTCTACCCCTCTATATATATTATACATCCCCTCTACCCCTCTATATATAATATACATCCCCTCTACCCCCTCTATATATAATATACATCCTCTACCCTCTATATAAATACTCCCCTCTATATATAATATGCATCCCCTCTACCTCCTCTATATATAATATACATCCTCTGCCCCCTCTATATATAATATGCATCCCTCTACCTCTCTATGTATAATATACATCCCCTCTACCTCCTCTATATATAATATACATCCCTCTACCCCTCTATATATAATATACATCCTCTACCTCCTCTATATATAATATACATCCCTCTACCCCTCTATATATAATATACATCCCCTCTACCTCCTCTATATATAATGTACATCCCTCTACCCTCTATGTATAATATACATCCTCTGCCTCCTCTATATATATTATACATCCCTCTACTCTCTCTGTGTATAATATACATCCTCTGCCTCCTCTGTATATAATATACATCCCTCTACCTCCTCTATATATAATGTATACATCCCTCTACCTCCTCTATATATAATATACATCCCTCTACCCCTCTATATATAATATACATCCCTCTACCCCCTCTATATATAATATACATCCCACTCTACTCCTCTCTATATATAATATACATCCCTCTACCCTCTATATGATATACATCTCTACCTCCTCTATAACATACATCCCTCTGCCTCTGTATATATTATACATCCCTCTGCCCCTCTGTATATATTACATCCTCTACCCTCTATGTATAATATGCATCCTCTCTACCTCCTCTATATATATTATACATCCCTCTGCCTCCTCTGTACATAATGTCCATCCCTCTACCTCCTCTATATATAATATACATCCCCTCTACCTCCTCTATATATAATATACATCCCCTCTACCCCTCTATATATAATATACATCCCTCTACCCCCTCTATATATAATATACATCCCCTCTACCTCCTCTATATATAATATACATCCCCTCTACCTCCTCTATATATAATATACATCCCCTCTACCTCCTCTATATATAATATACATCCCCTCTACCTCCTCTATATATAATATACATCCCCTCTACCTCCTCTATATATAATATACATCCTCTACCTCCTCTATATATAATATACATCCCTCTCCTCTATATATAATATACATCCTCTGCCTCCTCTATATATAATATACATCCCTCTACCTCCTCTATATATAATATGCATCCCTCTGCCTCCTCTATATATAATATACATCCCTCTACCCCTCTATATATAATATACATCCCTCTGCCCCTCTATATATAATATGCATCCTCTACCCCCTCTATATATAATATACATCCCTCTGCCTCCTCTATATATAATATACATCCTCTACCTCCTCTATATATAATATACATCCCTCTACCTCCTCTATATATAATATACATCCCTCTACTCCTCTGTATATAAT
This sequence comes from Bufotes viridis, assembly GCA_033119425.1. Taxonomy (NCBI): domain Eukaryota; kingdom Metazoa; phylum Chordata; class Amphibia; order Anura; family Bufonidae; genus Bufotes; species Bufotes viridis. Next base: position 1,764,040 of record CM065597.1, read on the forward strand.
ATACATCCCTCTACCCTCCTCTATACATAATATACATCCTCTACCTCCTCTATATATAATATACATCCCTCTGCCTCCTCTATACATAATATACATCCCTCTACCTCCTCTATATATAATATACATCCCTCTACCCCCTCTATATATAATATGCATCCTCTACCTCCTCTATATATAATATATCATCCCTCTGCCTCCTCTATATATAATATACATCCCTCTACCCCCTCTATATAATATGCATCCCTCTGCCCCTCTATATATAATATACATCCCTCTACCTCCTCTGTATATAATATACATCCTCTACCTCCTCTATATATAATATACATCCCCTCTACTCTCTCTGTATATAATATACATCCCTCTACACTCCTCTATATATAATGTACTCCCTCTACCCTCTATATATAATGTACATCCTCTACCTCCTCTATGTAATACATCCTCTACCTCTATATATAGTATACATCCTCTGCCCCCTCTATATATAATATACATCCCTCTACCCCTCTATATATAATATACATCCCTCTACCCCCTCTATATATAATATGCATCCCCTCTACCCTCTATATATAATATACATCCCTCTACACTCCTCTATATATAATATACATCCCCTCTACCTCCTCTATATATAATATACATCCCCTCTACCTCCTCTATATATAATATACATCCCCTCTACCTCCTCTATATATAATATACATCCCCTCTACCTCCTCTATATATAATATACATCCCCTCTACCTCCTCTATATATAATATACATCCCCTTTTCCTGGTTCCGTCTCCTCTTCTAGATCCGCTTTATCCTGATCCAGAACCGCGCCGGTAAGACCCGCCTGGCCAAGTGGTACATGCAGTTTGATGATGACGAGAAGCAGAAGCTTATAGAGGAGGTTCACGCCGTGGTGACCGTGCGAGACGCCAAGCACACCAACTTCGTGGAGGTAAGGATTGCGCAGTATACACCGCAGCCGATGGAGGATGGGGGTCATCACTGTGTGCGCATACCCCTGGTGCTGAGGGAGGATGGGGGTCATCACTGTGCGCATACCCCTGGTGCTGAGGGAGGATGGGGGTCATCACTGTGTGCGCATACCCCTGGTGCTGAGGGAGGATGGGGGTCATCACTGTGTGCTCGTACCCCTGGTGCTGATGGAGGATGGGGGTCATCACTGTGCTCGTACCCCTGGTGCTGATGGAGGATGGGGGTCATCACTGTGTGCTGCGTACCCCTGGTGCTGAGGGAGGATGGGGTCATCACTGTGTGCTCGTACCCCGGTTGATGATGGAGGATGGGGGTCATCACTGTGTGCGCATACCCCTGGTGCTGAGGGAGGATGGGGGTCATCACTGTGTGCTTTCGTACCCTGGTGGTGAGGAGGATGGGGGTCATCACTGTGCTCGTACCCCTGGTGCTGATGGAGGATGGGGGTCATCACTGTGCTCGTACCCCTGGTGCTGATGGAGGATGGGGGTCATCACTGTGCTCGTACCCCTGGTGCTGAGGGAGGATGGGGGTCATCACTGTGCTCGTACCCCTGGTGGTGAGGGAGGATGGGGTCATCACTGTGTGCTCGTACCCCTGGTGCTGAGGGAGGATGGGGGTCATCACTGTGTGCTCTCGTACCCCTGGTGCTGATGGAGGATGGGGTCATCACTGTGCTCGTACCCTGGTGCTGATGGAGGATGGGGTCATCACTGTGTGCATACCCCTGGTGCTGAGGGAGGATGGGGGTCATCACTGTGCCTGCTACCCTGGTGCTGATGGAGGATGGGGTCATCACTGTGTGCTCGTACCCCTGGTGCTGAGGGAGGATGGGGGTCATCACTGTGCTCGTACCCCTGGTGCTGATGGAGGATGGGGGTCATCACTGTGTGTCATACCCCTGGTGCTGAGGGAGGATGGGGGTCATCACTGTGTGCTCGTACCCCTGGTGCTGAGGGAGGATGGGGTCATCACTGTGTGCTCGTATCCCTGGTGCTGAGGAGGATGGGGTCATCACTGTGCTCTCGTACCCCTGATGCTGAGGGAGGATGGGGGTCATCACTGTGTGCTCTTACCCCTGGTGCTGAGGGAGGATGGGGGTCATCACTGTGCTCTCGTACCCCTGGTGCTGATGGAGGATGGGGTCATCACTGTGTGCTCGTACCCTGGTGCTGATGGAGGATGGGGGTCATCACTGTGCTCGTACCCCTGGTGCTGATGGAGGATGGGGGTCATCACTGTGCTCGTACCCCTGGTGCTGATGGAGGATGGGGTCATCACTGTGCTCGTACCCCTGATGCTGAGGAGGATGGGGGTCATCACTGTGTGCTCTTACCCCTGGTGCTGAGGGAGGATGGGGGTCATCACTGTGCCTTCGTACCCCTGGTGCTGATGGAGGATGGGGGTCATCACTGTGCTGTCGTACCCCTGGTGCTGAGGAGGATGGGGGTCATCACTGTGTGCTCGTACCCCTGGTGCTGAGGAGGATGGGGGTCATCACTGTGTGCTCGTACCCCTGGTGCTGAGGGAGGATGGGGTCATCACTGTGCTCGTACCCCTGATGCTGAGGGAGGATGGGGGTCATCACTGTGTGCTCTTACCCTGGTGCTGAGGGAGGATGGGGGTCATCACTGTGTGCTCTTACCCCTGGTGCTGAGGGATGATGGGGGTCATCACTGTGCTCGTACCCCTGGTGCTGATGGAGGATGGGGGTCATCACTGTGCTCGTACCCCTGGTGCTGATGGAGGATGGGGGTCATCACTGTGTGCGCATACCCCTGGTGCTGAGGAGGATGGGGGTCATCACTGTGTGCGCATACCCCTGGTGCTGAGGGAGGATGGGGTCATCACTGTGTGCGCATACCCCTGGTGCTGAGGGAGGATGGGGGTCATCACTGTGTGCTCGTACCCCTGGTGCTGATGGAGGATGGGGGTCATCACTGTGCTCGTACCCCTGGTGCTGATGGAGGATGGGGGTCATCACTGTGCGCATACCCCTGGTGCTGAGGGAGGATGGGGGTCATCACTGTGTGCTCGTACCCCGGTTGATGATGGAGGATGGGGGTCATCACTGTGTGCGCATACCCCTGGTGCTGAGGAGGATGGGGTCATCACTGTGTGCCTGCGTGCCCTGGTGGTGAGGGAGGATGGGGGTCATCACTGTGCTCGTCACCCTGGTGCTGATGGAGGATGAGGGTCATCACTGTGCTCGTACCCCTGGTGCTGATGGAGGATGGGGGTCATCACTGTGCTCGTACCCTGGTGCTGAGGGAGGATGGGGGTCATCACTGTGTGCTCGTACCCTGGTGGTGAGGGAGGATGGGGGTCATCACTGTGCCTGCGTACCCCTGGTGCTGAGGAGGATGGGGGTCATCACTGTGTGCTCTGTACCCCTGGTGCTGATGGAGGATGAGGGTCATCACTGTGCTCATTACCCCTGGTGCTGATGGAGGATGGGGGTCATCACTGTGTGTGCATACCCCTGGTGCTGAGGAGGATGGGGGTCATCACTGTGCTCGTACCCCTGGTGCTGATGGAGGATGGGGGTCATCACTGTGTGCTCTGTACCCCTGGTGCTGAGGGAGGATGGGGGTCATCACTGTGCTCGTACCCCTGGTGCTGATGGAGGATGGGGGTCATCACTGTGTGTGCATACCCCTGGTGCTGAGGGAGGATGGGGGTCATCACTGTGTGCTCGTACCCCTGGTGCTGAGGGAGGATGGGGGTCATCACTGTGTGCTCGTATCCCTGGTGCTGAGGAGGATGGGGTCATCACTGTGTCTCGTACCCCTGATGCTGAGGGAGGATGGGGTCATCACTGTGTGCTCTTACCCCTGGTGCTGATGGAGGATGGGGGTCATCACTGTGCTCGTACCCCTGGTGCTGATGGAGGATGGGGGTCATCACTGTGCTCGTACCCCTGGTGCTGATGGAGGATGGGGGTCATCACTGTGCTCGTACCCCTGGTGCTGATGGAGGATGGGGGTCATCACTGTGTGCTCGTACCCCTGGTGCTGATGGAGGATGGGGGTCATCACTGTGCTCGTACCCCTGGTGCTGAGGGAGGATGGAGGTCATCACTGTGCTCGTACCCCTGGTGCTGAGGGAGGATGGGGGTCATCACTGTGTGCTCGTACCCCTGGTCCTGATGGAGGATGGGGGTCATCACTGTGTGTGCATACCCCTGGTGCTGAGGGAGGATGGGGGTCATCACTGTGTGCTCGTACCCCTGGTGCTGAGGGAGGATGGGGGTCATCACTGTGTGCTCGTACCCCTGGTGCTGAGGGAGGATGGGGGTCATCACTGTGCTCGTACCCCTGATGCTGAGGGAGGATGGGGGTCATCACTGTGTGCTCTTACCCCTGGTGCTGAGGGAGGATGGGGGTCATCACTGTGTGCTCTTACCCCTGGTGCTGAGGGATGATGGGGTCATCACTGTGCTCGTGCACCCTGGTGCTGATGGAGGATGGGGGTCATCACTGTGCTCGTACCCCTGGTGCTGATGGAGGATGGGGTCATCACTGTGTGCGCATACCCCTGGTGCTGAGGGAGGATGGGGGTCATCACTGTGTGCTCTGCACCCTGGTGGTGAGGGAGGATAGGGGGTCATCACTGTGTCTCGTACCCCTGGTGCTGATGGAGGATGGGGGTCATCACTGTGCTCGTACTCCTGGTGCTGATGGAGGATGGGGTCATCACTGTGCTCGTACCCCTGGTGCTGATGGAGGATGGGGTCATCACTGTGCTCGTACCCTGGTGCTGAGGAGGATGGGGGTCATCACTGTGCTTGCATACCCCTGGTGCTGAGGGAGGATGGGGTCATCACTGTGCCTCGTACCCCTGGTGCTGATGGAGGATGGGGGTCATCACTGTGCTCGTGCACCCTGGTGCTGATGGAGGATGGGGGTCATCACTGTGTGCTCGCACTCCTGGTGCTGAGGGAGGATGGGGGTCATCACTGTGCTCGTACCCCTGGTGCTGATGGAGGATGGGGGTCATCACTGTGTGTGCATACCCTGGTGCTGATGGAGGATGGGGGTCATCACTGTGCTCGTACCCCTGGTGCTGAGGGAGGATGGGGGTCATCACTGTGCTCGTACCCCTGGTGGTGAGGGAGGATGGGGGTCATCACTGTGTGCTCGTACCCCTGGTGCTGAGTGAGGATGGGGGTCATCACTGTGTGCTCGTACCCCTGATGCTGAGGGATGGAGGGTTCACTGTGCTCGTACCCCTTAGGTGAGGGATGCGGCGCCGCTGCCGTCCGTTTTTCTGACCGTCTTTTTATCTTCATTTAGTTCCGGAATTTTAAGATCATCTACCGCCGATACGCCGGCCTCTACTTCTGCATCTGCGTGGACGTGACGGACAACAACCTGGCCTACCTGGAGGCCATCCACAACTTCGTGGAGGTGAGGCCATGATTTACAGGAAGAAAAGGAAGCTTCCCGGCGCTGTGGAGGCGGAGTCCTCGAGTATTCCCAAGGAGCTAACGGGCGATGGCGGCGGCCGGGTTATCACACGCTATTACTGATTTTTATTTAATTTTATTTATTTTTTAAAGAAGAAAAAAAAAGAGGTTAGACAATAGGGGCGGAGTCTCGCTGACTTACCTCCATCTTGTATTCTTTTTCAGGGGCGGAGTCTCTTTGATTTGCCCCCGTTTTGTTTTCTCAGTTTGTCGGGGCGCAGTCTCGCTGACTTGCCCCCTTTTGTTTTCTCTGTTTGTCGGGGCGCAGTCTCGCTGACTTGCCTCCGTTTTGTTTTCTCAGTTTGTCGGGGCGCAGTCTCGCTGACTTGCCCCCGTTTTGTTTTCCCTGTTTGTCGGGGCGCAGTCTCGCTGACTTGCCTCAGTTTTGTTTTCTCTGTTTGTCGGGACGCAGTCTCGTTGATTTGCCCCCGTTTTGTTTTCTCTGTTTGTCGGGGCGCAGTCTCGTTGATTTGCCCCCGTTTTGTTTTCTCTGTTTGTCGGGGCGCAGTCTCGCTGACTTGCCTCCGTTTTGTTTTCTCTGTCGGGGCGCAGTCTCGCTGACTTGCCCCCGTTTTGTTTTCTCTGTTTGTCGGGGCGCAGTCTCGTTGATTTGCCCCCGTTTTGTTTTCTCTGTTTGTCGGGGCGCAGTCTCGTTGATTTGCCCCCGTTTTGTTTTCTCTGTTTGTCGGGGCGCAGTCTCGCTGACTTGCCTCAGTTTTGTTTTCTCTGTTCGTCGGGGCGCAGTCTCGCTGACTTGCCCCGTTTTGTTTTCTCTGTTTGTCGGGGCGCAGTCTCGCTGACTTGCCTCCGTTTTGTTTTCTCAGTTTGTCGGGGCGCAGTCTCGCTGACTTGCCTCCGTTTTGTTTTCTCTGTTTGTCGGGGCGCAGTCTCGCTGACTTGCCTCCGTTTTGTTTTCTCTGTTTGTCGGGCGCAGTCTCGCTGACTTGCCTCCGTTTTGTTTTCTCTGTTTGTCGGGGCGCAGTCTCGCTGACTTGCCCCCGTTTTGTTTTCTCAGTTTGTCGGGACGCAGTCTCGCTGACTTGCCCCGTTTTGTTTTCTCTGTTTGTCGGGGCGCAGTCTCGCTGACTTGCCTCCGTTTTGTTTTCTCTGTTTGTCGGGGAGCAGTCTCGCTGACCTGCCCCCGTTTTGTTTTCTCTGTTTGTCGGGGTGCAGTCTCGCTGACCTTCCCCCGTTTTGTTTTCTCTGTTTGTCGGGGAGCAGTCTCGCTGACCTGCCCCCGTTTTGTTTTCTCTGTTTGTCGGGGCGCAGTCTCGCTGACTTGCCTCCGTTTTGTTTTCTCAGTTTGTCGGGGCGCAGTCTCGCTGACTTGCCTCCGTTTTGTTTTCTCTGTCGGGGCGCAGTCTCGCTGACTTGCCTCCGTTTTGTTTTCTCTGTTTGTCGGGACGCAGTCTCGTTGATTTGCCTCCGTTTTGTTTTCTCCGTTTGTCGGGGCGCAGTCTCGCTGACTTGCCTCCGTTTTGTTTTCTCCGTTTGTCGGGGCGCAGTCTCGCTGACTTGCCTCCGTTTTGTTTTCTCTGTTTGTCGGGACGCAGTCTCGTTGATTTGCCCCCGTTTTGTTTTCTCCGTTTGTCGGGGCGCAGTCTCGCTGACCTGCCTCCGTTTTGTTTTCTCTGTCGGGGCGCAGTCTCGCTGATTTGCCCCCGTTTTGTTTTCTCTGTTTGTCGGGGCGCAGTCTCGCTGACTTGCCCCCGTTTTGTTTTCTCTGTTGTTCGGGGCGCAGTTTCGCTGACTTGCCTCCGTTTTGTTTTCTCTGTTTGTCGGGGCGCAGTCTCGTTGATTTGCCCCCGTTTTGTTTTCTCTGTTTGTCGGGGCGCAGTCTCGTTGATTTGCCCCCGTTTTGTTTTCTCTGTTTGTCGGGGCGCAGTCTCGCTGACTTGCCTCCGTTTTGTTTTCTCTGTTTGTCGGGGCGCAGTCTCGCTGACTTGCCTCCGTTTTGTTTTCTCTGTTTGTCGGGCGCAGTCTCGCTGACTTGCCTCCGTTTGTTTTCTCTGTTTGTCGGGCGCAGTCTCGCTGACTTGCCTCCGTTTTGTTTTCTCCGTTTGTCGGGCGCAGTCTCGCTGACTTGCCTCCGTTTTGTTTTCTCCGTTTGTCGGGCGCAGTCTCGCTGACTTGCCTCCGTTTGTTTTCTCAGTTTGTCGGGCGCAGTCTCGCTGACTTGCCTCAGTTTTGTTTTCTCAGTTTGTCGGGCGCAGTCTCGCTGACTTGCCTCTGTTTTGTTTTCTCTGTTTGTCGGGCGCAGTCTCGCTGACTTGCCTCCGTTTTGTTTTCTCTGTTTGTCGGGCGCAGTCTCGCTGACTTGCCTCCGTTTTGTTTTCTCAGTTTGTCGGGCGCAGTCTCGCTGACTTGCCCCCGTTTTGTTTTCTCTGTTTGTCGGGCGCAGTCTCGCTGACTTGCCTCCGCTTTGTTTTCTCTGTTTGTCGGGCGCAGTCTCGCTGACTTGCCTCCGTTTTGTTTTCTCCGTTTGTCGGGCGCAGTCTCGCTGACTTGCCCCCGTTTTGTTTCTCAGTTTGTCGGGCGCAGTCTCGCTGACTTGCCCCCGTTTTGTTTTCTCAGTTTGTCGGGGCGCAGTCTCGCTGACTTGCCTCCGTTTTGTTTTCTCTGTTTGTCGGGACGCAGTCTCTTTGACTTGCCCCCGTTTTGTTTTCTCTGTTTGTCGGGCGCAGTCTCGCTGACTTGCCCCGTTTTGTTTTCTCTGTTTGTCGGGTGCAGTCTCGCTGACTTGCCTCCGTTTTGTTTTCTCTGTTTGTCGGGCGCAGTCTCGCTGACTTGCCTCCGTTTTGTTTTCTCTGTTTGTCGGGCGCAGTCTCGCTGACTTGCCTCCGTTTTGTTTTCTCAGTTTGTCGGGCGCAGTCTCGCTGACTTGCCCCCGTTTTGTTTTCTCAGTTTGTCGGGCGCAGTCTCGCTGACTTGCCTCCGTTTTGTTTTCTCTGTTTGTCGGGCGCAGTCTCTTTGATTTGCCTCCGTTTTGTTTCTCTGTTTGTCGAGCGCAGTCTCGCTGACTTGCCCCCGTTTTGTTTTCTCTGTTTGTCGGGCGCAGTCTCGCTGACTTGCCTCCGTTTTGTTTTCTCTGTCGGGCGCAGTCTCGCTGACTTGCCTCCGTTTTGTTTTCTCTGTCGGGCGCAGTCTCGCTGACTTGCCTCCGTTTTGCTTTCTCTGTTTGTTGGGCGCAGTCTCGCTGACTTGCCTCCGTTTTGTTTTCTCTGTTTGTCGGGCGCAGTCTCGCTGACTTGCCTCCGTTTTGTTTTCTCTGTTTGTCGGGCGCAGTCTCGTTGATTTGCCCCCGTTTTGTTTTCTCTGTTTGTCGGGCGCAGTCTCGCTGACTTGCCCCCGTTTTGTTTTCTCTGTTTGTCGGGGTGCAGTCTCGCTGACTTGCCTCCGTTTTGTTTTCTCTCTGTCGGGCGCAGTCTCGCTGACTTGCCTCCGTTTTGTTTTCTCTCTGTCGGGCGCAGTCTCGCTGACTTGCCCCCGTTTTGCTTTCTCTGTTTGTTGGGGCGCAGTCTCGCTGACTTGCCTCCGTTTTGTTTTCTCTGTTTGTCGGGGCGCAGTCTCGCTGACTTGCCTCCGTTTTGTTTTCTCTGTTTGTTGGGGCGCAGTCTCGCTGACTTGCCTCGTTTTGTTTTCTCTGTTTGTCGGGGCGCAGTCTCGCTGACTTGCCTCCGTTTTGTTTTCTCCGTTTGTCGGGGCGCAGTCTCGCTGACTTGCCTCCGTTTTGTTTTCTCCGTTTGTCGGGGCGCAGTCTCGCTGACTTGCCTCCGTTTTGTTTTCTCAGTTTGTCGGGACGCAGTCTCGCTGACTTGCCTCAGTTTTGTTTTCTCAGTTTGTCGGGGCGCAGTCTCGCTGACTTGCCCCTGTTTTGTTTTCTCTGTTTGTCGGGGCGCAGTCTCGCTGACTTGCCTCCGTTTTGTTTTCTCCGTTTGTCGGGGCGCAGTCTCGCTGACTTGCCTCCGTTTTGTTTTCTCTGTTTGTCGGGGCGCAGTCTCGCTGACTTGCCCCCGTTTTGTTTTCTCTGTTTGTCGGGGCGCAGTCTCGCTGACTTGCCTCCGTTTTGTTTTCTCTGTCGGGGCGCAGTCTCGCTGACTTGCCTCCGTTTTGTTTTCTCCGTTTGTCGGGGCGCAGTTTCGCTGACTTGCCCCCGTTTTGTTTTCTCCGTTTGTCGGGGCGCAGTCTCGCTGACTTGCCCCCGTTTTGTTTTCTCAGTTTGTCGGGGCGCAGTCTCGCTGACTTGCCTCCGTTTTGTTTTCTCTGTTTGTCGGGACGCAGTCTCTTTGATTTGCCCCCGTTTTGTTTTCTCTGTTTGTCGGGGCGCAGTCTCGCTGACTTGCCCCCGTTTTGTTTTCTCTGTTTGTCGGGCGCAGTCTCGCTGACTTGCCTCCGTTTTGTTTTCTCTGTTTGTCGGGGCGCAGTCTCGCTGACTTGCCTCCGTTTTGTTTTCTCTGTTTGTCGGGCGCAGTCTCGCTGACTTGCCTCCGTTTTGTTTTCTCAGTTTGTCGGGCGCAGTCTCGCTGACTTGCCCCGTTTTGTTTTCTCAGTTTGTCGGGCGCAGTCTCGCTGACTTGCCTCCGTTTTGTTTTCTCTGTTTGTCGGGACGCAGTCTCTTTGATTTGCCCCCGTTTTGTTTTCTCTGTTTGTCGGGGCGCAGTCTCGCTGACTTGCCCCCGTTTTGTTTTCTCTGTTTGTCGGGGTGCAGTCTCGCTGACTTGCCTCCGTTTTGTTTTCTCTGTCGGGGCGCAGTCTCGCTGACTTGCCTCCGTTTTGTTTTCTCTGTCGGGGCGCAGTCTCGCTGACTTGCCCCCGTTTTGCTTTCTCTGTTTGTTGGGGCGCAGTCTCGCTGACTTGCCCCCGTTTTGTTTTCTCTGTTTGTCGGGGCGCAGTCTCGCTGACTTGCCTCCGTTTTGTTTTCTCTGTTTGTCGGGGCGCAGTCTCGCTGACTTGCCTCCGTTTTGTTTTCTCTGTTTGTTGGGGCGCAGTCTCGCTGACTTGCCTCCGTTTTGTTTTCTCAGTTTGTCGGGGCGCAGTCTCGCTGACTTGCCTCCGTTTTGTTTTCTCTGTTTGTCGGGGCGCAGTCTCGCTGACTTGCCCCCGTTTTGTTTTCTCAGTTTGTCGGGGTGCAGTCTCGCTGACTTGCCCCCGTTTTGTTTTCTCTGTTTGTCGGGGCGCAGTCTCGCTGACCTTCCCCCGTTTTGTTTTCTCCGTTTGTCGGGACGCAGTCTCGCTGACTTGCCTCCATTTTGTCTCCTCCCTGCAGGTCCTGAATGAATATTTCCACAATGTCTGTGAGCTGGATCTGGTCTTTAACTTCTATAAGGTAAGTTGCTTCCTTTCCCCTCGGTCTGCCCGTTTCTCCGCGCTCTGTCCCCCCACCCCCCGCCGGCGTGCTGCGGTGCACTCACTTGTCCCATGCTTTTCATTCCTCTGGTCTGCTCTCACCGCCCCCAGTCTACCCGCTTGCTGCGCTCTCTCTTTCCTACGCTCTCCCGTCCTCTGGTCTGTCTGCTTTCTGCGCTCTCTCCGGCTCACGCTCTCCCCTCTTCCAGTCTGCCCTCTTTCTGCGCTCTCTCCGGCTCACGCTCTCCCCTCTTCCAGTCTGCCCTCTTTCTGCGCTCTCTCCGGCTCACGCTCTCCCCTCTTCCGGTCTGCCCTCTTTCTGCTCTCTGGCTCAGCTCTCCGTCCTCTGGTCTGTCTGCTTTCTCGCTCTCCGGCTCACGCTCTCCCCTCTTCCGGTCTGCCCTCTTTCTGCGCTCTCTCCGGCTCGCGCTCTCTCCGGCTCATGCTCTCCCCTCTTCCGGTCTGCCCTCTTTCTGCGCTCTCTCCGGCTCACGCTCTCCCGTCCTCTGGTCTGTCTGCTTTCTGCGCTCTCTCCGGCTCACGCTCTCCCCTCTTCCAGTCTGCCCTCTTTCTGCGCTCTCTCCGGCTCACGCTCTCCCATTTTCTGGTCTGTCTGCTTTCTGCGCTCTCTCTGTCCCACGCTCTAAACTCCTCCAGTCTGGGCACTTGCTGTGCTGCGCTCTCTCCGCCTCATGCTCTCCCCTCTACCGGTATGCCCGCTTCCTGTTCTGCGCTCTCTCCTTCTCGAGCTCTTTCCTCCCCCGTCCTGCTGTTTCTGAGTAGTACTCTCTCCGGCTCAGTCTCCCCTCTCCCGGTTTGCCTGTTTCTGCGCTGCACTCTCTCTGTTCCACGCTCTAAACGCCTCTAGTCTGGGCACTTTCTGCGCCGCGCTCTCCCCATCTTACAGTCTCCCCTCCACTGTTCTGCCGTTTCTGCGCTGTGCTCTCTCTGTCTTACTCTCTCCCCGTTCCCCGGTCTGCCCTCTTGCTGCGCTGCATTCTCTCCGCCTCACGCTCTCCCCCGGTCTGCCCTCTTGTTGCCCTGCGCTCTCTCCGCCTCACGCTCTCCCCCGGTCTGCCCTCTTGTTGCCCTGCGCTCTCTCCGCCTCACGCTCTCCCCCGGTCTGCCCTCTTGTTGCCCTGCGCTCTCTCCGCCTCACGCTCTCCCCCGGTCTGCCCTCTTGCTGCCCTGCGCTCTCTCCGCCTCACGCTCTCCCCCGGTCTGCCCTCTTGTTGCCCTGCGCTCTCTCCGCCTCACGCTCTCCCCCGGTCTGCCCTCTTGCTGCCCTGCGTGCTCTCGGCTTACGCTCTCCCCTCTACCGGTCTGCCCTCTTGCTGCCCTGCGCTCTCTCCGCCTCACGCTCTACCCCGGTCTGCCCTCTTGCTGCCCTGCGCTCTCTCATGCTCTTCCCTCCCCCGTCCTGCGGTTTTTACTCCGCGCTCTCTCCGCCTCACAGTCTCCCCTCTCCCTGTTTGCCTTTTTCTGCGCTGCACTCTCTTCGGCTCGCAGTCTACCCCTCCCCCGTCCTGCCGTTTCTGCGCCGCGCTCTCTCCGTCTTACGGTCTCCCCTCCCCCCAGGTGTACACGGTTGTGGATGAAATGTTCCTGGCCGGAGAGATTCGGGAAACGAGTCAAACAAAGGTTCTGAAGCAGCTGCTGATGCTGCAGTCCCTGGAGTGACCTGTGACCCTGCTTCCTGTCATGTGACAACATTCCGACATGTGCGTGCCGCCGGACCGCTCCTCCTGCTCCCGCCCTCTGCCCCTCTCATCATGGACGACAGATTTTTTTTTCTTTTTGTTTTGTACATTCTAAATGTGAAAATAAATAAATGTTCCAAATATGAATGCGGCAGTTCACATGGTATAAGGGGGAGGGGCGGGGCTACGGGGCCTGGTCACATGGTACAAGGGGGAGGGGCAGGTACATGCAGATCGCACATGTTTATAAGGGGGAGGAGTGGGGACATGCAGACCGGTCACATGGTATAAGGGGGAGGGGCAGGTACATGCAGACCGGTCACATGTTATAAGGGGGAGGGGCGGGGACTAGTGGACCGGTCACATGTTATAAGGGGGAGGGGCGGGGCTACGGGGCCTGGTCACATGGTATAAGGGGGAGGGGCAGGTACATGCAGATCGCACATGTTTATAAGGGGGAGGAGTGGGGACATGCAGACCGGTCACATGGTATAAGGGGGAGGGGCAGGTACATGCAGATCGCACATGTTTATAAGGGGGAGGGGTGGGGACATGCAGACTGGTCACATGGTATAAGGGGAGGGGCGGGTACATGCAGACCGGTCACATGTTATAAGGGGAGGAGCGGGGACTAGTGCAGACCGGTCACATGGTATAAGGGGAGGGGCAGGTACATGCAGATCGCACATGTTTATAAGGGGGAGGGGTGGGGACATGCAGACTGGTCACATGGTATAAGGGGGAGGGGCAGGTACATGCAGACCGGTCACATGTTATAAGGGGGAGGGGCGGGGACTAGTGGACCGGTCACATGTTATAAGGGGGAGGGGCGGGGACTTGTGGACCGGTCACATGTTATAAGGGAGGGGTGGGGACTTGTGGACCGGTCACATGTTATAAGGGGAGGCGGGGACATGCAGACCAGTCACATGTTATAAGGGAGGGGTGGGGACTTGTGGACTGGTCACATGTTATAAGGGGGAGGGGTGGGGACATGCAGACCAGTCACATGTTATAAGTGGGAGGGGCGGGGACTGGTGGATCGGTCACATGTTATAAGGGGGAGGGGCGGGGACTAGTGGACCGGTCACATGTTATAAGGGGGAGGAGCGGGGACTGGTGGACCGGTCACATGTTATAAGGGGGAGGGGTGGGGACATGCAGACCGGTCACATGTTATGTGGGGGAGGGGTGGGGACTTGTGGACCAGTCACATGTTATAAGGGGGAGGGGTGGGGACTTGTGGACCGGTCACATATTATAAGGGGAAGGGGTGGGGACTTGTGGACCGGTCACATGTTATAAGGGGGAGGGGTGGGGACTTGTGGACCGGTCACATGTTATAAGGGGAAGGGGTGGGGACTTGTGGACCGGTCACATGTTTTAAGGGGCAGGGGTGGTGACTAGTGGACCGGTCACATGTTATACGGGGGAGGGGCGGGGACTGGTGGACCGGTCACATGTTATAAGGGGAAGGGGTGGGGACTAGTGGACCGGTCACATGTTATAAGGGGGGGGCGGGGACTGGTGGACCAGTCACATGTTATAAGGGGGAGGGGCGGGGACTGGTGGACCGGTCACATGTTATAAGGGGAAGGGGTGGGGACTTGTGGACCGGTCACATGTTATAAGGGGAGGGCGGGGACTGGTGGACCAGTCACATGTTATAAGGGGAGGCGGGGACTGGTGGACCGGTCACATGTTATAAGGGGAAGGGGTGGGGACTTGTGGACTGGTCACATGTTATAAGGGGAGGGGTGGGGACTTGTGGACTGGTCACATGTTATAAGGAGGAGGTGGGGACATGGCAGACCAGTCACATGTTATAAGGGGGAGGCGGGGACTGGTGGACCGGTCACATGTTATAAGGGGAGGGGTGGGGACTTGTGGACTGGTCACATGTTATAAGGGGAGGGGCGGGACTTGTGGACTGGTCACATGTTATAAGGAGGAGGGGTGGGGACATGCAGACCGGTCACATGTTATAAGGGGGAGGGGCGGGGACTGGTGGACCGGTCACATGTTATAAGGGGGAGGGGTGGGGACTTGTGGACCGGTCACATGTTATAAGGGGGAGGGGCGGCGACTTGTGGACCGGTCACATGTTATAAGGGGGAGGGGTGGGGACATGCAGACCGGTCACATGTTATAAGGGGGAGGGGTGGGGACTTGTGGACCGGTCACATGTTATAAGGGGAAGGGGTGGGGACATGCAGACTGGTCACATGTTATAAGAGAGGGGTGGGGACTTGTGGACTGGTCACATGTTATACGGGGGAGGGGCGGGGACATGCAGACCAGTCACATGTTATAAGGGGAGGGGCGGGGCTACATGGCCTGGTCACATGGTATAAGTGGGAGGGGTGGGGACATGCAGATTGGTCACATGTTTATAAGGGGCGGGGCTACATGGCCTGGTCACATGGTATAAGAGGGAGGGGACTTGCTGACCGGTCACACGTTAATAAGGGGGAGGGGTGGGGACATGCAGAGCGGTCACATGTTATAAGGGGAGGGGCGGGGATCGGTGGACCGGTCACACGTTTATAAGGGGGAGGGGTGGGGACTTGTGGACCGGTCACATGCTTTAAGGAGGGAGGACAATGAGGCTCCTCCATCTTTGGCTGGGGTGGGATTTAGCAATGGGGGGCGTATAAAGGGGTTCTCTGGGACGCTCACATTGACGGCCTGTGCTCGGGCTCCGTCATCACTAGGAATTTTCTGGGGTCCGACCCTCGGAATCAGCTGAAGAGGCTGCTGCACCGAGCACAGCGCCGTACCTCGGATAGTGGCTGTGCTTGGTATTACACCTGGGTCATATGACCGGTGAGCGTGGCTCCTGGAGTGCTGCGGCCTGGTAGTCGGGCCCCTGCCAGTCTGATATTGATAACCTGAGGGCCTGTGGTCACATGAGCACTCAGCCAGTCACTGGGCTCCGCAGGGGTGTGTTCGTGATGTCACCGCTGCGGCAGAGACTTTATAAAGCGGGGGCTCTTTTTTTTTTCTCCTTATTTTTAGTTTTCTGCTTTTCCCTAATTTCTTCGTCTGAGTGCCCTTTTAAAGGGTTTCTGTCACCAACTTTTGACATTATAAGCTGTCTGACATTAGCTATGTGCTAATGTCAGACCAGCTTGATAATGTCTTTTTTATAAAAATCCGCTGTATATATAGTCTGAAAAACTTACTTTTATATTATGTAAATTAGCCTCTAGGAGCAGGGGGGCGTTGCCCTGCTCCTAGCGGCTCCGTCCGGCAACCTGCTGGCACGCCCCTTCACACTTTGATTGACAGTGCAGGGCAGCGATCCTCCTGCACTGTCTCGTTCTGAATCGCGCGCCAGCGCCGCCGCTCTGTATTCGGCGCAGGCGCGGTGAGCGAGGACAGCAGGCACCAGCGTCCTCTGCTCACCGCGCCTGCGCCCGAATACAGAGCGGCGGGCGCGCGATTCAGAACAGACAGTGCAGGAGGATCGCTGCCCTGCACTGTCAATCAAAGTGTGAAGGGGCGTGCCAGCAGGTTGCCGGACGGAGCCGCTAGGAGCAGGGCAACGCCCCCCCTGCTCCTAGAGGCTAATTTACATAATATAAAAGTAAGTTTTTCAGACTATATATACAGCGGATTTTTATAAAAAAGACATTATCAAGCTGGTCTGACATTAGCACATAGCTAATGTCAGACAGCTTATAATGTCAAAAGTTGGTGACAGAAACCCTTTAAGTGACTGCTGGCCGTCGCTGACTGGGACCTGAGACTCCAGGAAACAATAAAGATGGCGGCTAGATGCTCAAAGCTGTCTGCTCCTGAAGCAGAACTGTAGTGTAAAGCATGGTGGACAGAACGGGAGGCTTACCTCAGTTGGACATGACCTCCAATGATTGGCGGATACTCCAAGCCCCACATGTCTTTCTGATAACGTGGTCCCCGCTGCTCCCCAGAGAAGTCCCCTGCGCCGGGTGCGGGTCCCGTCCATATGTTCTGGGATGGGCAGGTTAACCAGAGGTTAATCTGGAGGACACAAATCCTGTTATATCTTATAATCGCCCTGAGTCTCAGATAACGGGGGATTAACCCCTTAGTCGCCGCCGCCCGCAGATGTAATTTCCATTGCTACATAGCAGATTGTTTTGTCTGCAGGGCTGGATATCGGTATGTCACAACCTGACACCCGAGAAGGAGGGTAGAAGTGGTTTAACCCCTTCCTCCCCTTATTGCATAAGTCCCAGCACCCTCAATGTCTCTACCAAATGACGACCACTGATTATCTACTGACAATGACGGAATATATCAGGTGAAAAGTTCTAGAATCAGGAAAAATGAGCACCTTCTACGAGGAGGGGGTGAGAGCATCTCCAGACAGGCCGGGGTACGGTGGTCAGTACCTACCACAGCCGGTGACGGGGTCGGGGTCAATCCTGCTGCCAAAGATTGAAAGGTGTCAGAACATTGCAGCGTGTGGCATATGGGGCTGCATACCCACAGAGCAGGCAGAGCGCCCACGCTCACCCCTCTCCACCTACATCTGGCCAGTGAGCGTCAGAACTGGAGCAATGGAAGAAGATGGCCTGCTCTGAGGAGTCACGTTACACCATGTAGATGGGGTTACCTGGAGATGAGATGGCACCAGGTGCAGTATGGGGAGAAGACGGTCTGGTCTGAGGAATCACATTACATCATGTGGATGGCCGGGTGTGTGCATCACTTACTGTAGCGGACTGGACCCTGTACCAGAGTCTGCCCCAGTTTCCTGGAAGGGACTGCTTGCTCGCCTCCTGCCCTGCGACTATGGCCCCATGTATGCTTGTCCTGTTTGAGCGGTGATGCCCCAGATGGCTCTGCTATGGAGCCCATTCGTATAATGAAAGACTATGGGAAAGACTTTAGCTCCATGGCAATTGAACTGGACATGTGTGGTCTGAGCGCCATTCAATAATGTGCGCTCAGACCTAAGCTATCTGGGGATATGTTGCATGTATATGTTTTATGTAGTAATTGTAACATTGTGTAATTTTATGTCCTTTTGCAACCATGTGCTCAATGGAGTCTGCCTCTATCCCTGGATATATTGAGCGCTCAGATCCAAGCCATCTGGGGATATATTACATGTCTATGTGTACTGTAAAGGGTGGGACATTGTGTATTGAATAGTGATGTCTGTCCTATTGTCCCCACATGTGTATTGGCGATTTCCCTTTGTCCTGAGAGATAATTGAATGACTCCTCAATTGTCTCCAGGACAGAAGACATTGTGTATTCTCCTGCCTGTGGTGATTGCATTACCCATGTAGGGTGATTGTATCACAGGCAGAGGGGAGGGATATGCTGGGGGTGTCTGTATTGTCCCAATGTGTGTGATTGGCTGCTGTATCCCGTGTCGCAGTCTTCCTTCTGGTCCTCTAGGGGAGTGTCCACCAGGTGGGAGACCTGGATAAATACCGGGCAGGTAGCCCTTAATAAAAGGGAGAGTTCCTGTTTAACCCTCAAAACGAAGTGTCGTCTCGTTATTGGGGGGATTGACTGTATGCTGATTGCCAGGAGGGTAAGCTGTTCATATTGCTTTTCCTGTTCGGCTGCTTCCAGGGTTCGTGTGTCTCTTGTTCGGGAAGTTGGTGAATTCGTGTGGTTTGCAGTTCGGGAAGTTGGTGATTGCAGTAGCTGCTGGTCTATCCGGAAAAGGGAATATCGCCTAAACGGAGTTGTGTGCGTAACGGTCCGTTACATTTGGTGGCAAGCGCGGGATCATTTCCACAGCCCAGAAGGACATCTACAAGGCAACACCATTCCTTGGATTACAAAGTGAGGGCAACGCCAGTACCCGTACAGCGCCCCTATCTACAAAAGAAAGAACTTCAGGAGAACAAGCATGGCACCCAGCTACACGCAGGAGGAATTTGACAAAGAGCTGAGATCACGGCTGATTTTCTACGGACCCAACCCCGGAGAAATCTGTGCAGTTCGTGAGGAGGTTAACAGCAGAGTACCTGCAGTTCATGGCAGATGGTATCGTCCGCCCTCCCCAGCGGCTGAGTGCGTTCCGGAGAGCTGAAGGTGCCGTCCTTCCTCCCCAGCGGCCGTGTGTACCCCGGGAGCTGAAGGTGCCGTCCTTCCTCCACAGCGGCCGTGTGTACCCCGGGAGCTGAAGGTGCCGTCCTTCCTCCACAGCGGCAGTGTGTACCCCAGGGAGCTGAAGGTGTCATCCTTCCTCCCCAGCTGCAGTGTGTACCCCAGCAGCAGGACAAGATATTGAAAGGGGAGACAGTTGGTCCCCCCTCCACCAGCAGAGAGAGGGTCAGGGAGAGGCCTGCTACCCGCTCTCCCCAGCGGCAGTCTACAGTTCAGAGAGGAGGAGCTTGTTACACCTCTCTCCAGCGGCAGCCCTAGCCCACCAAGGGGAGATGTTACGCCCTCAGCGGTGCAGATGGGACCGTGGTCTCTGCACTTGCAACACAAGGGGCAAGGATGGTCGGTCCTGTCCGCCAGCCACAGAGCGGTTTATCAGAGGGGAGACAGTCGGTCTCCTCCCCCACAACCAGGCTCCCACCAGGCTACTTCCGTGGTAGCGCTGGCCCCAGGGCAGAGTATCGCTGGTCTCTGCCCACTCAGCAACCCACCTAGGCAGTCTACCAGTCCCCCGCACAGCCGTGGTGAGGCACCTGGACATGGACAAGTTGCTACTTTATCCAGGTGTAGTAACCATTTATTGTGCGTGGGCTGTACTGCTGTTTGTGCTTCGTGGGTGGGTTGCTGGACTAACCAGGGCACTGACCGGCAGGAGGTCAGATACCCTGTTAGTCTCTTTGGTAAAGGGGAGAAATGTAGCGGACTGGACCCTGTACCAGAGTCTGCCCCAGTTTCCTGGAAGGGACTGCTTGCTCGCCTCCTGCCCTGCGACTATGGCCCCATGTATGCTTGTCCTGTTTGAGCGGTGATGCCCCAGATGGCTCTGCTATGGAGCCCATTCGTATGGTGGAGGACTATGGGAAAGACTTTAGCTCCATGGCAATTGAACTGGACATGTGTGGTCTGAGCGCCATTCAATAATGTGCGCTCAGACCTAAGCTATCTGGGGATATGTTGCATGTATATGTTTTATGTAGTAATTGTAACATTGTGTAATTTTATGTCCTTTTGCAACCATGTGCTCAATGGAGTCTGCCTCTATCCCTGGATATATTGAGCGCTCAGATCCAAGCCTTCTGGGGATATATTACATGTCTGTGTGTATTGTAAAGGGTGGGACATTGTGTATTGAATAGTGATGTCTGTCCTATTGTCCCCACATGTGTATTGGCGATTTCCCTTTGTCCTGAGAGATAATTGAATGACTCCTCAATTGTCTCCAGGACAGAAGACATTGTGTATTCGTCTGCCTGTGATGATTGCATTACCCATGTAGGGTGATGGTATCACAGGCAGAGGGGAGGGATATGCTGGGGGTGTCTGTATTGTCCCAATGTGTGTGATTGGCTGCTGTATCCCGTGTCGCAGTCTTCCTTCTGGTCCTCTAGGGGAGTGTCCACCAGGTGGGAGACCTGGATAAATACCGGGCAGGTAGCCCTTAATAAAAGGGAGAGTTCCTGTTTAACCCTCAAAACGAAGTGTCGTCTCGTTATTGGGGGGATTGACTGTATGCTGATTGCCAGGAGGGTAAGCTGTTCATATTGCTTTTCCTGTTCGGCTGCTTCCAGGGTTCGTGTGTCTCTTGTTCGGGAAGTTGGTGAATTCGTGTGGTTTGCAGTTCGGGAAGTTGGTGATTGCAGTAGCTGCTGGTCTATCCGGAAAAGGGAATATCGCCTAAACGGAGTTGTGTGCGTAACGGTCCGTTACACTTACCTGTAGAAGAAATGGCACCAGGTGCAGTATGGGGAGAAGACGGTCTGGTCTGAGGAATCACATTACATCATGTGGATGGCCGGGTGTGTGCATCACTTACCTGTAGAAGAAATGGCACCAGGTGCAGTATGGGGAGAAGACGGTCTGGTCTGAGGAATCACATTACATCATGTGGATGGCCGGGTGTGTGCATCACTTACCTGTAGAAGAAATGGCACCAGGTGCAGTATGGGGAGAAGACGGTCTGGTCTGAGGAATCACATTACATCATGTGGATGGCCGGGTGTGTGCATCACTTACCTGTAGAAGAGATGGCACCAGGTGCACTATGGGGAGAAGGCGCCTGGTCTGAGGAATCACATTATATCATGTGGATGGTCGGGTGTGTGCATCACTTACCAGGAGAAGAGATGGCACCAGGTGCACTATGGGGAGAAGGCGCCTGGTCTGAGGAATCACATTACGTCATGTGGATGGCCGAGTGTGTGCATCATTTACCTGGAGAAGAGATGGCACCAGGTGCACTAAAGGAAGAAGACGGTCTGGTCTGATGAATCGCATTACATCATGTGGATGGCCGGGTGTGTGCATCACTTACCTGTAGAAGAGATGGCACCAGGTGCACTATGGGGAGAAGACGGTCTGGTCTGAGGAATCACATTACATCATGTGGATGGCCGGGTGTGTGCATCACTTACCTGTAGAAGAGATGGCACCAGGTGCAGTATGGGGAGAAGATGGGCTGGTCTGAGGAATAACATTACGTCATGTGGATGGTCGGGTGTGTGCATCACTTACCTGTAGAAGAGATGGCGCCAGGTGCACTATGGGGAGAAGACGGTCAGGTCTGAGGAATCACATTATATCATGTGGATGGTCGGGTGTGTGCGCGTCACTTACCTGTAGAAGAGATGGCGCCAGGTGCACTATGGGGAGAAGGCGCCTGGTCTGAGGAATCACATTACATCATGTAGATGGCCGGGTGTGTGCATCACTTACCAGGAGAAGAGATGGCACCAGGTGCACTATGGGAAGAAGATGGTCTGGTCTGAGGAATCACATTACGTCATGTGGATGGTCGGGTGTGTGCATCACTTACCTGTAGAAGAGATGACACCAGGTGCACTATAGGAAGAAGACAGTCTGGTCTGAGGAATCACATTACGTCATGTAGATGGCCGGGTGTGTGCATCACTTACCTGGAGAAGAGATGGCACCAGGTGCAGTATGGGAAGAAGACAGTCTGGTCTGATGAATCACATTACATCATGTGGATGGCCGGGTGTGTACATCACTTACCTGGAGAAGAGATGGCACCAGGTGCACTATGGGGAGAAGGCGCCTGGTCTGAGGAATCACATTACGTCATGTGGATGGCCGGGTGTGTGCATCATTTACCTGGAGAAGAGATGGCACCAGGTGCAGTATGGGAAGAAGACAGTCTGGTCTGATGAATCGCATTACATCATGTGGATGGTCGGGTGTGTAGGCATCACTTACCTGTAGAAGAAATGGCACCAGGTGCAGTATGGGGAGAAGACGGTCTGGTCTGAGGAATCACATTACATCATGTGGATGGCCAGGTGTGTGCATCACTTACCTGTAGAAGAGATGACACCAGGTGCACTATAGGGAGAAGACAGTCTGGTCTGAGGAATCACATTACGTCATGTAGATGGCCGGGTGTGTGTATCACTTACCTGGAGAAGAGATGGCACCAGGTGCAGTATGGGAAGAAGACAGTCTGGTCTGATGAATCACATTACATCATGTGGATGGCCGGGTGTGTACATCACTTACCTGGAGAAGAGATGGCACCAGGTGCACTATGGGGAGAAGGCGCCTGGTCTGAGGAATCACATTACGTCATGTGGATGGCCGGGTGTGTGCATCACTTACCTGTAGAAGAGATGGCACCAGGTGCAGTATGGGAAGAAGACAGTCTGGTCTGATGAATCGCATTACATCATGTGGATGGCCGGGTGTGTGCATCACTTACCTGTAGAAGAGATGGCACCAGGTGCACTATGGGAAGAAGACGGTCTGGTCTGAGGAATCACATTATATCATGTGGATGGTCGGGTGTGTGCATCACTTACCTGTAGAAGAGATGGCACCAAGTGCACTATGGGAAGAAGACGGTCTGGTCTGAGGAATCACATTACATCATGTGGATGGTCGGGTGTGTACATCACTTACCTGTAGAAGAGATGACACCAGGTGCACTATGGGAAGAAGATGGTCTGGTCTGAGGAATCACATTACGTCATGTGGATGGTCGGGTGTGTGCGCGTCACTTACCTGGAGAAGAAATGGCACCAGGTGCAGTATGGGAAGAAAGTGCCTGGTCTGAGGAATCACATTACATCATGTGGATGGCCGGGTGTGTGCATCACTTACCTGGAGAAGAGATGGCACCAGGTGCACTATGGGGAGAAGACGGTCTGGTCTGAGGAATCACATTACGTCATGTGGATGGTCAGGTGTGTGCATCACTTACCTGTAGAAGAGATGGCACCAGGTGCACTATGGGAAGAAGACGGTTTGGTCTGAGGAATCACATTACGTCATGTGGATGGTCGGGTGTGTGCATCACTTACCTGTAAAAGAAATGGCACCAGGTGCACTATGGGAAGAAGATGGTCTGGTCTGAGGAATCACATTACATCATGTGGATGGTCGGGTGTGTACATCACTTACCTGTAGAAGAGATGACACCAGGTGCACTATGGGGAGAAGACGGTCTGGTCTGATGAATCGCATTACATCATGTGGATGGTTGGGTGTGTACATCACTTACCTGTAGAAAAGATGACACCAGGTGCACTATGGGAAGAAGATGGTATGGTCTGAGGAATCACATTTAGAGATGAGCGAACATTTAAAAAAAGTCCGTTGTTCGGGGTTCGGGTGGTGAGTTAATCGCATCCCGTATGGATTCACAATGCGCATGGAATCCATAGGCGGCTACCAACCGAACTGTAGAACAGCTGAAGGACCTGGCGTGACGTCACTAGTCATGTGATCAGTGCAGGGCGTGGCTCAGCACGGGATCAAATCCCGTGCTGAGCCACGCCTGCACTGATCACATGACAGTGACGTCACGCCAGGTCCTTCAGCTGCTTACAGTTCGGGTTGGTAGTAGCGCTTATGGATTCCATATGCGCTATTGTGGAATCCATAACGGGATGCGCAATTAACCACCACCCGAACAACGGACTTTTTTTAAATGTTCGCTCATCTCTAATCACATTACATCATGTGGATGGCCGGGTGTGTGCATCACTTACCTGGAGAAAAGATGGCACCAGGTGCAGTATGGGGAGAAGACGGTCTGGTCTGATGAATCGCATTACATCATGTGGATGGCCGGGTGTGTGCATCACTTACTTGGAGAAGAGATGGCACCGCGAGCAGTATGGGAAGAAGATGGTCTGGTCTGAGGAATCACATTACATCATGTAGATGGCCGGGTGTGTGCATCACTTACCTGTAGAAGAGATGGCACCAGGTGCAGTATGGGGAGAAGACGGTCTGGTCTGAGGAATCACATTACATCATGTGGATGGCCGGGTGGGGGCATCACTTACCTGTAGAAGAGATGGCACCAGGTGCAGTATGGGGAGAAGACGGTCTGGTCTGATGAATCGCATTACATCATGTGGATGGCCGGGTGTGTGCATCACTTACCTGGAGAAGAGATGGCACCAGGTGCAGTATGGGAAGAAGACTGTCTGGTCTGAGGAATCACATTACATCATGTGGATGGCCGGGTGTGTGCATCACTTACCTGGAGAAGAGATGGCACCAGGTGCAGTATGGGAAGAAGACTGTCTGGTCTGAGGGATCACATTACATCATGTGGATGGCCGGGTGTGTGCATCACTTACCTGGAGAAGAGATGGCACCAGGTGCAGTATGGGGAGAAGACAAGCACACAAAAGCTCTGTAATGCTTACTAGGAAGTATTGGGTCCTGGCACCATGTACCACTTACCTAATCCTTGTACAGAAAGGTACCCCCCTTCA
This sequence comes from Bufotes viridis, assembly GCA_033119425.1. NCBI lineage: Eukaryota > Metazoa > Chordata > Amphibia > Anura > Bufonidae > Bufotes > Bufotes viridis. Next base: position 1,788,409 of record CM065597.1, read on the forward strand.
TGACTGCAGCGCCCCCTAATGGCAGTGCCCTCTTTCAGCAGGATAATGCCCGGCCACACTGCAAGAACGGCCCAGGAGAGAGGAACACGACCGAGATCAAGATGGTGACTTCCCTTCAAATCCCTGGACCTGAGAGCAGAGTGGGAATTGTTCAGATCATCAGACCCAGTGGGGCGGGGGAATGACTTTGGTCAGTTTCAGACACGCAGTCATTAAATACCGCACGGCATTATGTCTGCACAAGTCCCCACAGCGGAGGTCGGGCAGGGACACAGCGTTATGGTGAAGAGCTGCCGCACACCTCCGGGGTTAGGGTCATTAACACGTCGCCCCTCTCTATATACAGCATCACCGGATCTGCACCCAAATACCAAGAGGTGAGTGTTTCTCGTTTGCTGAAAGGACACAGTTTTCTATTCCTGAGCAGCGTCATGAGAAAATAATTCTGCTGATCTCCAGTAATTACATCAGGGCAGGGGAAGCCCAGAGAATTTCCTGTTTTTCTGGTGATTTCAGCTAAATTGATTATTTCTTCTGTCCTGTGCTGCCCCAGATGTCCACTGAGGGGCAGTAAAACATCACAACCCATACTCTGTGTATTCTACTGAAGAGCAACCTGCGCTCACATATAACTGATCCAGAACCGTCAATAAAGACAATATTTAATGACTACTATAATACTGCTCCTATATACAAGAATATAACTACTATAATACTGCTCCTATGTACAAGAATATAACTACTATAATACTGCCTCCTATGTACAAGAATATAACTACTATAATACTGCTCCTATGTACAAGAATATAACTACTATAATACTGCCCCTATATACAAGAATATAACTACTATAATACTGCCTCCTATGTACAAGAATATAACTACTATAATACTGCTCCTATATACAAGAATATAACTACTATAATACTGCCTCCTATGTACAAGAATATAACTACTATAATACTGCCTCCTATGTACAAGAATATAACTACTATAATACTGCCTCCTATGTACAAGAATATAACTACTATAATACTGCTCCTATGTACAAGAATATAACTACTATAATACTGCTCCTATGTACAAGAATATAACTACTATAATACTGCCTCCTATGTACAAGAATATAACTACTATAATACTGCTCCTATGTACAAGAATATAACTACTATAATACTGCCTCCTATGTACAAGAATATAACTACTATAATACTGCCTCCTATGTACAAGAATATAACTACTATAATACTGCCTCCTATGTACAAGAATATAACTACTATAATACTGCTCCTATGTACAAGAATATAACTACTATAATACTGCTCCTATGTACAAGAATATAACTACTATAATACTGCTCCTATGTACAAGAATATAACTACTATAATACTGCTCCTATGTACAAGAATATAACTACTATAATACTGCTCCTATGTACAAGAATATAACTACTATAATACTGCTCCTATATACAAGAATATAACTACTATAATACCGCTCCTATGTACAGGAACATAACTACTATAATACTGCTCCTATATACAAGAATATAACTACTATAATACTGCTCCCATGTACAAGAATATAACTACTATAATACTGCTCCTATGTACAAGAATATATCTACTATAATACTGCTCCTATGTACAAGAATATAACTACTATAATACTGCCCCTATGTACAAGAATATAACTACTATATTACTGCCTCCTATGTACAAGAATATAACTACTATAATACTGCTCCTATGTACAAGAATATAACTACTATAATACTGCTCCTATGTACAAGAATATAACTACTATAATACTGCTCCTATGTACAAGAATATAACTACTATATTACTGCCTCCTATGTACAAGAATATAACTACTATAATACTGCTCCTATATACAAGAATATAACTACTATAATACCGCTCCTATGTACAGGAACATAACTACTATAATACTGTCTCCTATGTACAAGAATATAACTACTATAATACTGCTCCTATGTACAAGAATATAACTACTATAATACTGCTCCTATATACAAGAATATAACTACTATAATACTGCTCCTATGTACAGGAATATAACTACTATAATACTGCTCCTATATACAAGAATATAACTACTATAATACTGCTCCTATATACAAGAATATAACTACTATAATACTGCCTCCTATGTACAAGAATATAACTACTATAATACTGCTCCTATGTACAAGAATATAACTACTATAATACTGCCTCCTATGTACAAGAATATAACTACTATAATACTGCTCCTATGTACAAGAATATAACTACTATAATACTGCTTCTATGTACAAGAATATAACTACTATAATACTGCTTCTATGTACAAGAATATAACTACTATAATACTGCTCCTATGTACAGGAATATAACTACTATAATACTGCTCCTATGTACAAGAATATAACTACTATAATACTGCCTCCTATGTACAAGAATATAACTACTATAATACTGCCTCCTATGTACAAGAATATAACTACTATAATACTGTTCCTATGTACAAGAATATAACTACTATAATACTGCTCCTGTCAGGGGTAGAGTAACAGGTATCAAGATAGAGCGGAGATGCACCCCCTGAGCTGCCACCCGGTTCCCTGTCCCCTGTCCCTGCCTACTTGCACCACCCGTCCTAGGTGACGGAGCGCAACTGGGCGACGGTCCCTAACCTACTAAGTGCAAGCAGAGAGAAAGAGACAGGAGGGAAGAGGACAGCCACAGGGAAGTTACAAGAAACGGACAAGAGGTAGAACAAAAACGGTAGGCGAGGCAGGTTAACTAGCCAAGGTCAGTCCAGGAGGTCAAGTCAGAACAAGGAAGAGGCAAAGACAAATCCGTAAACAAACTGAGGTCAAAATCCGAGAAGTAGCGTCAAGGTACAGGGAGCAGGCAGAAGAGATGTCAAGAGGCGGATGGACAGACCGACAAGTCAAGCACCGAGTGATCAGCTTGGTGCTCAAGGCAGACCTAGAAGCGGGGAGCCTCCCAGCTATCAAAGCCGCCCTGGAAACGAGGCCAAACACAGGTCTTTGCTCGAAGCTAAGCAGCAGGTCTGATGGGAGACCGAGTGCACTTTTGGCCCCCCGTTATAGTACCCCCCCTTTTACGAGGGGCCACTAGACCCAACCCTTGTGGACGAGGTTTCTCAGGGTGTTCTCGGTGGAATTTAGTAATTGACCTGGACATAGGTATCCAGGACCTCTCCTCAGGTCCAAAACCTTTCCAGTGGTTAAGTGGAAAGGAATTTCTAATCTTTCTGACATCTATTATTTTAGAAATAATGAATTCCTCCTGACCCTCAACCCCCACAGGTGGAGGCGTTTTTTTAACCGGTGACACATATTTCTTAAGTAACGACTTATGTAACACCTCATGTATACGAAGGGAGTCGGGTAGCTTAAGTCTAAAAGATACTGGATTAATAAGCTCAATAATATTGTATGGTCCAATGACACGCGGCGAGAATTTCTTAGAACATTGTTTCAAAGCAAGATTTTTAGTCGACAACAACACCTTATCGCCGAGTACAAAGTGTACCCCCTTGGAAGGTCTCTTTGGCGTGTTTACACTGGGTTTCCTGGGCCTTTTCCAGGTTCGGTTGAACCTGTGCCCAGACTGTGCACAGTCTAGAGGTAAAAGAATCTGCCTGCGGGTTGAGTGAGGATACAGGGGGATTAGAACTAAAGCGAGGATGTAAACCACTGTTAGAAAAAAAGGAGACACCCCCGTGGAAGAATTAACCCGATTGTTGATGGCGAATTCTGCCAACGGGCGGTATCTCACCCATAGGAGTTGATTATGCGATACATAGCACCTCAGAAAAAGCTCCACTGCCTGATTTAACCGTTCCGTCTGCCCATTGGTCTGTGGATGGAAAGCAGACGAAAAGGACAAAGAGATGTCACATCTACAAAAAGCCCTCCAGAAACAAACTGAACGCCTCTATCAGAGACTATCTTCTCAGGGACGCCATGCAGACGCACCACATGTTCAATGAATGAGGATGCTAAGGTCTTTGCATCAGGGAGCTTATGTAAAGGAGCAAAGTGCACCATCTTGGAGCAAGTTGCTGAGCCTGTTGAATCTCAGAGGAAAGAGCCGCAGAAACTGCTGCCACAAAGATGTTTGTCGGCAAGATGGGTTCCGGGGGGGGGGGGGCTATCAGGAGGTTGGCCGGCATTAAAACTCCGGGATAAGGCATCTGCCTTAACATTTTTACTTCCTGGTCTCAAAGTAACAGAAAAGTTAAAACGAGTAAAAAACCGGGCCCATCTGGCTTGTCTAGGATTGAGACGTTTGGTCGCCTCAAGAAACACTAAGTTCTTATGATCAGTGAGAACAGTAATACGGTGTCTAGCCCCTTCTAAAAAATGCCTCCACTCCTCAAATGCCCATTTAATGGCCAGTAACTCGCGGTCTCTAGTATCGTAATTTCTCTCGGAAGGAGAGAAGAAGGTGCATGGCCTTAAATTAGTGAGGTTAGAGGACCCCTGTGAAAGGACGGCCCCCACACCATCCTCTGAGGCATCAACCTCCACCACAAAAGGTTCCTCGGTATCGGGCTGAACCAAGACTGGAGCCATTTGGAAACAATTTTTTAGGGTATCAAGGGCTCGACCGGCCTCCAACGACCAGTTAACCAGATCTGAACCTTTTTTTGTTAGATCCGTGAGGGGTTTGGCAATAACAGAAAAATTCTTTATGAATTTACGGTAAAAATTGGCGAATCCTAAAAAACGTTGGAGTGCCTTTAAGGAGGATGGTCTTACCCAGTCTTGGATAGCCTGACCCTTACTGGGATACATTTTAAATAAATAAGGAGTAAGAATATAGCCAAGATAGGGGATCTCTTGAACTCCAAATACACATTTCTCTAATTTAACAGACAAATGGTTCTCTCTGAGGATCTTAAGAACCAGTCTGATGTGAGACACATGAGAAGAATATCATCGAGATAAACAATCATGACTTTGCCAATAAGTTCTCTAAAAATATCATTCATGAAATTCTGAAACACAGCTGGAGCATTGCAAAGACCGATCGGCATAACCCGATACTCAAAGTGTCCCTCTGGGGTATTAAAGGCGGTCTTCCACTCATCTCCCTCCTTAATACGAAGCGGGTTATAAGCTCCTCTCAAATCAAGTTTAGAAAACCAAGAAGCACCCAAAATGTGGTTAAACAAATCAGGAATCAACGGGATGGAATACTGATCCTAATAGTAATTTTATTCAATTTTCTATAGTCAATGCAGGGCCTGAGACCACCGTCTTTCTTTTTACCGAAAAAGAATCCTGCTCCCAGGGAGAGGTGGAGGGCTGATATGTCCCTTCTTGAGACTCTCCTGGATGTAGTCTTTCATGGACTTGCGCTCAGGACCGGACAGATGATAAATCCGTCCTTTAGGAAATTTGGACTCGGGCATCATGTCAATAAGACAGTGATAAGACCTATGGGGAGGGAGAGTATCTGTCTCAGTGGTGGAAAAAACATCAGAATAATCAGCAATAAAGTGAGGACTATCCGAGGAGACCCCAGCTTGGACTACGGCTAAGCAGGAATTACAGTTAGGCCCCATCTCTCTAACTCGCCCGAACTCCGGTTAATGGCCGGATTGTGAGGCTGAAGCCAGGGCAAACCAAGAACTAGCTGAACTGGAAGATTCTCTAAAACAAAGAAGGAACATTTCTCAGAGTGGCAGACCCCTACTGATAGGGTGACCTCCGGGGTACGGAGTTTTACTGTGCCCCCCAGCAGGGGAGGAGAATCAATGGCGACAACCTGGATCGGGGTGGGTAATTCTAGTATAGGAATTCCCATCTGATCAACAAAGGAAATACAATGAAATGTTTAAAAAGCTAAAACCCAGTGATCCCAGTGTAATATTTCCCAGTATAGATCCGCGTCTGGACTATGGGTTCAGGTTTGGTCTTCATATACTTTTGAGAGCTGCTTAGGCAGACCAGTCCTTATAACGAACATTCATCCCACCTAAGTTGCTGCCGAGAGATGGCAGAATCTGCACTGTACTGACGAGGGGCGAGCAGCTGTCTACGGATGGACATGTGGCCTGGTCATGTTCCCTTGTTGGATCCTGACTCATAGAGGCCAATTCCAGTAGGGGGCGCTGGCGAGGTGGGACTCTGTCTGGGAGATACCTCTCGGCATATGAGAGCTGGAAGGGGTTCAGAAACCAGATTACTAGATGGGAGGTGATCCCATTACATGTGTGAACACGTGTGTGCTCCGTACAAAGAGCCGGCACAGGATTTCTCTGTTCTAATGACTTCACAGAGATTCACAAGAGGAGAGGGTTAAAGGGGTCCTCTCACAAGTGGCATTAATCCTGTAGACAGAGTTAATACCAGGCTCTTACAAATTTATTTAGATTGTCCTTATTGCTTCCTTTGCTGGCTTGGTTCATTTTTGGTTTCCATGGTTACGACCACCCTATAATCCAGCAGTGGTGGTCGTGCTTGTACACTATAGGAAAAAGCTCCGCCCTCTCTGGTTGCCAGGACCGTGGGAGCGCACATAGGCTGGTGCTTCTTACTATGGTGTGCATGCATGGCCCCTGCTGATGGATTGCAGGGTGGTCGTAACCATGGAAACGAGAGGTGTATAATGTGATGGAAAAATGATTCCAGCCAGCACAGGAGGCAACATGGAGAATCACAATACAATAGTAAGAGGCTTATATTGACCATGTCTACATAATAAACACTAAAGTCACACAACCCCTTTAACGACAGCAAGGCTAGTACACATAAGGTCAATTTTGGCCAAACTTGTCTACTACTGACTGTCTAATGTGTATGGTGGACTCCTGAGTGCCTAGAGGAGTCTGGAGGAGGGGAACAGAGTGGTCCGGAGGAGGACAGTTGAGTCTAGAGGATTCTGGAGGAGGACAGAGTGTCTGGAGGAGGGGAACAGAGTGGTCCGGAGGAGGACAGAAGGAGTCTGGAGGCAGGGTCTGGAGGAGAGGAGCAGAAGGAGTCTGGAGGAGGCAGGAGGGAGTCTGGAGAAAGGGGGATAGAGAGAGAGGACAGAGTGAGTCCGGGATGGGGATAGAGAGGGAGGACAGAGGAGTCTGGAGGGGATGGGGCTGGAGGAGGACAGAGAGGAGTCTGGGAGGCGAGCAGAGGAGTCTGGAGCGAGGCAGCGGAGTCTGGAGCGAGCAGAGGGAGTCTGGGAGGCGAGTCAGAGGAGGATCTGGGCGAGCAGAGGAGTCTGGAGGCGAGCGGAGGAGTCTGGAGCGAGCAGAGGTCTGGAGAGGCAGAAGGAGTCTGGAGAGAGCAGGAATCTGGGGATGGGGATAGGGAGGGACAGAGGGGTCTGGAGGATGGGGATAGAGGAGGACAGAGGAGTCTGGAGGATGGGGATAGAGGAGGACAGAGGAGTCCTGGAGAGGCAGAGGGAGTCTGGAGGAGGACAGAAGGGTCTAGAGGAGGACAGAGGAGTCTGGAGGATGGACAGAGTGGTCTGGAGGAGGACAGAAGGGTCTGGAGGAGGACAGAAGGGTCTGAGGAAGAGAGGGTCTGGAGGAGGACAGAAGGGTCTAGAGGAGGACAGAGGAGTCTGGAGGACGAGGGACAGAGGGTCTGAGGAGGACAGTTGAGTCTAGAGGATTCTGGAGGAGGACAGAGGGTCTGGAGGAGGACAGAGTGGTCTGGAGGACGAAGGTCTAGAGGAGTCTGGAGGAGGACAGAGGGTCTGGAGGAGGGAGAGACAGAGTGGTCCTGGAGGAGGACAGTTGAGTCTAGAGGATTCTGGAGGAGGACAGAGTGTCTGGAGGAGGGGGACAGAGTGGTCCGGAGGAGGACAGAAGGGTCTAGAGGAGTCTGGAGGAGGACAGAGGGTCTGGAGGAGGATAGAAGTGTCTGGAGGAGAACACAGGGTCTGGAGGAATACAGTTGGGTCTAGAGGATTCTGGAGGAGGACAGAGTGTCTGGAGGAGGGGGACAGAGTGGTCCGGAGGAGGACAGAAGGGTCTAGAGGATTCTGGAGGAGGACAGAGTGTCTGGAGGAGGGGGACAGAGTGGTCCGGAGGAAGACAGTTGAGTCTAGAGGATTCTGGAGGAGGACAGAGTGTTTGGAGGAGGGGGACAGAGTGGTCCGGAGGAGGACAGAAGGGTCTAGAGGAGTCTGGAGGAGGACAGAGGGTCTGGAGGAGGACAGAAGTGTCTAGAGGAGTCTGGAGGAGAACACAGGGTCTGGAGGAGGGGGGCAGAGTGGTCTGGAGGAGGACAGAAGGGTCTAGAGGAGTCTGGAGGAGGACAGAGGGTCTGGAGGAGGACAGAAGGGTCTAGAGGAGGACAGAGGAGTCTGGTGGAGGGGGACAGAAGGGTCTAGAGGAGTCTGGTGGAGGACAGAGGGTCCGGAGGAGGACAGAAGGGTCTGGAGGAGGACAGAGGAGTCTGGAGGGGGACAGAGGGGTCTGGAGGAGGGGGACAGAGTGGTCTGGAGGAGGGGGACAGAGTGGTCTGGAGGAGAACACAGGGTCTGGAGGAGGAGGACAGAAGGGTCTAGAGGAGTCTGGTGGAGGACAGAGTGTCTGGAGGAGGACAGAAGGGTCTAGAGGAGGACAGAGGAGTCTGGAGGAGGGGGACAGAGTGGTCTGGAGGACAGAGGGGTCTGGAGGAGGACAGAAGGGTCCGGAGGAGGACAGAAGGGTCTAGAGGAGTCTGGAGGAGGACAGAAGGGTCTAGAGGAGGACAGAGGAGTCTGGAGGAGGGGGACAGAGTGGTCTGGAGGAGGACAGAAGGGTCCGGAGGAGGACAGAAGGGTCTAGAGGAGTCTGGAGGAGGACAGAAGGGTCTAGAGGAGGACAGAGGAGTCTGGAGGAGGGGGACAGAGTGGTCCGGAGGAGGACAGTTGAGTCTAGAGGATTCTGGAGGAGGACAGAGTGTCTGGAGGAGGGGAACAGAGTGGTCCGGAGGAGGACAGAAGGGTCTAGAGGATTCTGGAGGAGGACAGAGTGGTCCGGAGGAGGACAGTTGAGTCTAGAGGATTCTGGAGGAGGACAGAGTGTTTGGAGGAGGGGGACAGAGTGGTCCGGAGGAGGACAGAAGGGTCTAGAGGAGTCTGGAGGAGGACAGAGGGTCTGGAGGAGGATAGAAGTGTCTGGAGGAGAACACAGGGTCTGGAGGAATACAGTTGGGTCTAGAGGATTCTGGAGGAGGACAGAGTGTCTGGAGGAGGGGGACAGAGTGGTCCGGAGGAGGACAGAAGGGTCTAGAGGATTCTGGAGGAGGACAGAGTGTCTGGAGGAGGGACAGAGTGGGTCCTGGAGGAGAGGACAGTTGAGTCTAGAGGATCTTGGAGGAGGACAGAGTGTCTGGAGGAGGGGGACAGAGTGGTCCGGAGGAGGACAGAAGGGTCTGAGGAGACAGTTGAGTCTAGAGGATTCTGGAGGAGGACAGAGTGTTTGGAGGAGGGGGACAGAGTGGTCCGGAGGAGGACAGAAGGGTCTAGAGGAGTCTGGAGGAGGACAGAGGGTCTGGAGGAGGACAGAAGTGTCTAGAGGAGTCTGGAGGAGAACACAGGGTCTGGAGGAGGGGGGCAGAGTGGTCTGGAGGAGGACAGAAGGGTCTAGAGGAGTCTGGAGGAGGACAGAGGGTCTGGAGGAGGACAGAAGGGTCTAGAGGAGGACAGAGGAGTCTGGTGGAGGGGGACAGAAGGGTCTAGAGGAGTCTGGTGGAGGACAGAGGGTCCGGAGGAGGACAGAAGGGTCTGGAGGAGGACAGAGGAGTCTGGAGGGGGACAGAGGGGTCTGGAGGAGGGGGACAGAGTGGTCTGGAGGAGAACACAGGGTCTGGAGGAGGAGGACAGAAGGGTCTAGAGGAGTCTGGAGGAGGACAGAAGGGTCTAGAGGAGGACAGAGGAGTCTGGAGGAGGGGGACAGAGTGGTCTGGAGGACAGAGGGGTCTGGAGGAGGACAGAAGGGTCCGGAGGAGGACAGAAGGGTCTAGAGGAGTCTGGAGGAGGACAGAAGGGTCTAGAGGAGGACAGAGGAGTCTGGAGGAGGGGGACAGAGTGGTCTGGAGGAGGACAGAAGGGTCCGGAGGAGGACAGAAGGGTCTAGAGGAGTCTGGAGGAGGACAGAAGGGTCTAGAGGAGGACAGAGGAGTCTGGAGGAGGGGGACAGAGTGGTCTGGAGGAGGACAGAAGGGTCCGGAGGAGGACAGAAGGGTCCGGAGGAGGACAGAAGGGTCCGGAGGAGGACAGAAGGGTCTAGAGGGGTCTGGAGGAGGACAGAGGGTCTGGAGGAGGACAGAAGGGTCTAGAGGAGGACAGAGGAGTCTGGTGGAGGGGGACAGAGTGGTCCGGAGGAATACAGTTGGGTCTGGGGGAGAACAGAGGGTCTGGACGAGGAGGACAGAGAGGTCTGGAGGAGGACAGAAGAGTGTGGGGGGCAGAGGGGTCTGGAACTAGGACAGAGGGGTCTGGAGGGACACAGAGGGGTCTGGAGGAGGACAGAGGAGTGTGGGGGGCAGAGGGGTCTGGAACTAGGACAGAGGGGTCTGGAGGGACACAGAGGGGTCTGGTGGAATACAGTTAGGTCTGGGAGAGAACAGAGGGTCTGGAGGAGGAGGACAGAGGGGTCTGAAGGAGGGCAAAGGAGTGTGGGGGCAGAGGGTTCTGGAACTAGGACAGAGGGGTCTGGAACTTGGACACAGATCTGGAAGAAGACAGAGGAGTGTGGGGGGCAGATGGTTCTGGAACTAGGACACAGAGGGGTCTTCAGGGGGACAGAGGAGTCTGCAGGAGGATAGAAGAGTCTGGAGGAGGACAGAGGGGTCTGGAGGAGGGGACAGAAGAGTCTGGAGGAGGACAGAGGGGTCTGGAGGAGGGGACAGAAGAGTCTGGAGGAGGACAGAGGGGTCTGGAGGAGGACAGAGGGGTCTGGAGGAGGGGACAGAAGAGTCTGGTAATAGCTTTCATCCATCTGCTCATGCAGGACACCTTTATGCTCCCCAGAGGGGGGGGGGGGGGGCTTTGCGGGCCTGAGTAGACTGGTATGTCCTGGAGTGTCCTGCCTTTGGGGCAGTAATGGCCCTGTGTTTCCTTTGTACCTAGTTCTAAGTATAGAGGATCCTCATAAATGTAATGTAAAAAAGTCAGCAGGACCAACCCTATTAACTATAACATTCTGCCTGGTAGGGTTCATCATGCTGAGTAAAACAATACCTATTTTTTGTCTATATGCTAAACAGAGAAATCTGCATTTTAGGTATATGCAAATTTGCAAGTTGGAGCACCAGGAGGCGGGGCTGAGCCCTTGGCGCACTGCTTTGTAACACCCCCTCTGCACACCCCCCTACCCTTGATTGGCAGGGCTTAAATACCCATGCCTTAAAAAAGACAGGAGCATTATAGCCGTCATACGTTTATCAGCTAACCAGAAAATGTTTTCATCTTCTGAAGCACAGAGGCTCCTTCTTCAGGCGGTACACAAGTATACGATGAAGGGCGGTATACAGTGAAGGGCGGTATACAAGTATATGATGAAGGGCGGTATACAGTGAAGGGCGGTATACAAGTATACGATGAATGGCGGTATACAGTGAAGGGCGGTATACAAGTATATGATGAAGGGCGGTATACAGTGAAGGGCGGTATACAAGTATACGATGAAGGGCGGTATACAGTGAAGGGCGGTATACAAGTATATGATGAAGGGCGGTATACAAGTATACGATGAATGGCGGTATACAGTGAAGGGCGGTATACAAGTATATGATGAAGGGCGGTATACAGTGAAGGGCGGTATACAAGTATACGATGAATGGCGGTATACAGTGAAGGGCGGTATACAAGTATATGATGAAGGGCGGTATACAGTGAAGGGCGGTATACAAGTATACGATGAAGGGCGGTATACAGTGAAGGGCGGTATACAAGTATACGATGAAGGGCGGTATACAGTGAAGGGCGGTATACAAGTATATGATGAAGGGCGGTATACAGTGAAGGGCGGTATACAAGTATACGATGAAGGGCGGTATACAGTGAAGGGCGGTATACAGTGCAGGGCGGTATACAAGTATACGATGAAGGGCGGTATACAGTGCAGGGCGGTATACAAGTATATGATGAAGGGCGGTATACAGTGAAGGGCGGTATACAAGTATACGATGAAGGGCGGTATACAGTGAAGGGCGGTATACAAGTATATGATGAAGGGCGGTATACAGTGAAGGGCAGTATACAAGTATACGATGAATGGCGGTATACAGTGAAGGGCGGTATACAGTGAAGGGCGGTATACAGTGAAGGGCGGTATACAAGTATATGATGAAGGGCGGTACACAAGTATATGATGAATGGCGGTATACAAGTATACAGTGAAGGGCGGTATACAAGTATATGATGAAGGGCGGTATACAGTGAAGGGCGGTATACAAGTATATGATGAAGGGCGGTATACAGTGAAGGGCAGTATACAAGTATACGATGAATGGCGGTATACAAGTATACGATGAATGGCGGTATACAGTGAAGGGCGGTATACAAGTATTTGATGAAGGGCGGTATACAAGTATTTGATGAAGGGCGGTATACAAGTATATGATGAATGACGGTATACAGTGAAGGGCGGTATACAAGTATATGATGAAGGGCGGTATACAAGTATATGATGAAGGGCAGTATACAGTGAAGGGCGGTATACAAGTATATGATGAAGGGCAGTATACAGTGAACGGCAGTATACAGTGAAGGGCGGTATACAAGTATACGATGAAGGGCGGTATACAGTGAAGGGCGGTATACAAGTATACGATGAAGGGCGGTATACAGTGAACGGCGGTATACAGTGAAGGGCGGTATACAAGTATACGATGAAGGGCGGTATACAGTGAACGGCGGTATAAGATGAATGGCGGTATACAATGAATAATACCGCCTTATAAAGGAGCCTCTGTGCTCTGAAAGCCGCAGATAAAACATTTTGGTTATCTAATACAAAAGACAGGGGTATTCTGGCAGCGATACCTCTAACGCACAAGTATTTCGCATCACGTAGTCTTTCTGGTGAACACGGTACCGCGCTATTTTTGATATACGTTGCTGCTGCATAAACATAGTTTTCTCAGAAACACACAATACTGGAGTTGGGCATTATCCCAATTATCACAAAAACGGGTGAGCAATAAACGTCTCCTCTGTAATGCCTGGTGAAGGACGAGTCTATCCTGAAACGCGTGGCTGTAGCTTCAGAGGTGACTCATCAGTTCTCTGGTAACGGTGACTCGGCGTCTTCTGCTCTGCACGGAAGAAGGATACAACGTCACAGCAGATACATTGTGTTATTATATATCCGCAGTCACTCTGACCGCTCACATTATATATCCGCAGTCACTCTGACCGCTCACATTATATATCCGCAGTCACTCTGACCGCTCACATTATATATCCGCAGTCACTCTGACCGCTCACATTATATATCCGCAGTCACTCTGACCGCTCACATTATATATCCGCAGTCACTCTGACCGCTCACATTATATATCCGCAGTCACTCTGACCGCTCACATTATATATCCGCAGTCACTCTGACCGCTCACATTATATATCCGCAGTCACTCTGACCGCTCACATTATATATCCGCAGTCACTCTGACCGCTCACATTATATATCCGCAGTCACTCTGACCGCTCACATTATATATCCGCAGTCACTCTGACCGCTCACATTATATATCCGCAGTCACTCTGACCGCTCACATTATATATCCGCAGTCACTCTGACCGCTCACATTATATATCCGCAGTCACTCTGACCGCTCACATTATATATCCGCAGTCCCCTCATCTCTGAGGGGTAATATCTGCCCCCGGCCCCCTCACCTCTGAGGGGTAATATCTGCCCCCGGCCCCCTCACCTCTGAGAGGGTAATATCTGCCCCCCGGCCCCCTCACCTCTGAGGGGTAATATCTGCCTCCAGCCCCCTCACCTCTGAGAGGGTAATATCTGCCCCCGGCCCCCTCACCTCTGAGGGGTAATATCTGCCCCCGGCCCCCTCACCTCTGAGAGGGTAATATCTGCCCCGGCCCCCTCATCTCTGAGGGGTAATATCTGCCCCGGCCCCCTCACCTCTGAGGGGTAATATCTGCCTCCAGCCCCCTCACCTCTGAGAGGGTAATATCTGCCCCCGGCCCCCTCACCTCTGAGAGGGTAATATCTGCCCCCGGCCCCCTCACCTCTGAGAGGGTAATATCTGCCCTCGGCCCCCTCACCTCTGAGAGGGTAATATCTGCCCCGGCCCCCTCACCTCTGAGAGGGTAATATCTGCCCCCGGCCCCTCACCTCTGAGAGGGTAATATCTGCCCCGGCCCCTCACCTCTGAGGGGTAATATCTGCCCCGGCCCCCTCACCTCTGAGGGGTAATATCTGCCCCCGGCCCCTCACCTCTGAGGGGTAATATCTGCCCCCGGCCCCCTCACCTCTGAGGGGTAATATCTGCCCCGGCCCCCTCACCTCTGAGGGGTAATATCTGCCCGGCCCCCTCATCTCTGAGGGGTAATATCTGCCCCCGGCCCCCTCACCTCTGAGAGGGTAATATCTGCCCCCGGCCCCCTCACCTCTGAGGGGTATTATCTGCCTCCAGCCCCCTCACCTCTGAGGGGTAATATCTGCCCCCGGCCCCCTCACCTCTGAGAGGGTAATATCTGCCCCGGCCCCCTCACCTCTGAGGGGTAATATCTGCCCCGGCCCCCTCACCTCTGAGGGGTAATATCTGCCCCCGGCCCCCTCACCTCTGAGGGGTAATATCTGCCCCCGGCCCCCTCACCTCTGAGGGGTAATATCTGCCCCCGGCCCCCTCACCTCTGAGAGGGTAATATCTGCCCCGGCCCCCTCACCTCTGAGAGGGTAATATCTGCCCCGGCCCCTCACCTCTGAGGGGTAATATCTGCGCCCGGCCCCCTCACCTCTGAGGGGTAATATCTGCCCCGGCCCCTCACCTCTGAGGGGTAATGTCTGCCCCCGGCCCCCTCACCTCTGAGGGGTAATATCTGCGCCCGGCCCCCTCACCTCTGATGGGTGATGTCTGCCCCCTGCCCCTCACCTCTGAGGGGTAATATCTGCCCCCAGCCCCCTCACCTCTGAGGGGTAATATCTGCCCCCGGCCCCCTCACCTCTGAGGGGTAATATCTGCCCCCGGCCCCCTCACCTCTGAGGGGTAATATTTGCCCCCTGCCCCCTCACCTCTGAGGGGTAATATCTGCCCCCGGCCCCCTCACCTCTGAGGGGTAATATCTGCCCCGGCCCCCTCACCTCTGAGGGGTAATATCTGCCCCTGCCCCTTACCTCTGAGGGGTAATATCTGCCCCTGGCCCCCTCACCTCTGAGGGGTAATATCTGACCCCGGCCCCCTCACCTCTGAGGGGTAATATCTGACCCCGGCTCCCTCACCTCTGAGGGGTTATATCTGCCCCCGCCCCCTTACCTCTGAGGGGTAATATCTGCCCCCGCCCCCTTACCTCTGAGGGGTAATATCTGCCCCCGCCCCCTTACCTCTGAGGGGTAATATCTGGCCCCGCCCCCTACCTCTGAGGGGTAATATCTGCCCCCGGCTCCCTCACCTCTGAGGGGTTATATCTGCCCCCGGCCCCTTACCTCTGAGGGTAATATCTGCCCCCGCCCCTTACCTCTGAGGGGTAATATCTGCCCCGCCCCTTACCTCTGAGGGTAATATCTGGCCCCGCCCCTACCTCTGAGGGGTAATATCTGCCCCCGGCTTCCTCACCTCTGAGGGGTAATATCTGCCCCCGCCCCCTTACCTCTGAGGGGTGATATCTGCCCCCGGCTTCCTCACCTCTGAAGGGTAATATCTGCCCCCGGCCCCCTCACCTCTGAGAGGTAATATCTGCCCCCGGCCCCCTCACCTCTGAGGGGTAATATCTGCCCCCGGCCCTCTCACCTCTGAGAGGTAATATCTGCCCCCGGCCCCCTCACCTCTGAGGGGTAATATCTGCCCCCGGCCCCCTTCACCGCACCACTGACGGGGGAGAATACTCAGCCCCCACTGGGGGTTTCCCATGCTGATTATTGTACTGATGTAGCAGAGCTGACTGTGATATGTCCATCCTCCACTATGATCAGCGTTGGACCAGAGAGGACGGGAGGAGATCAGCGGTGCCTCCTCCTCACAGGACGCGGCTCCTGTAACTGAGCTGTTAGTTGCATCAGATCCCACGAGGAGGAGGAGGGAGACGTCTTCAGCCTCACACTGCGTCACCGCCATATTTACCGCCCACGTCCTGGTTACCTCAGCCTGGCATTTACCCCACACCCGCACTCCGCCCCGTGTATTCGTGTACAGACATTGGGTGTTTGCTTATATCTTGGTGACCGCAGCAGCTACGTGATACAGCGGTCGCATATGGCGCAGTCAGCACTCGTTCACACTGCGCGGTCAGCACTCTTTCACACTGTGCGGTCATCACTCGTTCACACTGCGCGGTCATCACTCGTTCACACGGCTCGGTCAGCACTCGTTCACACTGCGCGGTCAGCACTCGTTCACACTGCGCGGTTAGCATTCGTTCACATTGCACGGTCAGCACTCGTTCACACTGCGCGGTCAGCACTCGTTCACACGGCGCGGTCAGGACTCGTTCACACTGCGCGGTTAGCATTTGTTCACATTGCGCGGTCAGCACTCGTTCACACTGCGCGGTCAGCACTCGTTCACACTGCGCGGTCAGCACTTGTTCACACGGCTTGGTCAGCACTCGTTCACACGGCGCGATCAGCAATCGTTCACACGGCGCCGTCAGCACTCGTTCACACGGCGCCGTCAGCACTCGTTCAAACTGCGCGGTTAGCATTCGTTCACATTGCGTGGTCAGCACTTGTTCACACTGCGCGGTCAGCACTCGTTCACACGGCGCCGTCAGCATTCGTTCACACTGCGCGGCCAGCAATCGTTCACACAGCGCGGTCCGCACTCGTTCACACTGCGCGGTCAGCACTCGTTCACACTGCGCGGTCAGCAATCGTTCACACGGCGCCGTCAGCATTCGTTCACACTTCACGGTCAGGACTCGTTCACACGGCGCGGTCAGCACTCGTTCACACTGCGTGGTCAGCACTCATTCACACGGCGCGGTCCGCACTCGTTCACACTGCGCGGTCAGCACTCGTTCACACTGCGCGGTCAGCACTCGTTCACACTGCGCGGTCAGCACTCGTTCACGCGGCGCGGTCAGCACTCGTTCACGCGGCGCGGTCAGCACTCGTTCACGCGGCGCGGTCAGCACTCGTTCACACGGCGCGGTCAGCACTCGTTCACGCGGCGCGATCCGCACTCGTGGGCTCCGTTCGGCTCAGTTATGTGCTGAATCCGTCCTGTCTGTTCTCCTGCTCCTATAAGGCTGAACGCTGGTGTGAACTCAGCCTTACGTGTCGCTTCTTGTACGCAGCACATTCCCCGGGGATCAGGACCGCTTGTAGCTCATAGAAGTCAGTGGGAGGATGTAACGGTGTAACGGTGTGTTCTGTGCTCGCTGCAGTCACACGAGCTGATCGCAGAAGAACATCCAAAAACTGCACAGGACAGCGATCAGTGTGAACACATCCGAAACAGGCAACCTGACCGCAACATGTCATACATACATATACACTACACACCGCACCGTATACACACTGCACACACCGCACCATATACACATACCGCACTATATACAAACACTGCACTATATACACACTGCACTGTATACACACTGCACCGTACACACATACCACACTATATACACACCGCACCGTATACATACACCACACTATATACACACCGGACCGTATACACACACCGCACGTCTGCTTAAACTAATCATGTGACCTTCTATGTAATCCAGTATAATCTCCGCATACCTGCAGCCGTCATACCTGTCTTGGAGGAACCGGCTCCCAACAATGAGTTTCATTCACAAAGATCGGCCTTTCTCAACGCTGTTTGTTTCCCCATTAGCACTAGCGGAAGATGTCCCCATTCATGACGAGACTTGAGCCTGGCAACAAACTAGAACAGCTCCTGACTGACAGCTCCTGACTGACAGCCGCTGACTGACAGCCCCTGACTGATAGCCCCTGACTGATAGCTCCTGACTGACAGCTCCTGACTGACAGCTCCTGACTGACAGCCGCTGACTGACAGCCCCTGACTGATAGCCCCTGACTGACAGCTCCTGACTGATTGCTCCTAACTGACAGCTCCTGACTGACAGCCCCTGACTGAAAGCCCCTGACTGATAGCCCCTGACTGATAGCCCCTGACTGATTGCTCCTGACTGATAGCCCCTTACTGATACCTCCTGACTGACAGCCCCTGACTGATACCTCCTGACTGACAGCTCCTGACTGACACCCCCTAACTGATACCTCCTGACTGATAGCCCCTGACTGATAGCCCCTTACTGATACCCCCTGACTGATACCTCCTGACTGACAGCCCCTGACTGAAAGCTCCTGACTGATTGCTCCTGACTGATAGCCCCTTACTGATACCTCCTGACTGACAGTCCCTGACTGATACCTCCTGACTGACAGCTCCTGACTGACACCCCCTGAATGATACCTCCTGACTGAAAGCTCCTGACTGACACCCCCTAACTGATACCTCCTGACTGATATCCCCTGACTGATAGCCCCTTACTGACACCCCCTGACTGATACCTCCTGACTGACAGCCCCTGACTGATAGCCCCTGACTGATAGCCCCTGACTGATAGCTCCTGACTGATTGCTCCTGACTGATAGCCCCTTAATGATACCTCCTGACTGACAGCCCCTGACTGATACCTCCTGACTGACAGCTCCTGACTGACAGCCCCTGACTGATACCTCCTGACTGATACCTCCTGACTGATACCTCCTGACTGATAGCCCCTGACTGATAGCCCCTGACTGATACCTTCTGACTGACAGCCCCTGACTGATAGCTCCTAACTGATACCTCCTGACTGACAGCTCTTGACTGATACCTCCTGACTGATAGCCCCTGACTGATAGCCCCTGACTGATAGCTCCTGACTGACAGCTCCTGACTGATAGCTCCTGACTGATAGCCCCTGACTGACAGCTCCTGACCGATACCTCTTGACTGACAGCTCCTGACTGATAGCTCCTTACTGACAGCTCCTGACTGACAGCTCCTGACTGACAGCCCCTGACGGACTGCTCCTGACTGATAGCCTCTGACTGATACCTCCTGACTGACAGCTCCTGACTGATACCTCTTGACTGATAGCCCCTGATTGACAGCTCCTGACTGATACCTCCTGACTGATAGCCTCTGACTGATACCTCCTGATTGATAGCCCCTGACTGATAGCTCCTGACTGATAGCTCCTGACTGACAGCTCCTGACTGACTGCTCCTGACTGACTGCTCCTGACTGATGGCTCCTGACTGACTGCTTCTGACTGACAGCTCCTGACTGACAGCCCCTGACTGACAGCTCCTGACTGATACCTCCTGACTGAAAGCTCCTGACTGACAGCTCCTGACTGACAGCCCCTGACCCCCTGACTGACAGCTCCTGACTGACAGCCCCTGACTAACAGCTCCTGACTGACAGCTCCTGACTGATAGCCCCTAACTGATACATCCTGACTGATATCTCCTGACTGATACCCCCTGACTGATACCTCTTGACTGATAGCCCCTGACTAACAGCTCCTGACTAACAGCTCCTGACTGACAGCTCCTGACTGATAGTCCCTAACTGATACATCCTGACTGATATCTCCTGACTGATACCTCTTGACTGATAGCCCCTGACTGATAGCCCCTGACTGATAGCCCCTGACTGATA
Organism: Bufotes viridis; assembly: GCA_033119425.1. NCBI lineage: Eukaryota > Metazoa > Chordata > Amphibia > Anura > Bufonidae > Bufotes > Bufotes viridis. The sequence continues at coordinate 1,808,258 of CM065597.1, forward strand.
GCCCCTGACTGACAGCTCCTGACTGATAGCTCCTGACTGATAGCTCCTGACTGATAGTTTCTGACTGATAGCTCCTGACTGATAGCCTCTGACTGATACCTCCTGATTGATGGCCCCTGACTGACAGCTCCTGACTGATAGCTACTGACTGATACCTCCTGACTGATAGCCTCTGACTGATACCTCCTGATTGATAGCCCCTGACTGATAGCTCCTGACTGACAGCTCCTGACTGATAGCTCCTGACTGACAGCTCCTGACTGACTGCTCCTGACTGACTGCTCCTGACTGATAGCTCCTAACTGACAGCTTCTGACTGACAGCTCCTGACTGACAGCCCCTGACTGACAGCTCCTGACTGACAGCTCCTGACTGACAGCTCCTGACTGACAGCTCCTGACTGACAGCTCCTGACTGACAGCTCCTGACTGACAGCCCCTGACTGACAGCCCCTGACTGACTGCTCCTGACTGATAGCCCCTGACTGATACCTCCTGACTGATATCTCCTGACTGATACCCCCTGACTGATACCTCTTGACTGATAGCTCCTGACTGATAGCTCCTGACTGATACCTCCTGACTGATAGCCCCTGAATGACAGCTCCTGACTGATACCTCCTGACTGACTGCTCCTGACTGATACCTCCTGACTGACTGCTCCTGACTGATACCTCCTGACTGATACCTCCAGACTGATATCCCCTGACTGATACCTCCTGACTGACTGCTCCTGACTGACTGCTCCTGACTGACTGCTCCTGACTGACTGCTCCTGACTGACTGCTCCTGACTGATACCTCCTGACTGATAGCCTCTGACTGTCTGATAGCCTCTGACTGACAGCTCCTGACTGATAGCCTCTGACTGATACCTCTTGACTGATACCCCCTGACTCATACCTCCTAAATGATACCTCCTGACTGATAGCCCTCTGACTGATACCTCCTGACATGATGGTGCCCCCCCTGTAGTAATGGTAGAGACCATTCTGTACAAACATGATGGCACCCCCCCTGTAGTAATGGTAGAGGCCATCCTGTACTAATGGTAGAGACCATTCTGTATAGACATGATGGTGCCCCCCCCCTGTACTAATGGTAGAGACCATTCTGTATAGACATGATGGTGCCCCCCCTGTACTAATAGTTGTCACCAACTTCCCGAACTGCAAACCACACGAGTTCACCAACTTCCGAACAAGAGACGCACGAACCCTGGAAGCAGCCGAACAGGAAAAGCAATATGAACAGCTTACACTCCTGGCAATCAGCATACAGTGAATCCCCCCAATAACGAGACGACACTTCGTTTTGAGGGTCAAGCAGGAACTCTAACTTTTATTGAGGGCTACCTGCCCGGTATTTATCCAGGTCTCCCACCTGGTGGACACTCCCCTAGAGGACCAGAAGGAAGACTGCGACACGGGATACAGCAGCCAATCACACACATTGGGACAATACAGACACCCCCAGCATATCCCTCCCCTCTGCCTGTCATACAATCCCCCTACATGGTTAATGTAATCATCACAGGCAGGAGAATACACAATGTCTTCTGTCCTGGAGACAATTGAGGAGTCATTCAATTATCTCTCAGGACAAAGGGAAATCGCCAATACACATGTGGGGACAATAGGACAGACATCACTATTCAATACACAATGTCCCACACTTTACAATACACAGACATTTAACATATTCCCAGATGGCTTGGATCTGAGCGCTCAATATATCCAGGGATAGAGGCAGACTCCATTGAGCACATGGTTGCAAAAGGACATAGAATTACACAATGTTACATAAAACATATACATGCAACATATCCCCAGATAGCTTAGGTCTGAGCGCACATTATTGAATGGCGCTCAGACCACACACATCCAGTTCAATTGCCATGGAGCTAAAGTCTTTCCCATAGTCTTTCATTATACGAATGGGCTCCATAGCAGAGCCATCTGGGGCATCACCGCTCAAACAGGACAAGCATACATGGGGCCATAGTCGCAGGGCCGGAGGCGAGCAAGCAGTCCCTTCCAGGAAACTGGGGCAGACTCTGGTACAGGGTCCAGTCCGCTACAAGACCATTCTGTATAGACATGATGGTGCCCCCCCCCTGTACTAGTGGTTGAGACCATTCTGTATAGACATGATGGTGCCCCCCTGTACTAATGGTAGAGGCCAGCCTGTACAGACATGATGGTGCCCCTGCATTACTAATGGTAGAGACCATTCTGTATAGACATGATGGTGCCCCCTGTACTAATGGTAGAGACCATTCTGTATAGACATGATGGTGCCCCCCCCCCCCGTACTAATGGTAGAGGCCAGCCTGTACAGACATGATGGTGCCCCCCTTCCTGTACTAATGGTAGAGACCAGCCTGTACAGACATGATGGTGCCCCCCTTCCTGTAGTAATGGTAGAGGCCACCCTGTACAGACATGATGGTGCCCCCCTTCCTGTAGTAATGGTAGAGGCCAGTATGTACAGACATGATGGTGCCCCCCCCCCTGTACTAATGGTAGAGCCCACCCTATACAGACATGATGGTGCCCCCCTTCCTGTAGTAATGGTAGAGGCCACCCTGTACAGACATGATGGTGCCCCCCTTCCTGTAGTAATGGTAGAGGCCACCCTGTACAGACATGATGGTGCCCCCTTCCTGTAGTAATGGTAGAGGCCAGCCTGTACAGACATGATGGTGCCCCCCTTCCTGTAGTAATGGTAGAGGCCACCCTGTACAGACATGATAGTGCCCCCTTCCTGAAGTAATGGTAGAGGCCAGCCTGTACAGACATGATGGTGCCCCCTTCCTGTACTAATGGTAGAGACCATTCTGTATAGACATGATGGTGCCCCCTGTACTAATGGTTGAGACCATTCTGTATAGACATGATGGTGCCCCCTCATGTACTAATGGTAGAGGCCAGCCTGTACAGACATGATGGTGCCCCCTTCCTGTAGTAATGGTAGAGGCCAGCCTGTACAGACATGATGGTGCCCCCTTCCTGTACTAATGGTAGAGACCAGCCTGTACAGACATGATGGTGCCCCCTTCCTGTAGTAATGGTAGAGGCCACCCTGTACAGACATGATGGTGCCCCCTTCCTGTAGTAATGGTAGAGGCCAGTATGTACAGACATGATGGTGCCCCCTTCCTGTAGTAATGGTAGAGGCCACCCTATACAGACATGATGGTGCCCCCTTCCTGTAGTAATGGTAGAGGCCAGCCTGTACAGACTTGATGGTGCCCCCTTCCTGTACTAATGGTTGAGGCCAGCCTGTACAGACATGATGGTGCCCCCTTCCTGTACTAATGGTAGAGACCAGCCTGTACAGACATGATGGTGCCCCCCTTCCTGTAGTAATGGTAGAGGCCACCGTGTACAGACATGATGGTGCCCCCTTCCTGTAGTAATGGTAGAGGCCACCCTGTACAGACATGATGGTGCCCCCTTCCTGTAGTAATGGTAGAGGCCAGCCTGTACAGACATGATGGTGCCCCCCTTCCTGTAGTAATGGTAGAGGCCACCCTGTACAGACATGATTGTGCCCCCCTTCCTGTAGTAATTGTAGAGGCCAGTATGTACAGACATGATGGTGCCCCCCCCCCTGTACTAATGGTAGAGCCCACCCTATACAGACATGATGGTGCCCCCCTTCCTGTAGTAATGGTAGAGGCCACCCTGTACAGACATGATGGTGCCCCCTTCCTGTAGTAATGGTAGAGGCCACCCTGTACAGACATGATGGTGCCCCCTTCCTGTAGTAATGGTAGAGGCCACCCTGTACAGACATGATGGTGCCCCTTCCTGTACTAATGGTAGAGGCCAGCCTGTACAGACATGATGGTGCCCCCTTCCTGTACTAATGGTAGAGGCCAGCCTGTACAGACATGATGGTGCCCCCTTCCTGTACTAATGGTAGAGACCAGCCTGTACAGACATGATGGTGCCCCCTTCCTGTAGTAATGGTAGAGACCAGCCTGTACAGACATGATGGTGCCCCCTTCCTGTAGTAATGGTAGAGGCCAGCCTGTACAGACATGATGGTGCCCCCTTCCTGTAGTAATGGTAGAGGCCAGCCTGTACAGACATGATGGTGCCCCCTTCCTGTAGTAATGGTAGAGGCCAGCCTGTACAGACATGATGGTGCCCCCTTCCTGTAGTAATGGTAGAGGCCACCCTGTACAGACATGATGGTGCCCCCCTTCCTGTACTAATGGTAGAGACCAGCCTGTACAGACATGATGGTGCCCCCCTTCCTGTAGTAATGGTAGAGGCCAGCCTGTACAGGCATAATGGTGCCCCCCTTCCTGTAGTAATGGTAGAGGCCACCCTGTACAGACATGATGGTGCCCCCCTTCCTGTACTAATGGTAGAGACCAGCCTGTACAGACATGCTGGTGCCCCCCTTCCTGTAGTAATGGTAGAGACCAGCCTGTACAGACATGATGGTGCCCCCCTTCCTGTAGTAATGGTAGAGGCCACCCTGTACAGACATGATGGTGCCCCCCTTCCTGTAGTAATGGTAGAGGCCAGTATGTACAGACATGATGGTGCCCCCCCTGTACTAATGGTAGAGCCCACCCTATACAGACATGATGGTGCCCCCCTTCCTGTAGTAATGGTAGAGGCCACCCTGTACAGACATGATGGTGCCCCCCCTTCCTGTAGTAATGGTAGAGGCCACCCTGTACAGACATGATGGTGCCCCCCCTTCCTGTAGTAATGGTAGAGGCCAGTATGTACAGACATGATGGTGCCCCCCTTCCTGTACTAATGGTAGAGTCCATTCTGTATAGACATGATGGTGCCCCCCCTGTACTAATGGTAGAGACCATTCTGTATAGACATGATGGTGCCCCCGTACTCAATGGTAGAGGCCAGCCTGTACAGACATGATGGTGCCCCCTTCCTGTACTAATGGTAGAGACCAGCCTGTACAGACATGATGGTGCCCCCTTCCTGTAGTAATGGTAGAGGCCACCCTGTACAGACATGATGGTGCCCCCTTCCTGTAGTAATGGTAGAGGCCAGTATGTACAGACATGATGGTGCCCCCTGTACTAATGGTAGAGCCCACCCTATACAGACATGATGGTGCCCCCTTCCTGTAGTAATGGTAGAGGCCACCCTGTACAGACATGATGGTGCCCCCTTCCTGTAGTAATGGTAGAGGCCACCCTGTACAGACATGATGGTGCCCCCTTCCTGTAGTAATGGTAGAGGCCAGCCTGTACAGACATGATGGTGCCCCCCTTCCTGTAGTAATGGTAGAGGCCACCCTGTACAGACATGATAGTGCCCCCCTTCCTGAAGTAATGGTAGAGGCCAGCCTGTACAGACATGATGGTGCCCCCCTTCCTGTACTAATGGTAGAGACCATTCTGTATAGACATGATGGTGCCCCCCCTGTACTAATGGTTGAGACCATTCTGTATAGACATGATGGTGCCCCCCCCCGTACTAATGGTAGAGGCCAGCCTGTACAGACATGATGGTGCCCCCCTTCCTGTAGTAATGGTAGAGGCCAGCCTGTACAGACATGATGGTGCCCCCCTTCCTGTACTAATGGTAGAGACCAGCCTGTACAGACATGATGGTGCCCCCCCTTCCTGTAGTAATGGTAGAGGCCACCCTGTACAGACATGATGGTGCCCCCCTTCCTGTAGTAATGGTAGAGGCCAGTATGTACAGACATGATGGTGCCTCCCCTTCCTGTAGTAATGGTAGAGGCCACCCTATACAGACATGATGGTGCCCCCCTTCCTGTAGTAATGGTAGAGGCCAGCCTGTACAGACATGATGGTGCCCCCTTCCTGTACTAATGGTTGAGGCCAGCCTGTACAGACATGATGGTGCCCCCTTCCTGTACTAATGGTAGAGACCAGCCTGTACAGACATGATGGTGCCCCCTTCCTGTAGTAATGGTAGAGGCCACCGTGTACAGACATGATGGTGCCCCCTTCCTGTAGTAATGGTAGAGGCCACCCTGTACAGACATGATGGTGCCCCCTTCCTGTAGTAATGGTAGAGGCCAGCCTGTACAGACATGATGGTGCCCCCTTCCTGTAGTAATGGTAGAGGCCACCCTGTACAGACATGATTGTGCCCCCTTCCTGTAGTAATTGTAGAGGCCAGTATGTACAGACATGATGGTGCCCCCTCTGTACTAATGGTAGAGCCCACCCTATACAGACATGATGGTGCCCCTTCCTGTAGTAATGGTAGAGGCCACCCTGTACAGACATGATGGTGCCCCCCTTCCTGTAGTAATGGTAGAGGCCACCCTGTACAGACATGATGGTGCCCCCCTTCCTGTAGTAATTGTAGAGGCCACCCTGTACAGACATGATGGTGCCCCCTTCCTGTACTAATGGTAGAGGCCAGCCTGTACAGACATGATGGTGCCCCCCTTCCTGTACTAATGGTAGAGGCCAGCCTGTACAGACATGATGGTGCCCCCCTTCCTGTACTAATGGTAGAGACCAGCCTGTACAGACATGATGGTGCCCCCTTCCTGTAGTAATGGTAGAGACCAGCCTGTACAGACATGATGGTGCCCCCTTCCTGTAGTAATGGTAGAGGCCAGCCTGTACAGACATGATGGTGCCCCCTTCCTGAAGTAATGGTAGAGGCCAGCCTGTACAGACATGATGGTGCCCCCTTCCTGTAGTAATGGTAGAGGCCAGCCTGTACAGACATGATGGTGCCCCCTTCCTGTAGTAATGGTAGAGGCCACCCTGTACAGACATGATGGTGCCCCCTTCCTGTACTAATGGTAGAGACCAGCCTGTACAGACATGATGGTGCCCCCCTTCCTGTAGTAATGGTAGAGGCCAGCCTGTACAGACATGATGGTGCCCCCCTTCCTGTAGTAATGGTAGAGGCCAGCCTGTACAGACATGATGGTGCCCCCCTTCCTGTAGTAATGGTAGAGGCCAGCCTGTACAGACATGATGGTGCCCCCCTGTACTAATGGTAGAGGCCAGCCTGTACAGACATGATGGTGCCCCCCTTCCTGTACTAATGGTAGAGACCAGCCTGTACAGACATGATGGTGCCCCCCTTCCTGAAGTAATGGTAGAGGCCAGCCTGTACAGACATGATGGTGCCCCCCTTCCTGTAGTAATGGTAGAGGCCAGCCTGTACAGACATGATGGTGCCCCCCTTCCTGTAGTAATGGTAGAGACCATTCTGTTCCTAAAGCTGCACTGACTACTATAGTCTACTGTGCTATTATACTCCGCTCACCATCAGAGCTGCACGTACTAGTCCGCCGTCATCCAATGTCTTACACTCCAGTCACATCTAGAATTGTATTCAAAGTTCTGCTGTTACGTGATGTAATACTCTAGTCACATCCGGAGCTGCGGTCATAATTTTACTCTTAAATCAGATCTCCTAGTCCAATCTGGAGCTGCATTCAGAATTCTGCTAGTCATTTTAGATTTGACTTATGCAACATCAGAACTGTGACTGCAGCTCTGGATGGGACTGGAGTATATGATGTGACAGCAGGAGTGTGACTGCTGCTCTGGGTGTGACTGGAATACGAGTCATGATGTAAGAGCAGAATTGTGACTGCAGCTCTGGATGTGACTGGAGTATAAGACATGATGTAAGAGCAGAATTATGACTGCTGCTCTGGGTGTGACTGGAGTATAAGAGATGATGTAACAGCAGAATAGTGACTGCAGCTCTGGATGTGACTGGAATACAAGTCATGATGTAAGAGCAGAATTGTGACTGCAGCTCTGGGTGTGACTGGATTATAAGACATGATTTTACAGCAGGAGTGTGGTTGCAGCTCTGCCCTCCATTGTGAAGGTTACTCGTGTAAGGCGAGCAGCGAGGGCGCAGAATGTGACCCGTGTATATTTATCCGGACGCAGTGTGAGGGCACAGTCTACACCGCCGAGGTCACCCCCAGCCGTCCTCCTGCTGTGAATACGGCTTTCCAATCTTCTGTTCACGAGGTGGCGGATTGTGAGGGTCCCGCTGACTACGCGTTGTCACATGATCAGGAGGGGCCGGGGCCCGATAGACCCCTGTTTGGGAAGAATCATGTGATGCGGGACAATTGATCACAGGAAGACAGGCGAGGTTTCCATGGTAACTGTGACATCTGTTATCCAAGGAGCTGATGTCACCATGGAAACCACAAGAAAGGGAGGAGGTTGAGAAATTTGCCCGGGAAAGATCACCACCCTCATCATCCTCCTGTCTTCATCTTCCTCCTCTCCCTCCATCTTGTGCGTGGACATCTCCATGGTTACGGGGCATCGTTTTTCGTCTTCCCCCCTCAGATGAGGTCAGCGAGCCGGCTTGCCCAGAAGATCCAAAATCGTGGTGAACCGATGCGGCAGGAATCTGCTGGATCCCGGAATCTTCCCGTCCCACGGCTCAGACATAGCAGGGTCACCGGAGACGCAGGGGCCACGGGGCCACTGTACAGAGGGGAGAACATAAAGGGTCCACTGTCTGGGGAGGAGAATATACAGGGGCCACTGCCTAGGGACATGACCAGTAAATGATTGAGTTTCCATTCACTGACAGCAACCAAAGAAAACCAAAATACTAGCACTTCATTCTGTGACTATAACAGGGGGGCACTAAAAGTGAGGGTTACCCTGTGCCCGGAACATGGGACCCTACCACTAGGGCGCCAACTTGCAGAACCCCAAAAAGAAGGACACCGTACCGGGGACAGTGGTGCACCATACATTATACAGGTACGAACAGAATGGAAAGCTCCGTACCGCTATATACAAGAGGATGTATAACCCATATATGATATATACAGGAGATACCCAGGTTATACCAGCTGTACATATATAATTATATACAGGAGATACCCAGGTTATACCAGTGTGGGCTGGAGGCAGGCTGGGCTCAAGGGATTTTGGAGGCAGGCTGGGCTGGAGGCAGGCTGGGCTCAGTGTGGGCTGGAGGCAGGCTGGGCTCAGTGTGGGCTGGAGGCAGGCAGGGCTCATTGTGGGCTGGAGGCAGGCTGGGATCAGTGTGGGCTGGAGGCAGGCTGGGCTCAGTGTGGGCTGGAAGCAAGCTGAGCTCTGTGGGGCCTGGAGGCAGGCTGGGCTCAGTGTGGGCTGGAGGCAGGCTGGGCTCAGTGTGGGCTGGAGGCAGGCTGGGCTCAGTGTGGGCTGGAGGCAGGCTGGGCTCAGGTGAGGCTGGAGGCAGGCTGGGCTCACTGTGGGCAGGAGGCAGGCTGGGCTCAGGAGAGGTTGGAGGCAGGCTGGGCTCAGGGGAGGTTGGAGGCAGGCTGGGCTGAGAGTGCTGCTGCCTGGACGTGGCTGGCGAGGGTAGTTTCAATGGTCGGCTGAGTGTCTGATCATGTGTACACTGTACTGTAGTCTGTACAGACTCTGTAGATGGAGACTCGGCAGTGTGGCAGTGTCTGCACCCACGGTTTCTCCACGTCCCGCGCTCCTCTGTTACCGCCTGTAAAAACCAGAATTGGCCGGTGCTGCGTGGAGCAGCTGCAGCGCTGATGCCGTTGTGACGTCACGGTACAGCGCACTGTGATCTGGACGTGCTGCCAGGCCTCCTGTCCGGGATACTTAAAGTGACCATGTCTGAGCCGGGGGCCGCTGGCTGGCCACCCTACCTACCACACGTGCTCTATATCACATTACCCCACAGGCTGACACCAGAGGACACACCCCATACACAGCTCAACCAGGAACTCCACGTTCTGATGGGTCACATAAGGTCGAGACACAGGAAATATGAGATCAAGCAGCCCATGATTAGAGGGTGAGAGCCAAGAATGGAGGGAGGAGAGTGAGGAGGGCGAGAGCAAAGAATGGAGGGTGCAGGGTGAGAAGGGCGAGAGCCAAGAATGGAGGGTGCAGGGTGAGGAGGACGAGAGCCAAGAATGGAGGGAGGAGAGTGAGGAGGGCGAGAGCCAGGAATGGAGGGTGCAGGGTGAGGAGGGCGAGAGCCAAGAATGGAGGGTACAGGGTGAGGAGGGCGAGAGCCAAGAATGGAGGGTGCAGTGTGAGGAGGGCGAGAGCCAAGAATGGAGGGTGCAGGGTGAGGAGGGCGAAAGCCAAGAATGGAGGGTGCAGAGTGAGGAGGGCGAGAGCCAAGAATGGAGGGAGGAGAGTGAGAAGGGCGAGAGCCAAGAATCGAGGGTGCAGGGTGAGGAGGGCGAGAGCCAAGAATGGAGGGTGCAGGGTGAGGAGGGCGAGAGCCAAGAATGGAGGGTGCAGGGTGAGGAGGACGAGAGCCAAGAATGGAGGGAGGAGAGTGAGAAGGGCGAGAGCCAAGAATGGAGGGTGCAGAGTGAGGAGGGCGAGAGCCAGGAATGGAGGGAGGAGAGTGAGAAGGGCGAGAGCCAAGAATGGAGGGAGGAGAGTGAGGAGGGCGAGAGCCAAGAATGGAGGGAGGAGAGTGAGGAGGGCGAGAGCCAAGAATGGAGGGAGCAGGGTGAGGAGGGCGAGAGCCAAGAATGGAGGGAGCAGGGTGAGAAGGGCGAGAGCCAAGAATGGAGGGTGCAGGGTGAGGAGGGCGAGAGCCAGGAATGGAGGGTGCAGAGTGAAGAGGGCGAGAGCCAAGAATGGAGGGTACAGGGTGAGGAGGGCAAGAGCCAAGAATGGAGGGTGCAGAGTGAGGAGGGCGAGAGCCAGGAATGGAGGGTGCAGAGTGAGGAGGGCGAGAGCCAGGAATGGAGGGTGCAGGGTGAGGAGGGCGAGAGCCAAGAATGGAGGGAGCAGGGTGAGGAGGGCGAGAGCCAAAAATGGAGGGTGCAGAGTGAGGAGGGCGAGAGCCAGGAATGGAGGGAGCAGAGTGAGGAGGGCGAGAGCCAAGAATGGAGGGAGGAGAGTGAGGAGGGCGAGAGCCAAGAATGGAGGGTACAGGGTGAGGAGGGCGAGAGCCAAGAATGGAGGGTGCAGGGTGAGGAGGGCGAGAGCCAAGAATGGAGGGTGCAGAGTGAGGAGGGCGAGAGCCAGGAATGGAGGGTGCAGAGTGAGGAGGGCGAGAGCCAGGAATGGAGGGAGGAGAGTGAGGAGGGCGAGAGCCAAGAATGGAGGGTGCAGGGTGAGGAGGGCGAGAGCCAAGAATGGAGGGAGCAGGGTAAGGAGGGCGAGAGCCAAGAATGGAGGGAGGAGAGTGAGGAGGGCGAGAGCCAAGAATGGAGGGTACAGGGTGAGGAGGGCGAGAGCCAGGAATGGAGGGTGCAGGGTGAGGAGGGCGAGAGCCAAGAATGGAGGGTGCAGGGTGAGGAGGGCAAGAGCAAAGAATGGAGGGTGAGGGTGAGGAGGGCAAGAGCCAGGAATGGAGGGTGCAGGGTGAGGAGGGCGAGAGCCAGGAATGGAGGGTGCAGAGTGAGGAGGGCGAGAGCCAGGAATGGAGGGTGCAGGTTGAGGAAGGCGAGAGCCAAGAATGGAGGGTGCAGGGTGAGGAGGGCGAGAGCCAAGAATGGAGGGTGCAGGGTGAGGAGGGCGAGAGCCAAGAATGGAGGGTGCAGAGTGAGGAGGGTGAGAGCCAAGAATGGAGGGTGCAGGGTGAGGAGGGCGAGAGCCAAGAATGGAGGGAGGAGAGTGAGGAGGGCGAGAGCCAAGAATGGAGGGAGGAGAGTGAGGAGGCCGAGAGCCAAGAATGGAGGGAGCAGGGTGAGGAGGGCGAGAGCCAAGAATGGAGGGAGCAGGGTGAGAAGGGCGAGAGCCAAGAATGGAGGGTGCAGGGTGATGAGGGCGAGAGCCAGGAATGGAGGGTGCAGGGTGAGGAGGGCAATAGCGGTCGTGTTGGCGCCTGCAGTCCCCGGTTATAGCGGTTGTGTTGGCACCTGCAGTCCCCGGTTATAGCATTCATGTTGGTGCCTGCAGTCCCCGGTTATAGCGGTCGTGTTGGCGCCTGCAGTCCCCGGTTATAGCGGTCGTGTTGACGCCTGCAGTCCCCGGTCATAGCGGTCCTGTTGGCTCCTGCAGTCCTCGGTTATAGCGGTCGTGTTGGCGCTTACAGTCCTCAGTTATAGCGGTCGTGTTGGCGCCTGCAGTCCCCGGTCATAGCGGTCGTGTTGGCTCCTGCAGTCCTCGGTTATAGCGGTCGTGTTGGCACTTACAGTCCTCAGTTATAGCGGTCGTGTTGGCACCTGCAGTCCCCGGTTATAGCGGTCGTGTTGGCGCCTGCAGTCCCCGGTTATAGCGGTCGTGTTGGCGCCTGCAGTCCCCGGTTATAGCGGTCGTGTTGGCGCCTGCGGTCCCCGGTTATAGCGGTCGTGTTGGCGCTTACAGTCCTCGGTTATAGCAGTCGTGTTGGCGCCTGCAGTCCCCGGTTATAGCGGTCGTGTTGGCGCCTGCAGTCCCCGGTTATAGCGGTCGTGTTGGTGCCTGCAGTTCTCGGTTATAGCGGTCGTGTTGGCGCCTGCAGTCCCCAGTTATAGCGGTCGTGTTGGCGTCTGCAGTCCCCGGTTATAGCGGTCGCATTGGCGCCTGCAGTTCCCGGTTATAGCTGTCGTGTTGGCGCCTGCAGTCCCCGGTTATAGCGGTCGTGTTGACGCCTGCAGTCCCCGGTTATAGCGGTCGTGTTGGCTCCTGCAGTCCCCGGTTATAGTGGTCGTGTTGGTGCCTGCAGTCCCCGGTTATAGCGGTCATGTTGGCGCCTGCAGTCCCCGGTTATAGCGGTCGTGTTGGCGCCTGCAGTCCCCGGTTATAGCGGTCGTGTTGGCGCCTGCAGTCCCCGGTTATAGCGGTCATGTTGGCGCCTGCAGTCCCCGGTTATAGCGGTCGTGTTGGCGCCTGCAGTCCCCGGTTATAGCGGTTGTGTTGGCGCCTGCAGTCCCCGGTTATAGCGGTCATGTTGGTGCCTGCAGTCCCCGGTTATAGCGGTCGTGTTGGCGCCTGCAGTCCCCGGTTATAGCGGTCGTGTTGGCGCCTGCAGTCCTCGGTTATAGCAGTCGTGTTGGCGCCTGCAGTTCCCAATTATAGCGGTCGTGTTGACGCCTGCAGTCCCCGGTTATAGCGGTCGGGTTGGCGCCTGCAGTCCTCGGTTATAGCGGTCGGGTTGGCGCCTGCAGTTCCCAATTATAGCGGTCGTGTTGGCGCCTGCAGTCCCCGGTTATAGCGGTCGGGTTGGCGCCTGCAGTCCTCGGTTATAGCGGTCGGGTTGGCGCCTGCAGTCCTCGGTTACAGCGGTCGTGTTGGCGCCTGCAGTCCCCGGTTATAGCGGTCGGGTTGGCGCCTGCAGTCCTCGGTTATAGCGGTCGGGTTGGCGCCTGCAGTTCCCAATTATAGCGGTCGTGTTGGCGCCTGCAGTCCCCGGTTATAGCGGTCGTGTTGGCGCCTGCAGTCCTCGGTTATAGCGGTCGGGTTGGCGCCTGCAGTCCTCGGTTACAGCGGTCGTGTTGACGCCTGCAGTCCCCGGTTATAGCGGTCGGGTTGGCGCCTGCAGTCCTCGGTTATAGCGGTCGGGTTGGCGCCTGCAGTCCTCGGTTACAGCGGTCGTGTTGGCGCCTGCAGTCCTCGGTTATAGCGGTCGTGTTGGCGCCTGCAGTTCCCAATTATAGCGGTCGTGTTGGCGCCTGCAGTCCTCGGTTATAGCGGTCGTGTTGATGCCTGCAGTCCCCGGTTATAGCGGTCGGGTTGGCGCCTGCAGTCCTCGGTTACAGCGGTCGTGTTGGCGCCTGCAGTCCTCGGTTATAGCGGTCGTGTTGGCGCCTGCAGTCCCTGGTTATAGCGGTCGTGTTGGCGCCTGCAGTTCCCAATTATAGCGGTCGTGTTGGCGCCTGCAGTTCCCAATTATAGCGGTCGTGTTGGCGCCTGCAGTTCCCAATTATAGCGGTCGTGTTGGCGTCTGCAGTCCTCGGTTATAGCGGTCGTGTTGGCACCTGCAGTCACCCGCCGGGCGGGCGCACCCTGTAATCTTACACTTGGGTTATTATTATTCAAGGATTTAAGAATTTCTCCTGGAGGCTACAAGTCTCTGGTTTATTGAAGCGTCCTGGAGTCTGACATCACCGCACAGGGTCAGCGCACCCGTATACACAGCATATCCCGTATACACAGCCCCCCCTATATACACAGCATATCCCGTATACACAGCCCCCTATATACACAGCGTACCCCTATACACAGCCCCCTATATACACAGCGTACCCCTATACACAGCCCCCTATATACACAGCATATCCCGTATACACAGACCCCTATATACACAGCGTACTCCTATACACAGCCCCCTATATACACAGCATATCCCGTATATACAGCCCCCTATATACACAGCATATCCCGTATACACAGCCCCCTATATACACAGTGTACCCCTATACACAGCCCCCTATATACACAGCATATCCCGTATATACAGCCCCCTATATACACAGCATATCCCGTATACACAGCCCCCTATATACACAGCATATCCCGGATACACAGCCCCCCCCTATATACACAGTGTACCCCTATACACAGCCCCCCCTATATACACAGTGTACCCCTATACACAGCCCCCTATATACAGTGTACCCCTATACACAGCCCCCTATATACACAGCATATCCCGTATACACAGACCCCTATATACACAGCGTACTCCTATACACAGCCCCCTATATACACAGAATATCCCGTATATACAGCCCCCTATATACACAGCATATCCCGTATACACAGCCCCTATATACACAGTGTACCCCTATACACAGCCCCCTATATACACAGCATATCCCGTATATACAGCCCCTATATACACAGCATATCCCGTATACACAGCCCCCCCTATATACACAGTGTACCCCTATACACAGCATATCCCGTATACACAGCCCCCCTATATACACAGTGTACCCCTATACACAGCCCCCTATATACACAGTGTACCCCTATACATAGCCCCCTATATACACAGCATATCCCGTATACACAGCCCCCTATATACACAGTGTACCCCTATACACAGCCCCCTATATACACAGTGTACCCCTATACACAGCCCCCCTATATACACAGTGTACCCCTATACACAGCCCCCTATATACACAGTGTACTCCTATACACAGCCCCCTATATACACAGCGCACCCCTATACACAGCCCCCTATATACACAGTGTACCCCTATACACAGCCCCCTATATACACAGCGCACCCCTATACACAGCCCCCTATATACACAGTGTACTCCTATACACAGCCCCCTATATACACAGCATATCCCGTATACACAGCCCCCTATATACACAGTGTACCCCTATACACAGCCCCCTATATACACAGTGTACCCCTATACACAGCCCCCTATATACACAGTGTACCCCTATACACAGCCCCCTATATACACAGCATATCCCGTATACACAGCCCCCTATGTTCTCTTTGCGCCGTACGGTGGTATGTTCTCGCTCTCCGGGCGCCGTACGGCGGTATGTTCCCCAGGCACCGTACGGTGGTATGTTCTCTTTGCGCCGTACGGCGGTATGTTCTCTTGGCGCCGTACGGCAGGATGATCTCCGGGCACCGTACGGCGGTATGTTCCCCGGGCACCGCACGGCGATATGTTGTCCTGGCACCGTACGGCGGTATGATCTCCGGGCACCGTACGGCGGTATGTTCTCCGGGCACCGTACGGCGGTATGTTCTCCGGGCACCGTACGGCGGTATGTTCCTCCGGGCACCGTACGGCGGTATGTTCCCCGGGCACCGTACGGCGGTATGTTCCCCGGGCACCGTACGGCAGGATGATCTCCGGGCACCGTACGGCGGTATATTCTCCGGGCACCGTACGGCGGTATGTTCCCCGGGCACCGCACGGCGATATGTTGTCCTGGCACCGTACGGCGGTATGATCTCCGGGCACCGTACGGCGGTATGTTCTCCGGGCACCGTACGGCGGTATGTTCTCCGGGCGCCGTACGGCGGTATGTTCTCCGGGCCCCGTACGGCGGTATGTTCTCCGGGCACCGTACGGCGGTATGTTCTCCGGGCACCGTACGGCGGTATGTTCTCCGGGCACCGTACGGCGGTATGTTCTCCGGGCACCGTACGGCGGTATGTTCTCCGGGCACCGTACGGCGGTATGTTCTCCGGGCACCGTACGGCAGGATGATCTCGGGCACCGTCGCGGTATATTCTCCGGGCACCGTACGGCGGTATATTCTCCAGGCACCGCACGGCGGTATGTTCCGGGCACCGTACGGCGATATGTTCTCTGGCACCGTACGGCGGTATGTTCTCCGGGCACCGTACGGCAGTATGTTCTCCGGGCACCGTACGGCGGTATGTTCTCGGGCGCCGCACGGCGGTATGTTCTCCGGGCGCCGTACGGCGGTATGTTCTCCGGGCACCGTACGGCGGTATGTTCTCCGGGCACCGTACGGCGGTATGTTCTCCGGGCACCGTACGGCGGTATGTTCTCCGGGCCCCGTACGGCGGTATGTTCTCCGGGCACCGTACGGCGGTATGTTCTCCGGGCACCGCACGGCGGTATGTTCTCCTGGGCACCGTACAGCGGTTTGTGAAGGTTTAGATGTTGCCCGTTTTTTGGTGGGGATCAGACTGCTCGCGCCAGATGATGACATCACCCCCGGCTGTGAGGATCACTACCCCCATCGTCTGCTGGTCATTGCCACCTCTGCTATAAATAATCTCCCTGGAAACATCCCACAAAAATAATGCAAATGAGGAAATAGGGCGGGGTTATGCAAATGAGCTCATCAAGCACTAAATACAGCAGGTGGGGGTCATTATCACCAGCCGTGAACTACAACTCCCATCGTGTTTGCCCTCAGAATCTATAACGTCCCATCCGTGGAAGAACTACACGTCCCAGCAGACCACGGAGGTGACTAAGACCCCGGCCACGCCCCCTCCTGATGATGAGCCACGTGTTCCGTCTTCGTCTGACAGCAGGCCCCGCCCCCTCGCTCTAAAGCTGACATGTGGGTCCCCGCGCTCAGTCTACGAGCGGCAGCGCAGTGAGTGCGGATCTCCGGCCCAGAGACGTGATGAAGGAGTGTAACGGAGCCGACCCCCCGGTGCCGCCCGGCCTGCACCGGCCCCCGGAGGCCCCGTCCTGCTGCGCCCGCACAGGCCGCTTCTTCCGCGGGAACGCGCTGGTGCTGCTGACCGTGGCCGGGGTGCTGCTCGGCGCGGCGCTGGGGATGGCGGTGCGGCCGCTCGGGCTGGACGCGGCGCAGATCTCCCGCTTCTCGTTCCCCGGGGAGCTGCTGCTGCGGCTGCTGAAGATGATCATCCTGCCGCTGGTGGTGTGCAGCCTGGTGTCCGGGGCCGCCTCCCTGCAGCCCTCCGCCCTGGGGAAGCTCGGCGGCTGGGCCCTGCTCTTCTTCCTGGTCACCACGCTGCTCGCCTCCGGCCTCGGGGTCTGCCTGGCGCTGCTCATCCGGCCCGGGGACGGCGCTCCGACCCAGCGCGGGGAGGGGGACGGCGTCCCGGAGAGCAAGGAGGTGGTGGACTCCTTCCTGGACCTGGTCCGGTGAGTGGCGGGGAGAGCGGGGTGCTGAGCCTGGGGGGTCTGTGCGGGGTACTGAGCCTGTGCCCCCCTGGGGGTCTGTGCGGGGTGCTGAGCCTGGGGGGTCTGTGCCGGGTACTGAGCCTGTGCCCACACTGGGGGTCTGTGCGGAAGGGGGTACTGAGCCTGTGCCCCCTGGGGGTCTGTGCGGGTGCTGAGCCTGTGCCCCCTGGGGGTCTGTGTGGGGTGCTGAGCCTGTGCCCCCCTGGGGGTCTGTGCGGGGTGCTGAGCCGGGGGTCTGTGTGGAGTGCTGAGCCTGTGCCCACCTGGGGGTCTGTGCGGGGAGTACTGAGCCGGGGGGTCTGTGCGGGGGTACTGAGCCTGTGCCCCCTGGGGTCTGTGCGGGGTACTGAGCCTGGGGTCTGTGCGGGGTGCTGAGCCTGTGCCCCCGGGGGTCTGTGCGGGGTGCTGAGCCTGTGCCCCCGGGGGTCTGTGCGGGGTGCTAAGCTTGGGGGGGTCTGTGCGGGGTGCTAAGCCTGGGGGGGTCTGTGCCGGGTGCTGAGCCTGTGCCCCCCGGGGGGGGTCTGTGCGGGGTGCTGAGCCTGTGCCCGGTAATGACGGTCATTGTTGCGGATGTACATGGTCAGAACACAATGCTCTGTAGTAATGATGTAAACATAACATATGGACGGAGCTCTAATGATAAAATCTGAGACTCTTGGGCAACATATTTTTATCAAAACCCATCTGTGCCCACCTACCAGTGCCAAGGTGGTCTCAGTTCACCTATCCATGCCGTAGCGCATTTGTATTCAGGAGCGCAGACCCCGCAAATAGTGTGTTGCCCCTTGTTACCGTAGCAGCCGGTGAGCGGAGGGACACACGCTGCGCTCCTCCTGAACATAGGTAGGTTAGCGCAGGACCTGCCTGAACTGAGAGCACCTTGGCGCTGGTAGGTGGGCACAGATGGGTTGGCTAAGTGTCTCAGATGTTATCACTAGAGCGAGGGCCCGGTCCATACGTTATGTTTGCACCGGGTGCTGCACTCGTTTCTGCTCCACCTGCGGCTGATGCAATGTTGATGATGGATTGTGAGAGACACGTGGGAGGGGCGTGGCTGTGGTGACATCACTGGCCTCTCCCCTGTGATGTCACAGCCAGGCCCCTGTTTCTGTCCTGTAGGCTGTTAACACAGGGGATCCCCCCCACATCCTGTCACTTCGGTGAGCGTGACCTTTCAGCTGCTGACGTCTACTTCTTTCCACTTGTATTCTTCCCGTGATGACTTTTGCGGAGATTTTGTTGCCGATAATAGATTTCGTAGCGGCGTCCGTAACTGAATCAGTTTCAGCATTAAAATACAAGTGGTGGGCACTGCCACCACAGAAAGGGCAGGGGCCACAGCCGGGCCCCAACACTCGCTCTGAGGCTAGATTTCATGCCCAGAACCCTTTGGGGCCCTGCTGTGGCCCCTGTATGTGAGACCTCGCCCTCTGTGTCCGTTACTTGTACTTTAATGCCTGATTTATGTAGCGGACGCTCCTGCCCGGTCAGCTCGCTGCCGTTCTTACAGGTAAAATGAGGGTCTCGGTCACCGCTCGCGTACTCTGTATTTACCGCCATGCGGTCTCTGGGTGAGGAGCGGCGGGCCCCTCCTCACTGACACGTCGCCGCGCCTGCAGTGGCCTCCATTTTGTCTGACGTTTATTTTTTTATCTCCACAGAAACATCTTCCCCTCCAACTTGGTGTCTGCAGCTTTCCAGTCGGTGAGTGCCGGGTGACGTGGCGTCTGGGGGGCCCCCCCTCTCTCCCGGGGTGGTGGGGGGGGGCCCTTCTCCTGTGGTGGTGACTGCTTTCTGGGGGGGGGGCCCTCTCCCGGGGTGGTGACTGCTCGCTGGGGGCCCTCTCCCGGGGTGGTGACTGCTTGCTGGGGGGGGCCCTCTCTCGGGGTGGTGACTGCTTGCTGGGGGCCCTCTCTCGGGGTGGTGACTGCTCGCTGGGGGGGCCCTCTCCTGGGGTGGTGACTGCTCGCTGGGGGGCCCTCTCCGGGGTGGTGACTGCTCGCTGGGGGGCCCTCTCCCGGGGTGGTGACTGCTCGCTGGGGGCCCTCTCCCGGGGTGGTGACTGCTCGCTGGCGGCCCACTCCCGGGGTGGTGACTGCTCGCTGGGGGGGGTCTGACCTGTGTGTCTCTCCTGCAGTACTCCACCTTCTTCTCCCGGGGTGGTGACTGCTCGCTGGGGGGGGGCCCCTCTCCCGGGGTGGTGACTGCTCGCTGGCGGCCCTCTCCCGGGGTGGTGACTGCTCGCTGGGGGCCCCTCTCCCGGGGTGGTGACTGCTCGCTGGCGGTGGTCTGACCTGTGTGTCTCTCCTGCAGTACTCCACCTTCTTCTCCCGGGGTGGTGACTGCTCGCTGGGGGCCCTCTCCCGGGGTGGTGACTGCTCGCTGGTGGCGGTCTGACCTGTGTGTCTCTCCTGCAGTACTCCACCTTCTTCTCCCGGGGTGGTGACTGCTCGCTGGGGGGGGGGCCCTCTCCCGGGGTGGTGACTGCTGGGGGGGGCCCTTCTCCTGGGGTGGTGACTGCTGGGGGGGACCTCTCCCGGGGTGGTGACTGCTCGCTGGCGGCCCTCTCCCGGGATGGTGACTGCTCGCTGGGGGCCCTCTCCCGGGGTGGTGACTGCTCGCTGGGGGGGGGCCCTCTCCCGGGGTGGTGACTGCTGGGGGGGAGGCCCTTCTCCTGTGGTGGTGACTGCTCGCTGGCGGCGGTCTGACCTGTGTGTCTCTCCTGCAGTACTCCACCTTCTACAGGGCGGAGGTCGTCAATGTTTCCCGTGATGACATCAACGTGTCCGGCGCCGCAGAGGTGAACAGGACGCTCCTTAAGGTGAGTGCACGCCCCCGCTCCCCCCCCCCCTCCCCCCAGCCTCTCGCTCGGCCTCACCCTCTCGTCTCCTCCCAGGTGCCCTATGGGCAGGAGGTGGAGGGCATGAACATCCTGGGCCTGGTGGTCTTTGCCATCGTCTTCGGGGTGGCGCTGCGTAAACTGGGGGAAGAAGGCGAGATCCTCATCAAGTTCTTCAACTCCTTCAATGAGGCGACCATGGTGCTGGTGACCTGGATCATGTGGTAGGTGCCGCCAAGATGGCCGCTTCTGCGGGGTGCCCCGCCTCCAGCTGCTAATGCTCCGCCCCTCCCCAGGTACGCGCCGCTCGGTATCATGTTCCTGGTGGCCGGAAAGATCGTGGAGATGGAGGACGTGGTGCAGCTCTTCACCAGCCTCGGCAAGTACATCTGCTGCTGCCTGGTGGGACACGCCATCCACGGCCTCATCGTCCTGCCCCTTATATACTTCACCTTCACCCGCAGGAACCCCTACCGATTCCTGTGGGGCATCATCAGCGCCCTGGCCACAGCGTTTGGGACCTCGTCCAGGTAGGTTGCAGCAGAACAGTGAGCACAGCTCTGGAGTACAATCCAGGATCAGTAATATAATGTATGTACACAGTGACTGCACCAGCAGAATAGTGAGTGCAGCTCTGGAGTATAATATAGGATGTAACTCAGGATCAGTACAGGATAAGTAATGTATGTACACAGTGACTGCACCAGCAGAATAGTGAGTGCAGCTCTGGAGTATAATATAGGATGTAACTCAGGATCAGTACAGGATAAGTAATGTATGTACACAGTGACTGCACCAGCAGAATAGTGAGTGCAGCTCTGGAGTATAATACAGGATGTAACTCAGGATCAGTACAGGATAAGTAATGTATGTACACAGTGACTGCACCAGCAGAATAGTGAGTGCAGCTCTGGAGTATAATACAGGATGTAACTCAGGATCAGTACAGGATAGTAATGTATGTACACAGTGACTGCACCAGCAGAATAGTGAGTGCAGCTCTGGAGTATAATATAGGATGTAACTCAGGATCAGTACAGGATAAGTAATGTATGTACACAGTGACTGCACCAGCAGAATAGTGAGTACAGCTCTGGAGTATAATACAGGATGTAACTCAGGATCAGTACAGGATAAGTAATGTATGTACACAGTGACTGCACCAGCAGAATAGTGAGTGCAGCTCTGGAGTGTAATACAGGATGTAACTCAGGATCAGTACAGGATAAGTAATGTATGTACACAGTGACTGCACCAGCAGAATAGTGAGTGCAGCTCTGGAGTATAATACAGGATGTAACTCAGGATCAGTACAGGATAAGTAATGTATGTACACAGTGACTGCAGCAGCAGAATAGTGAGTGCAGCTCTGGAGTATAATACAGGATGTAACTCAGGATCAGTACAGGATAAGTAATGTATGTACACAGTGACTGCACCAGCAGAATAGTGAGTGCAGCTCTGGAGTATAATACAGGATGTAACTCAGGATCAGTACAGGATAAGTAATGTATGTACACAGTCACTGCACCAGCAGAATAGTGAGTGCAGCTCTGGAGTATAATACAGGATGTAACTCAGGATCAGTATAGGATAAGTAATGTATGTACACAGTCACTGCACCAGCAGAATAGTGAGTGCAGCTCTGGAGTACAATACAGGATGTAATAATCTGCTGAGAAGAGTTAGTTTCTGGTTGTCAGTTGGTGTTGTCAGGTTGGCAGCTGTAGGGTTAATGTTCCCGCTCCTCTCAGTTCGGCCACCCTCCCCCTGATGATGAAATGTGTGGAGGAGAAGAACGGTGTTTCCAAGCAGATCAGCAGATTCATCCTTCCCATCGGCGCCACCGTGAACATGGACGGCGCGGCGTTGTTCCAGTGCGTGGCGGCCGTCTTCATTGCGCAGCTGAACAACCACCCCCTGAACTTCATCCAGATCATCACCATCCTGTGAGTGCCCGGCCCGGAGCATCTTCTCGCCCATCAAGGGGCGTATCTCAGACTTTGACTCCTCCTCTTCTCTCTCAGGGTCACAGCCACCGCGTCCAGTGTGGGGGCTGCAGGCATCCCGGCGGGCGGCGTGCTGACACTCGCCATCATCCTGGAGGCGGTCGGTCTCCCCACCAATGACATCTCCCTCATTCTGGCTGTGGACTGGTTGGTGTAAGTACAAACCATGGGGCCCCCATGCGAAACTGATCCATGGGGCCCATGGTGTAAAGTAGAGCTGGATTTCCACATGAGCTGTCAAATATGAAAGGTGGAACCGGATTGGCTGCTATCGGAAACTAAGCTCGTTCTACCCCAAATGTCCCTATAGTGTCCCCTAGAGAGCCCCCCAATAATAACACCTACACTGCTCCAGGCAATAGTCCCCGTACAGTGTGACGTCTCCTTGGTGCGCCCCCGTACAGTGTGACGCCTCCTTGGTGCCCCCCTCACCCCCATACAGTGTGACGCCTCCTTTGTGCCACCCCCGTACAGTGTGACGCCTCCTTGGTGCCACCCCCCCTACAGTGTGACGTCTCCTTGGTGCCCCCTCCCCCTGTACAATGTGACGTCTCCTTGCTGCCCCCCCGTACAGTGTGATGCCTCCTTGGTGCCCCGTGCCCCCCCATACAGTGTGACGTCTCCTTGCAGTGTCGCCCCTCCGTACAGTGTGGCGCCTCCTTGGTGCCCCCATACAGTTTGGCGCCCCCGCCCCCATACAGTGTGACTTCTCCTTGGTGCCCCCTCCTCCCCCATACAGTGTGACGCCTCCTTGGTGCCCCCGTACAGTTTGGTGCCCTCGCCCCCATACAGTGTGACTTCTCCTTGGTGCCCCCTCCTCCCCCATACAGTGTGGCGCCTCCTTGGTGCCCCCGTACAGTGTGATGCTTCCTTGGTGCCTCCGCCCCCCATACAGTGTGACTTCTCCTTGGTGCCCCCTCCTCCCCATACAGTGTGACGCCTCCTTGGTGCCCCCCACCCCGTACAGTGTGACGCCTCCTTAGTGGCCCCACCCCGTACAGTGTGACGCCTCCTTGCTGGCCCCCACCCGTACAGTGTGATGCCTCCTTGGTGCCCCCCATACAGTGTGACGTCTCCTTGGTGCCCCCACCCCGTACAGTGTGGCGCCTCCTTGGTGCCCCCGTACAGTGTGACGCTTCCTTGGTGCCCCCGCCCCCATACAGTGTGACTTCTCCTTGGTGCCCCCCTCCTCCCCATACAGTGTGACGCCTCCTTGGTGCCCCCACTCCGTACAGTGTGACGCCTCCTTGGTGCCCCCACTACAGTGTGATGCCTCCTTGGTGCCCCCCGTACAGTGTGACGCCTCCTTGGTGCCCCCATACAGTGTGACGCCTCCTGGTGCCCCCACCCCGTACAGTGTGACGCCTCCTCGGTGGCCCCCGCCCCCCGTACAGTGTGACGCCTCCTCGGTGGCCCCCGCCCCCCGTACAGTGTGACGCCTCCTCGGTGGCCCCCGCCCCCCGTACAGTGTGACGCCTCCTTGGTGGCCCCCCCGTACCTGCCGGATCAGTGCTACCGCCGCAACTCCACTCACTACAGTGGGGGCGAGCCGGGGGTCCGGAATAAAACTACAGCACGCTGCGGAACAGCCTGCCGTCACTGTGAGAGTAGCCTAAGCCCTCTGAGGGCACGTGGCTGACTATCCAGGGCCAGATCACTGCCTCTGTGCGGTGCAGATCGGGCGCGCGCAGCCCCCTGGGTGCTCGTCCGGAGTTCTTCCTCCAGTGAGTGCAGCTCTGGAGTATGATAGATCAGTTACTTGTGGTGATTATCTGTCACTGGCCGCCATTATACTGACTCCATGTTGGATTCCCCTGCAGTGACCGGACCTGTACCATTCTGAATGTCGAGGGCGACGCGTTTGGTGCCGGCCTGCTCCAGGTGTACAGCGACCGGACGGCGAAGCCCAGTGCCGACAATGTGGATCTGACAGCGGTACGAGTGGTGACGGATGATCAGCCAGAGGGTGACCCCCTCCTGAAGAAGGACGTGCGCTTGTCGGTGGACGGCTGCAGCCCCTCCGAGAAGGAGTCGATCATGTGAGGCCGGGGCGCGGACCGCGTGTGGACTTTTTAGGTCGCTTTTATTTTTTTTATATAATTATTTTTTTTACTTGGATTCTTAACTTATGTGCTGCATCTTCAGGGCGCTCGGTGCCTTCTCCGATCAGGACCCGATCACGGTGTTGGAACGGTCCGCCCGCAGGCCCTGCTCCAGCGGCTGCCACGCTGCCGGCTCCGTGGCTCCGCCCTCGGCTTGTGGGCGGCTCCTTTTGTCTGTAATTTTGTTTTGGGATATTTTGAGGTTTGTTCTATTTTTGGACCAATTTGACTTTGTGCCGGTTCACAAACAGCCAGTGATCCCTCCTGCTCTGGGGGGCGTGGCCTCCTCCCTGGGTTCCTACTGCCCCCTTGTGGTGACAGATCTGGGTTACATGTTGCTGCTGATCCATGCCTGCACTACACGCGTGTGCACTAAGTCTGTTACAGGTGGAGCCCGGGACCCAAACATGAGTGAGTGGCTGCGAGAACGATGGGAGAGTAGTGGTCAATGATGGGCGTTTAGTGAAGTAAAGACAAAGAAGCTGCTGATGTCTGGTGTCTTTATTGTGGGACTGGTGCAGGAGTTACCAGGGGTGTTTGCTAGAGTCCAAAAGATCTGTCCCCCCAACCACACAGCACTTCTCCGCCACATCCTCTCCTCTGCTGTAGACCTTCTCTTCTCCTGTGGGAGCAGACCGCCATGATGACAGATGCCTCAGTTTTCCATCATCTCCCCCCGTACTGTGCCCCCAACTATTACACTGAAGAAATAAGCACCATCCAGAGCACGCCCCCCTACCCACACCAATAATTCTCTCCCAGCGTTCCCCCAATAAGAATGACGCCCTGCCCTCCATCGCCCCCAGCAGTAGAGGATTGTGTCCTGGGCCTGTAGTGACAATTACTCCCATCATCCCCAGGAGCTTACGGTCCATAATGAAATCTGCATGCGGTTTTATAACCGGGGTGACCACAGCGCAGACTCTGCCCCCTGCTGATTAGAAGTGGTTAGGTCTGCTCCCCCTCCATGCTTTACACTGCAGCTGTCTAAACACAGGCTCGGCAGGTGGAGAGGATTGTATGACAGCAAGCACAGGAGCGGAGGATCCGAGACCGACGGCCGCAGCCTCAAGATTTCAGTTTGGAGACAGAAGTTGTAATGGGCTGATGAATGTGCGCTGTTGCGTTTCAGTTCCTCCTTACTTTAAGGATCCCTGCTTGCTGTCAGTTAATGGGAACACACTTATTCATAGCTGAAAGCCCATCCTGCCTTTCCACAGCTGAGGGTTTGTTATAATAGCATGCAATCTGGAGAGCACCAGGCCGATACATTGTAACAAAGCGGTCAGTAGAGCGCTTCATTGTAACGGTGGGAGGAGCCTCGGCGGTGTCGTTACCAATGTCTGTGTGATGGGGCCTTGTCTGATATCTATGTACAATCAGGGCAGAGCTGACATGTCTGCAGCGAGGCACGCTGGGTGTGGTGACTCGCGCCTCCATTACAAAACCAGCTCCAACCGCTCCCTGCATTTCTTGGCTTCATTCTCAAGTCAGTGACGCCTCAAACAGTAGATTGGACCGTGCTGCCTCCTGGTGGAGAGACTGTGTACTGCACGTGACCCTGTACACATCATCCTACTACAGCTGCCCCTCCACACTACATCCCCATCATCTGCAGTGTACACTTCATCCTACTACACCTGCCCCTCCACACTACATACCCATCATCCGCAGTGTACACCTCATCCTACTACACCTGCCCCTTCACACTACATACCCATCATCCGCAATGTACACCTCATCCTACTACACCTGCCCCTCCACACTACATACCCATCATCCGCAGTGTGCACCTCATCCTACTACACCTGCCCCTCTACACTACATACCCATCATCCTACTACACCTGGCCCTCCACACTACATCCCCATCATCCGCAGTGTACACTTCATCCTACTACACCTGGCCCTCCACACTACATCCCCATCATCCGCAGTGTACACATCATCCTACTACACCTGCCCCTCCACACTACATCCCCATCATCCGCAGTGTACACATCATCCTACTACACCTGCCCCTCCACACTACATACCCATCAGCCAAAGTGTACACCTCATCCTACTACACCTGCCTCGCCACACTACATACCCATTATCCTACTACACCTGCCCCGCCACACTACATACCCATCATCCGCAGTGTACACCTCATCCTACTACACCTGCCCCTCCACACTACATACCCATCATCCGCAGTGTACACCTCTGTTACGGTATAACCCGGTATAGTGAGGGTTAATACCGTTCGGGCGATTCCCCTGGCGAAGAGCACAGCAACCCACAACCGCTGGAATCCACCGAACTGGAACCATACGAAGTCCTCCTTTCCTGGAACAGGCAAGAGAACGTTCTGACGTAGCAATTCCCCCCAAGTACGAGACGAGGCTCCGTATTGATGGTTAAACAGGAATTCTCACTTTATTGAGGGCTACCTGCCCGGTATTTATGCAGGTCTCCCACCTGGTGGACACTCCCCTAGGGGACCAGAAGGAAGACTTCGACACAGGGGATACAGCAGCCAATCACACACAATGGGACAATACAGACACCCCCAGCATATCCCTCCCCTCTGCCTGTGATACAATTACCCTACACAGGTTAATGTAATCATCACAGGCAGGAGAATACACAATGTCTTCTGTCCTGGAGACAACAGAGGAGTCATTCAATTATCTCTCAGGACAAAGGGAAATCGCCAATACACATGTGGGGACAATAGGACAGACATCACTATTCAATATACAATGTCCCACCCTTTACAGTACACAGACATTTATCATATCCCCAGATGGCTTGGATCTGAGCGCTCA
Organism: Bufotes viridis; assembly: GCA_033119425.1. Classification (NCBI taxonomy): domain Eukaryota; kingdom Metazoa; phylum Chordata; class Amphibia; order Anura; family Bufonidae; genus Bufotes; species Bufotes viridis. The sequence continues at coordinate 1,835,517 of CM065597.1, forward strand.
ATATATCCAAACAGCGCTCAGATGCCACAAACACAGTCAAATCGCCATGGGGTTTAAGTTTAGCATGGGCTGATGAGATGGCCCATAATCCTGGGGCACGAGGCTGGCAATCTGTCCCCTCCAAAACCCAGTGGCGCGGTTGGTTTCGCCACACATCTCCCCTTTTCCAAACAGACTAACAGGGTATCTGACCTTCTGCCGGTCAGTGCCCTTGTTAGTCCAGCAGCCCACCCACAAAACAGAAACAGCAGTACAGCCCACCCACAATAAATGGTTACTACACCTGAGCAAGGGATAAACCTGTCCATGTCCATGTGCCTCACTACGGCTGTGTGGGGGACTGGTAGACTGCCTGAGTGGGTTGCTGAGTGGGCAGAGACCAGCGGTACTCTGCCCTGGTGCCAGCGCTACCACGGAAGTAGCCTGGTTGGAGCCTGGTTGTTGTAGGGGAGACCGACTGTCTCCCCTTTAGATAGACCACCATGCTGCTGTGGGGGGAGACCGACTGTCTCCCCTTTGGCTAAATGGCCCTGTTGCTGGGGGACAGGACCGACTGTCCCTACCCCCTGTGCTGTAAATGCAGTGACCACGGTCCCATCTGCACTGTTGTGGGGCTTACTGTCTCCCCCTGGTGCGTTAAACTGTCGCAGGGGGATGGAGACCGGGCTCCCAATTCCCTGTAAATCACACGGCCGATGGGGAATGGAGACGATGCTCTTCTCTCCCTGCAAAACATACTGCCGCTGGGGAGCAGGACCGACTGTCCCTACTCCCTTAAAATCCGGCTGCCACTGGGGATCTGGGCCGACTACCCAGCATCCCTGTAGGGCCGGTGGAGAGCTCTCGGTCCCATCTCCACTGTTGTGGGGCTTACTGTCTCCCCCTGGTATGTTAAGCTGCCGCTGGGGAGAGCAGGTAACAAGCTTCTCTCCCAGACATACTTCCAGCCGCTGGGGAATGGAGACTGGGCTCTCTATTTCCTGCTGGACACTCTGCCGATGGGGAATGGAGACTGGGCTCCCAATTCCCTGCACTTGACTCTGCCGCTGGGGGACAGGACCGACTGTCTCTGCCCTCTGTAACTTAGCCTGCCGCTGGGGAGAGGGGGTAACAAGCTCCTCTACCAGACATACTTCCAGCCGCTGGGGAGGGAGACCGTCTGTCTCCGCTCCCAATACAGTGTCCTGCTGCTGGGGAAAGGAGACTGGGCTCTCTATTCCCTGCTGGACACTCTGCCGATGGGAAATTATGCAGGTCTCCCACCTGGTGGACACTCCCCTAGGGGACCAGAAGGAAGACTGAGACACAGGGGATACAGCAGCCAATCACACACAATGGGACAATACAGACACCCCCAGCATATCCCTCCCCTCTGCCTGTGATACAATTACCCTACACAGGTTAATGTAATCATCACAGGCAGGAGAATACACAATGTCTTCTGTCCTGGAGACAATCGAGGACTCATTCAATTATCTCTCAGGACAAAGGGAAATCGCCAATACACACGTGGGGACAATAGGACAGACATCATTATTCAATATACAATGTCCCACCCTTTACAGTACACACAGACATTTAACATATCCCCAGATGGCTTGGATCTGAGCGCTCAATATATCCAAACAGCGCTCAGATGCCACAAACACAGTCAAATCGCCATGGGGTTTAAGTTTAGCGTGGGCTGATGAGATGGCCCATAATCCTGGGGCACGAGGCTGGCAATCTGTCCCCTCCAAAACTCAGTGGCGAGTTTGGTTTCGCCACAACCTCATCCTACTACACCTGCCCCTCCACACTACATACCCATCATCCTACTACACCTCCAGTCTGGAGGACATAGAGGGGACAAAGGGGTCTCAAGGAGGACAGGGGAGTCTGGAGGAAGACATAGAGGGGTCAGGGGAGTCTGGAGGAAGACATAGAGGGGACGGGAGTCTGGAGGAAGACATAGAGGGGACAGGGGAGTCTGGAGGAAGACACAGAGGGGACGGGAGTCTGGAAGAAGACATAGAGGGGACAGGGGAGTCTGGAGGAAGACACAGAGGGAACGGGAGTCTGGAGGAAGACACAGAGGGGACGGGAGTCTGGAGGAAGACATAGAGGGGACAGGGGAGTCTGGAGGAAGACATAGAGGGGACAGGGGAGTCTGGAGGAAGACATAGAGGGGACAGGGGAGTCTGGAGGAGGACATAGAGGGGACCGAAGTCTGGAGGAAGACATAGAGGGGACAGGGGAGTCTGGAAGGGGACGGGAGTCTGGAGGAAGACATAGAGGGGACAGGGGAGTCTGGAGGAAGACATAGAGGGGACAGGGGAGTCTGGAGGAGGACATAGAGGGTACAGGGGAGTCTGGAAGGGGACGGGAGTCTGGAGGAAGACATAGAGGGGTCAGGGGAGTCTGGAGGAAGACATAGAGGGGACAGGGGAGTCTGGAGGAGGACATAGAGGGGACAGGGGAGTCTGGAGGAAGACATAGAGGGTACAGGGGAGTCTGGAAGAAGACATAGAGGGTACAGGGGAGTCTGGAAGAAGACATAGAGGGGACAGGGGAGTCTGGAAGAAGACATAGAGGGATCTAGAGACAACAGGGGAGTCTGAAGGGGACAAAGTGGTCTCAAGGGGGACTGAGGAGTCTAGAAGAGAACACAAGGGTCTGGAGGAGGGCAGAGAGGTCTGGAAGACATAGAGAGGACAGGGGAGTCTGGAGGTGCCAAAGGGGTCTCAAGGAGGACAGGGGGTCTGGAAGAGAAGGGCCTGGAGGAGGACAGAGGAATCTGGAGAGAGGTGGAAGACATAGAGGGGACTGGGGGGCATAGACAGATCTAGAGAAGACAGGAGAGTCTGGAGGGGACAAAGGGGGTCTCAAGGAAGATAGAGGAGTTTGGAATAAAACAGGAGTCTGAAAGAGAACATGGGTCTGGAGGAGAGCAGAGGGGCTCTGCCCACCCCCAGAAGAACCCCCTCCCCACAGTGAGGCATGGCGGGGGCAGCATCAGGCTGCGGGGCTGGTCTTCTTCACCTGGAACTGGGGCCTTAGATAAGATAGAGGGAATTATGAACAGTTCCAAATACCATCAATATTGGCCCAAAACCTTCAGGCTTCTGCTAGAAAGCTGAACATGAGGAGGAACTACATCTTTCATCAGGACAACGACCCAAAGCATCATCCAAATCAGCAAGGAACGGCTTCACTAGAAGAAGATTAAAGGAATGGCCCAGCCCGAGCCCAGACCTGAAACCGATTGACAATCTGTGGGGTGATCTGAAGGGGGGCGTGCCCAGGAGACACCCTCGCAATCTGACAGATGTGGAGTCACAATGTGCCGTGCTGATAGACCCCTACCCAAAAAGACTGAGTGCTGGAATAACATCAGAAGGGGCTTCAACAAAGTATTAGTTTAAGGGTTTGCACAAAAATAAAAACATATGGTTGCATATTTTTTCTTCCCTCCACCTAAAAGATTTCAGTTTGTTTTTCAATTGAGTTGTACAGTTTATAGGTCACATTAAAGGCGGAAAAAGTTCTGAAATGATTTATCTTTGCCTCATTTTTTTTTACAGCAGAAACCTGACATTTTAACGGGGGTGTAGACTTTTTATATCCACTGTATGCGGTATAGTCAGGTCCATGAATATTTAGACATCAACACACTTCTAACATTTCCGGCTCTATACTCCACCACATGGATTTGAAATGAAACGACCAGGTTGTGCTTTACCTGCAGACCGTCCGCTGTAATGTGAGGTCATTTACATCCAAATAAGGTGAACGGTGCAGGAATTACAACAGTTTCCATATCTGCCTCCCACTTGTTAAGGGGCCAAAAGTAATGGGACAATTATCAGCGGCTCCATGGCCCGGTGTGTGTTATTCCCTCATTATCCCAATTACAATGAGCAGATAGAAGGTCCGGAGGTCATGTCACATCTGCTATTTGCATTTGGAATCTGTTGCTGTCAAGATGAGATCCAAAGAGCTGTCACTATCCGTTAAGCCATCAGTAGAGACGACAAAAACATTAGGCACAGCCAAAACAGCACCGCGCCGGTGAGCAAAGCAACACCAAAAGACCCGGAAGACCATGGAAAACAACTGTTTGGAACATTCTTGAAAAGAGGGAACGCGCCGGTGAGCAAAGCAACACCAAAAGACCCGGAAAACCATTGTGGTGGATGAGTGAAGAATTCTTTCCCTTCACAACAGTTGGCCGCATGAAGAGTGCTCTCCAGGAGGTCGGTGTGTGTCACCAGAGGGAATGCAGAGGGTTCACCACAAGATGGAAACCATTGGTGAGCCTCAGAAACAGGACGGCAGATTAGAGCCAAACGACATCTAACAAAGCCTCACAGTCCTGGAAAAACATCCTGTGGACAGAAGAGACCAAGAACGACCTGTCCCAAAAGAGAAGAGTATGGAGAAGGGAAGAAACTGATCCTGAGCATCCTACCTCATCAGTGAAACCTGGTGGTGGGGGTGTCATGGCGTGGGCAGGTATGGCGGCCAATGGGACTGCTCCTGTATTTATAGATGATGGGACTGCTGACAGAAGCAGCGGGATGAATTCTGAAGAGTATGGAGAAGGAAAGGAACTGCTCCTGATCCTGAGCATCCCACCTCATCAGTGAAGCCTGGTGGTGGTGGTGTCATGGCGTGGGCAGGTATGTCGGCCAATGGGACTGCTCCTGTATTTATTGATGATGGGACTGCTGATAGAAGCAGCAGGATGAATTCTGAAGAGTATGGAGAAGGAAAGGAACTGCTCCTGATCCTGAGCATCCCACTTCATCAGTAAAGCCTGGTGCTGGTGGGGTCATGGCGGGGGCATGTATGGCGGCCAATGGAGCTGCTTCTCCTGTATTTATTGATGATGTGACTGCTGACAGAAGCAGCAGGATGAATTCTGAAGAGTATGGAGAAGGAAAGGAACTGCTCCTGATCCTGAGCATCCCACCTCATCAGTGAAGCATGGTGGTGGTGTCATGGCGTGGGCAGGTATGGCGGCCAATGGAACTGGTTCTCCTGTATTTATTGATGATGTCACTGCTGACAGAAGCAGCGGGATGAATTCTGAAGAGAAGAGTATGGAGAAGGAAAGGAACTGCTCCTGATCCTGAGCATCCCACCTCATCAGTGAAGCCTGGTGGTGGTGGTGTCATAGCGTGGGCAGGTATGGTGGCCAATGAAACTGCTTCTCCTGTATTTATTGATGATGTGACTGCTGACAGAAGCAGCAGGATGAATTCTGAAGAGTATGGAGAAGGAAAGGAACTGCTCCTAATCCTAAGCATCCCACCTCATCAGTGAAGCATGGTGGGGGTGTCATGGCGTGGGCAGGTATGGCGGCCAATGAAACTGCTTCTCCTGTATTTATTGATGATGTCACTGCTGACAGAAGCACCGGGATGAATTCTGAAGAGAAGAGTGTGGAGAAGGAAAGGAACTGCTCCTGATCCTGAGCATCCCACCTCATCAGTGAAGCCTGGTTTTGGTGGTGTCATGGCGTGGGCAGGTATGGCGGCCAATGGAGCTGCTTCTCCTGTATTTATAGATGATGTCACTACTGACAGAAGCAGCGGGATGAATTCTGAAGAGAAGAGTATGGAGAAGGAAAGGAACTGCGCATGATCCTGAGAATCCCACCTCATCAGTGAAGCATGGTGGTGGTGGTGTCATGGCGTAGGTAGGTATGGCGGCCAATGGAACTGGTTCTCCTGTATTTATTGATGATGTGACTGCTGACAGAAGCAGCAGGATGAATTCTGAAGAGTATGGAGAAGGAAAGGAACTGCTCCTGATCCTGAGCATCCCACCTCATCAGTGAAGCATGGTGGTGGTGGTGTCATGGCGTGGGCAGGTATGGCGGCCATTGGAGCTGCTTCTCCTGTATTTATTGATGATGTGACTGCTGACAGAAGCAGCAGGATGAATTCTGAAGAGAAGAGTATGGAGAAGGAACTGATCCTGAGCATCCCACCTCATCAGTGGAGCATGGTGGTGGTGTCCTCACGTGGGCAGGTATGGCGGCCATTGGAGCTGCTTCTCCTGTATTTATAGATGATGTCACTACTGACAGAAGCAGCGGGATGAATTCTGAAGAGTATGGAGAAGGAAAGGAAGTGCTCCTGATCCTGAGCATCCCACCTCATCAGTGAAGCCTGGTGGTGGTGGTGTCATGGCGTGGGCATGTATGGCGGCCATTGGAACTGCTTCTCCTGTATTTATAGATGATGTCACTACTGACAGAAGCAGCGGGATGAATTCTGAAGAGAAGAGTATGGAGAAGGAAAGGAACTGCGCATGATCCTGAGCATCCCACCTCATCAGTGAAGCATGGTGGTGGTGGTGTCATGGCGTGGGCAGGAATGGCGGCCAATGGAACTGGTTCTCCTGTATTTATTGATGATGTCACTGCTGACAGAAGCAGCGGGATGAATTCTGAAGAGAAGAGTATGGAGAAGGAAAGGAACTGCTCTTGGTCCTGAGCATCCCACCTCATCAGTGAAGCCTGGCTGTGGTGGTGTCATGGCGTGGGCAGGTATGGCGGCCATTGGAACTGCTTCTCCTGTATTTATTGATGATGTGACTGCTGACAGAAGAAGCAGGATGAATTCTGAAGAGAAGAGTATGGAGAAGGAAAGGAACTGCGCATGATCCTGAGCATCCCACCTCATCAGTGAAGCATGGTGGTGGTGGTGTCATGGCGTGGGCAGGAATGGCGGCCAATGGAACTGGTTCTCCTGTATTTATTGATGATGTCACTGCTGACAGAAGCAGCGGGATGAATTCTGAAGAGAAGAGAATGGAGAAGGAAAGGAACTGCTCATGGTCCTGAGCATCCCACCTCATCAGTGAAGCCTGGTTGTGGTGGTGTCATGGCGTGGGCAGGTATGGCGGCCATTGGAACTGCTTCTCCTGTATTTATTGATGATGTGACTGCTGACAGAAGAAGCAGGATGAATTCTGAAGAGAAGAGTATGGAGATGGAAAGGAACTGCTCCTGATCCTGAGCATCCCACCTCATCAGTGAAGCATGGTGGTGGTGGTGTCATGATGTGGGCAGGTATGGCGGCCAATGGAACTGGTTCTCCTGTATTTATTGATGATGTCACTGCTGAGAGAAGCAGCAGGATGAATTCTGAAGAGAAGAGTATGGAGAAGGGAAGGAAATGCCCATGGTCCTGAGCATCCCATCTCATCAGTGAAGCCTTGTGGTGGTGGTGTCATGGCGTGGGCAGGTATGTCGGCCATTGGAGCTGCTTCTCCTGTATTTATTGATGATGTGACTGCTGACAGAAGCAGCAGGATGAATTCTGAAGAGAAAAGTATGGAGAAGGAAAGGAAGTGCTCCTGATCCTGAGCATCCCACCTCATCAGTGAAGCATGGTGGTGGTGTCATGGCGTGGGCATGTATGGCGGCCATTGGAACTGCTTCTCCTGTATTTATTGATGATGTGACTGCTGACAGAAGCAGCAGGATGAATTCTGAAGAGAAGAGTATGGAGAAGGAAAGGAAGTGCTCCTGATCCTGAGCATCCCACCTCATCAGTGAAGCCTGGTGGTGGTGGTGTCATGGCGTGGGCAGGTATGGCGGCCAATGGAGCTGCTTCTCCTGTATTTATAGATGATGTCACTACTGACAGAAGCAGCGGGATGAATTCTGAAGAGAAGAGTATGGAGAAGGAAAGGAACTGCGCATAATCCTGAGAATCCCACCTCATCAGTGAAGCATGGTGGTGGTGGTGTCATGGCGTGGGTAGGTATGGCGGCCAATGAAACTGGTTCTCCTGTATTTATTGATGATGTGACTGCTGACAGAAGCAGCAGGATGAATTCTGAAGAGTATGGAGAAGGAAAGGAACTGCTCCTGATCCTGAGCATCCCACCTCATCAGTGAAGCATGGTGGTGGTGGTGTCATGGCGTGGGCAGGTATGGCGGCCAATGGAACTGGTTTTCTTGTATTTATTGATGATGTCACTGCTGAATTCTGAAGACAAGAGTATGGAGAAGGAAAGGAAGTGCTCCTGATCCTGAGCATCCCACCTCATCAGTGAAGCCTGGTGGTGGTCGTGTCATGGGATGGGCAGGTATGGCGGCCATTGGAACTGCTACTCCTGTATTTATTGATGATGGGACTGCTGACAGAAGAAGCAGGATGAATTCTGAAGAGAAGAGTATGGAGAAGGAAAGGAACTGCTCCTGATCCTGAGCATCCCACCTCATCAGTGAAGCCTGGTGGTGGTGGTGTCATGGCGTGGGCAGGTATGGCGGCCAATGGAACTGCTTCTCCTGTATTTATTGATGATGTGACTGCTGACAGAAGCAGCAGGATGAATTCTGAAGAGTATGGAGAAGGAAAGGAACTGCTCCTGATCCTGAGCATCCCACCTTATCAGTGAAGCATGGTGGTGGTGTCATGGCGTGGGCAGGTATGGCGGCCAATGGAACTGGTTCTCCTGTATTTATTGATGATGTCACTGCTGACAGAAGCAGCAGGATGAATTCTGAAGAGAAGAGTATGGAGAAGGAACTGCTCCTGATCCTGAGCATCCCACCTCATCAGTGAAGCATGGTGGTGGTGTCATGGCGTGGGCAGGTATGGCGGCCATTGGAACTGCTTCTCCTGTATTTATTGATGATGGGACTGCTGACAGAAGCAGCGGGATGAATTCTAAAGAGAAGAGTATGGAGAAGGAAAGGAACTGCTCCTGATCCTGAGCATCCCACCTCATCAGTGAAGCCTGGTGGTGGTGGTGTCATGGCGTGGGCAGGTATGGTGGCCAATGAAACTGCTTCTCCTGTATTTATTGATGATGTGACTGCTGACAGAAGCAGCAGGATGAATTCTGAAGAGTATGGAGAAGGAAAGGAACTGCTCCTAATCCTAAGCATCCCACCTCATCAGTGAAGCATGGTGGGGGTGTCATGGCGTGGGCAGGTATGGCGGCCAATGAAACTGCTTCTCCTGTATTTATTGATGATGTCACTGCTGACAGAAGCAGCGGGATGAATTCTGAAGAGAAGAGTGTGGAGAAGGAAAGGAACTGCTCCTGATCCTGAGCATCCCACCTCATCAGTGAAGCCTGGTTTTGGTGGTGTCATGGCGTGGGCAGGTATGGCGGCCAATGGAGCTGCTTCTCCTGTATTTATAGATGATGTCACTACTGACAGAAGCAGCGGGATGAATTCTGAAGAGAAGAGTATGGAGAAGGAAAGGAACTGCGCATGATCCTGAGAATCCCACCTCATCAGTGAAGCATGGTGGTGGTGGTGTCATGGCGTAGGTAGGTATGGCGGCCAATGGAACTGGTTCTCCTGTATTTATTGATGATGTGACTGCTGACAGAAGCAGCAGGATGAATTCTGAAGAGTATGGAGAAGGAAAGGAACTGCTCCTGATCCTGAGCATCCCACCTCATCAGTGAAGCATGGTGGTGGTGGTGTCATGGCGTGGGCAGGTATGGCGGCCAATGGAACTGGTTCTCCTGTATTTATTGATGATGTCACTGCTGACAGAAGCAGCAGGATGAATTCTGAAGAGAAGAGTATGGAGAAGGGAAGGAAATGCCCATGGTGTAACGGACCGTTACGCACACATCTCCGTTTAGGCGATATTCCCTTTTCCGGATAGACCAGCAGCTACTGCAATCACCAACTTCCCGAACTGCAAACCACACGAATTCACCAACTTCCGAACAAGAGACACACGAACCCTGGAAGCAGCCGAACAGGAAAAGCAATATGAACAGCTTACACTCCTGGCAATCAGCATACAGTCAAATCCCCCCCAATAACGAGACGACACTTTGTTTTGAGGGTCAAGCAGGAACTCTCTCCTTTATTAAGGGCTACCTGCCCGGTATTTATCCAGGTCTCCCACCTGGTGGACACTCCCCTAGAGGACCAGAAGGAAGACTGCGACACGGGATACAGCAGCCAATCACACACATTGGGACAATACAGACACCCCCAGCATATCCCTCCCTCTGCCTGTGATACAATCACCCTACATGGGTAATGCAATCACCACAGGCAGGAGAATACACAATGTCTTCTGTCCTGGAGACAATTGAGGAGTCATTCAATTATCTCTCAGGACAAAGGGAAATCGCCAATACACATGTGGGGACAATAGGACAGACATCACTATTCAATACACAATGTCCCACACTTTACAGTACACAGACATTTAACATATCCCCAGATGGCTTGGATCTGAGCGCTCAATATATCCAAGGATAGAGGCAGACTCCATTGAGCACATGGTTGCAAAAGGACATAAAACATATACGTTACAATTACTACATAAAACATATACATGCAACATATCCCCAGATAGCTTAGGTCTGAGCGCACATTATGGAATGGCGCTCAGACCACCATGTCCAGTTCAATTGCCATGGAGCTAAAGTCTTTCCCATAGTCTTTCATTATACGAATGGGCTCCATAGCAGAGCTATCTGGGGCATCACCGCTCAAACAGGACAAGCATACATGGGGCCATAGTCGCAGGGCAGGAGGCGAGCAAGCAGTCCCTTCCAGGAAACTGGGGCAGACTCTGGTACAGGGTCCAGTCCGCTACATTTCTCCCTTTACCAAAGAGACTAACAGGGTATCTGACCTCCTGCCGGTCAGTGCCCTTGTTAGTCCAGCAACCCACCCACGAAGCACAAACAGCAGTACAGCCCACCCACAATAAATGGTTACTACACCTGGATAAAGTAGCAACTTGTCCATGTCCAGGTGCCTCACTACGGCTGTGCGGGGGACTGGTAGACTGCCTAGGTGGGTTGCTGAGTGGGCAGAGACCCGCGGTACTCTGCCCTGGGGCCAGCGCTACCACGGAAGTAGCCTGGTGGGAGCCTGGTTGTGGGGGGAGGAGACCGACTGTCTCCCCTCTGGATAAACCGCTCTGTGGCTGGCGGACAGGACCGACCATCCTTGCCCCTTGTGTTGCAAGTGCAGAGACCACGGTCCCATCTGCACCGTTGGGGGGCGTAACATCTCCCCTTGGTGGGTTAGGCTGCCGCTGGAGAGAGGGTGTAGCAGGCTCCTCTCCCTGACCCTCTCTCTGCTGGTGGAGGGGGGGAACAACTGTCTCCCCTTTCAATATCTTGTCCTGCTGCTGGGGTACACACTGCAGCTGGGGAGGAAGGATGACACCTTTAGCTCCCTGGGGTACACACTGTCGCTGGGGAGGAAGGGAAACACCTTCAGCTCCCGGGGGTAGACACTGCCGCTGGGGAGGAAGGACGACACCTTCAGCTCCCTGGGGTACACACTGCCGCGGGGGAGGAAGGACGACACCTTCAGCTCCCGGGGGTACACACTGCCGCTGGGGAGGAAGGATGGCACCTTCAGCTCCCTGGGGTACACACTGCCGCTGTGGAGGAAGGATGACACCTTCAGCTCCCTGGGGTACACACTGCCGCTGTGGAGGAAGGATGACACCTTCAGCTCCCTGGGGTACACACTGCCGCTGGGGAGGAAGGATGACACCTTCAGCTCCCGGGGGTACACACTGCCGCTGTGGAGGAAGGACGGCACCTTCAGCTCCCGGGGGTACACACGGCCGCTGGGGAGGAAGGATGACACCTTCAGCTCCCTGGGGTATACACTGCCGCTGGGGAGGAAGGACAGCACCTTCAGCTCTCCGGAACGCACTCAGCCGCTGGGGAGGGCGGACGATACCATCTGCCATGAACTGCAGGTACTCTGCTGTTATCCTCCTCACGAACTGCACAGATTTCTCCGGGGGGTTGGGTCCGTAGAAAATCAGCCGTGATCTCAGCTCTCTGTCAAATTCCTCCTGCGTGTAGCTGGGTGCCATGCTTGTTCTCCTGAAGTTCTTTCTTTTGTAGATAGGGCGCTGTACGGGTACTAACGTTGCCCTCACTTTGTAATCCAAGGAATGGTGTTGCGCTGTAGATGTCCTTCTGGGCTGTGGAAATGATCCCGCGTTGCCACCAAATGTAACGGACCGTTACGCACACAACTCCGTTTAGGCGATATTCCCTTTTCCGGATAGACCAGCAGCTACTGCAATCACCAACTTCCCGAACTGCAAACCACACGAATTCACCAACTTCCGAACAAGAGACACACGAACCCTGGAAGCAGCCGAACAGGAAAAGCAATATGAACAGCTTACACTCCTGGCAATCAGCATACAGTCAAATCCCCCAATAACGAGACGACACTTCGTTTTGAGGGTCAAGCAGGAACTCTCTCTTTTATTAAGGGCTACCTGCCCGGTATTTATCCAGGTCTCCCACCTGGTGGACACTCCCTAGAGGACCAGAAGGAAGACTGCGACACGGGATACAGCAGCCAATCACACACATTGGGACAATACAGACACCCCCAGCATATCCCTCCCCTCTGCCTGTGATACAATCACCCTACATGGGTAATGCAATCACCACAGGCAGGAGAATACACAATGTCTTCTGTCCTGGAGACAATTGAGGAGTCATTCAATTATCTCTCAGGACAAAGGGAAATCGCCAATACACATGTGGGGACAATAGGACAGACATCACTATTCAATACACAATGTCCCACACTTTACAGTACACAGACATTTAACATATCCCCAGATGGCTTGGATCTGAGCGCTCAATATATCCAAGGATAGAGGCAGACTCCATTGAGCACATGGTTGCAAAAGGACATAAAACATATACGTTACAATTACTACATAAAACATATACATGCAACATATCCCCAGATAGCTTAGGTCTGAGCGCACATTATGGAATGGCGCTCAGACCACACATGTCCAGTTCAATTGCCATGGAGCAAAAGTCTTTCCCATAGTCTTTCATTATACGAATGGGCTCCATAGCAGAGCTATCTGGGGCATCACCGCTCAAACAGGACAAGCATACATGGGGCCATAGTCGCAGGGCAGGAGGCGAGCAAGCAGTCCCTTCCAGGAAACTGGGGCAGACTCTGGTACAGGGTCCAGTCCGCTACACATGGTCCTGAGCATCCCACCTCATCAGTGAAGCCTGGTGGTGGTGGTGTCATGGCGTGGGCAGGTATGTCGGCCATTGGAGCTGCTTCTCCTGTATTTATTGATGATGTGACTGCTGACAGAAGCAGCAGGATGAATTCTGAAGAGAAGAGTATGGAGAAGGAACTGATCCTGAGCATCCCACCTCATCAGTGGAGCGTGGTGGTGGTGTCCTCACGTGGGCAGGTATGGCGGCCATTGGAGCTGCTTCTCCTGTATTTATAGATGATGTCACTACTGACAGAAGCAGCAGGATGAATTCTGAAGAGAAGAGTATGGAGAAGGAAAGGAAGTGCTCCTGATCCTGAGCATCCCACCTCATCAGTGAAGCCTGGTGGTGGTGGTGTCATGGCGTGGGCATGTATGGCGGCCATTGGAACTGCTTCTCCTGTATTTATAGATGATGTCACTACTGACAGAAGCAGCGGGATGAATTCTGAAGAGAAGAGTATGGAGAAGGAAAGGAACTGCGCATGATCCTGAGCATCCCACCTCATCAGTGAAGCATGGTGGTGGTGGTGTCATGGCGTGGGCAGGAATGGCGGCCAATGGAACTGGTTCTCCTGTATTTATTGATGATGTCACTGCTGACAGAAGCAGCGGGATGAATTCTGAAGAGAAGAGTATGGAGAAGGAAAGGAACTGCTCATGGTCCTGAGCATCCCACCTCATCAGTGAAGCCTGGTTGTGGTGGTGTCATGGCGTGGGCAGGTATGGCGGCCATTGGAACTGCTTCTCCTGTATTTATTGATGATGTGACTGCTGACAGAAGAAGCAGGATGAATTCTGAAGAGAAGAGTATGGAGATGGAAAGGAACTGATCCTGAGCATCCCACCTCATCAGTGAAGCATGGTGGTGGTGGTGTCATGACGTGGGCAGGTATGGCGGCCAATGGAACTGCTTCTCCTGTATTTATTGATGATGTGACTGCTGACAGAAGCAGCAGGATGAGTTCTGAAGAGAAGAGTAAGGAGAAGGAAAGGAAGTGCTCCTGATCCTGAGCATCCCACCTCATCAGTGAAGCCTGGTGGTGGTGGTGTCATGGCGTGGGCAGGAATGGCGGCCAATGGAACTGGTTCTCCTGTATTTATTGATGATGTCACTGCTGAGAGAAGCAGCAGGATGAATTCTGAAGAGAAGAGTATGGAGAAGGGAAGGAAATGCCCATGGTCCTGAGCATCCCATCTCATCAGTGAAGCCTTGTGGTGGTGGTGTCATGGCGTGGGCAGGTATGTCGGCCATTGGAGCTGCTTCTCCTGTATTTATTGATGATGTGACTGCTGACAGAAGCAGCAGGATGAATTCTGAAGAGAAAAGTATGGAGAAGGAAAGGAAGTGCTCCTGATCCTGAGCATCCCACCTCATCAGTGAAGCATGGTGGTGTCATGGCGTGGGCAGGTATGGCGGCCATTGGAACTGCTTCTCCTGTATTTATTGATGATGTGACTGCTGACAGAAGCAGCAGGATGAGTTCTGAAGAGAAGAGTAAGGAGAAGGAAAGGAAGTGCTCCTGATCCTGAGCATCCCACCTCATCAGTGAAGCCTGGTGGTGGTGGTGGTGTCATGGCGTGGGCAGGTATGGCGGCCAATGGAGCTGCTTCTCCTGTATTTATAGATGATGTCACTACTGACAGAAGCAGCGGGATGAATTCTGAAGAGAAGAGTATGGAGAAGGAAAGGAACTGCGCATAATCCTGAGAATCCCACCTCATCAGTGAAGCATGGTGGTGGTGGTGTCATGGCGTGGGTAGGTATGGCGGCCAATGAAACTGGTTCTCCTGTATTTATTGATGATGTGACTGCTGACAGAAGCAGCAGGATGAATTCTGAAGAGTATGGAGAAGGAAAGGAACTGCTCCTGATCCTGAGCATCCCACCTCATCAGTGAAGCATGGTGGTGGTGGTGTCATGGCGTGGGCAGGTATGGCGGCCAATGGAACTGGTTCTCCTGTATTTATTGATGATGTCACTGCTGAATTCTGAAGACAAGAGTATGGAGAAGGAAAGGAAGTGCTCCTGATCCTGAGCATCCCACCTCATCAGTGAAGCCTGGTGGTGGTCGTGTCATGGGATGGGCAGGTATGGCGGCCATTGGAACTGCTTCTCCTGTATTTATTGATGATGGGACTGCTGACAGAAGAAGCAGGATGAATTCTGAAGAGAAGAGTATGGAGAAGGAAAGGAACTGCTCCTGATCCTGAGCATCCCACCTCATCAGTGAAGCCTGGTGGTGGTGGTGTCATGGCGTGGGCAGGTATGGCGGCCAATGGAACTGCTTCTCCTGTATTTATTGATGATGTGACTGCTGACAGAAGCAGCAGGATGAATTCTGAAGAGAAGAGTAAGGAGAAGGAAAGGAACTGCTCCTGATCCTGAGCATCCCACCTCATCAGTGGAGCGTGGTGGTGGTGTCCTCATGTGGGCAGGTATGGCGGCCATTGGAGCTGCTTCTCCTGTATTTATTGATGATGGGACTGATGACAGAAGCAGCAGGATGAATTCTGAAGAGAAGAGAATGGAGAAGGGAAGGAAATGCGCATGGTCCTGAGCATCCCACCTCATCAGTGAAGCATGGTGGGGGTGTCATGGCGTGGGCAGGTATGGCGGCCATTGGAGCTGCTTCTCCTGTATTTATTGATGATGTGACTGCTGACAGAAGCAGCAGGATGAATTCTGAAGAGAAGAGTATGGAGAAGGAACTGATCCTGAGCATCCCACCTCATCAGTGGAGCGTGGTGGTGGTGTCCTCACGTGGGCAGGTATGGCGGCCATTGGAGCTGCTTCTCCTGTATTTATTGATGATGTCACTGCCGACAGAAGCAGCAGGATAATTTGTGAAGGGTTTCGGGAATATTATCGGCTCATATTCAGCTAAATGCTTCAGAACTCATTGGACGGCACTTCACAGCGCAGAGGGACAATGACCCAAAGCAACTGCAAAAGGGAAAGAAGTGGAAGGTTATGCAATGGCCGAGTCAATCACTGGACCTGGATCCGATGGAGCGTGCATTTCACCTGCTGAAGACAAAACTGAAGGGAAAATGCCCCAAGAACAAGCAGTAGAGGCCTGGCAGAGCATCACCGGGGAGGAAACCCAGCGTCCGGTGAGGTCTACGCGTTCCAGACTTCAGGTGTAATTGCTGCAAAGGATTTACAACCAAGTATTAAATCAAACGTTCACTTTTTATGATTATTATTCTGTCCCATTACTTTTGGGCCCTTAACAAGTGGGAGGCAGATATGGAAACTGTTGTAATTCCTGCACCGTTCAACTGATTTGGATGTAAATGCCCTCAAATTAAAGCTGATGGTCTGCAGGTAAAGCACAACCTGGTCATTTTATTTCAAATCCATTGTGGTGGAGTATAGAGCCGGAAATGTTAGAACTGTGTCAATGTCCTGGCTGTATACATGTATCTGCCCCTCGCTCTCCTGGGTATATACACATGTATCTGCCCCTCGCTCTCCTGGGTATATACGGTATATGGTATATACATGTATCCGCTCCTCGCTCTTCTGGGTATATACGGTATATACATGTATCTGCCCCTCGCTCTCCTGGGTTTATACGGTATATACGATGTATACATGTATCTGCCCCTCGCTCTCCTGGGTATATACGGTATATACATGTATCCGCCACCTCGCTCTCCTGGGTATATACGGTATATACATGTATCTGCCCCTCGCTCTCCTGGGTATATACGGTATATACATGTATCCGCCCCTCGCTCTCCTGGGTATATACGGTATATACATGTATCCGCTCCTCGCTCTTCTGGGTATATACACAGTCAGTTGAACATCATTTGTTTATTTCAGCCGTTATCCGCTCCCATATCTGCCCCCCTCCCAGCGCCCCACATCCCCCTTCAGACCTCGCTCTGGTCTCACCGCCCCCCCATTCTCAGGAGGGCCGGGTTGGGGTACTCGGGTTCCTCTATGGCTCTCTCCCCAAACTTCATCTTCAGCAGCTCCACGTGGCGATTTGGGGCTTGAACTAAAGCCCCGGCGAACGGCAGCGTCTGCAGGGGCCGGAGGAAGCTCTCTGGGAACTCAATGTCCTGCGGGTGACCGGTCCAGGAGTCCCGGGTCATCAGTCCATCCCGGGGGTAGAAGGGCCACAGGTCCACGTGGAGGTGGTTGGTCTGGCTGTACTGCACTCTGAAGAAGTCGCCCTCCACCGCCCGCTCCCACACAAAGCCCTCCTCATCTACCAGAGAGCCGTCCTGGGCCCCCCGCAGCTCTGGGCACAGGGCGATGTCCTCCAGGTAGATGCCAAGGTCCACGTCATAGTCCCAGGGGATGATGTCCCGGTGGCGAGCGGCCCCCAGCAGGCTCCCCCCCTCCAGCCAGTACCGCACGTTGTTTGCCTCCAGGACCTTGATGACGTGGAGGGCTGTGATCCTGAGGGCCCGGAGGCAGCAGGGGGGGGTCCAGCGCGCCTCGTACAGGTAGTCCGGGGTTTCTCCAACCACAGTCCCAAAGCAG
This sequence comes from Bufotes viridis, assembly GCA_033119425.1. NCBI lineage: Eukaryota > Metazoa > Chordata > Amphibia > Anura > Bufonidae > Bufotes > Bufotes viridis. The sequence continues at coordinate 1,853,028 of CM065597.1, forward strand.
CGGGGCGTCTCCTTGGTGCAGCCAAACCAGCGCTCCCCCCCGTCCAGTCCACGCAGCAGCTTCATGCCCAGTGCCCGCATTGTGGCGGCCTCCTCCGCCCGCTCCGCCTGCTCTGCCTTCCAGCGGCCGTGGTCTGTGGCCGGGAACGGAGTGCGAGGAAACATGACGTCATCCATCACCTTCACCCTCCACCCACGCAGAGCCGCCTGAATAAATATGGCCGCCAGCAGGGGGCGGGAGAGAGGAAAGGGCAGGTCAAACAAGTCGCGGGATCGCATGAGGATGACTGCCGCTCCGGCCACTGCTCCACAGGACTCTCCGCCGCCGGCCACCCGATACTGTGCCGTCCACTCCCTCTGAGACACGTTCAGGTGCAGGCAGCGCAGGGAGGCGCCAGCTCCGGCCGCCACTAGTCTGACTCCGGGTGCAGCGTCGCGCAGTCCACGAGCCATCCGCTCCAGTAGATCAGGAGGATCCAGGGCACACCCGTCCGGTACCAGCGCCACCAGGCGGGTGTGAACATGGGACTCCAGGCGGGCGGCAGCGCCGGGCAGCTCCGGGGATGGGTGAAGCCTCAGCAGGGAAATGCCAGGGACCGGCGGGTACGGAGCCAACTCTGAAGCCACTAGGATCTGGAGTGCAGGGCGGGCACGCAGGAAGGAGCGCTGTAACTCCGCCAGGCCATGCTCAAAGGCGCGGAACTCCCGCACAATGACAGTGATGCCCGCGGACAGAGAAGAAGGGGGGCGCGGCGCCGGGCGGAGGTGCCAGGTGTAGTATAGAAGCAGCAGGTTACACAGCAGAGTCAGGGCCAGCAGGGCGTGGCAGAGCGGGCAGCGCATCCTCAGCCTGGGGAGGAGACAGAGGATGATGGGGGTTATCATCAGCGCAGAGAATGGGGGAGTCACCCCTGGGGCTGCACTGACAACACTACAGAACCAGCTCTATGGGGGAGGGGCAGAAATCACTAGATCTGTGGGGGAGGGGCGGCCATCACTAGATCTGTGGGGAGGGGCGCCACTCACTAGATCTGTGGGGAGGGGCGGCCATCACTAGATCTGTGGGGGAGGGGCAGCCATCACTAGATCTGTGGGGGAGGGGTGGCCATCACTAGATCTGTGGGGGAGGGGCGGCCATCACTAGATCTGTGGGGGAGGGGCGGCCATCACTAGATCTGTGGGGGAGGGGCGGCCATCACTAGATCTGTGGGGGAGGGGCAGCCATCACTAGATCTGTGGGGAGGCGGCCATCACTAGATCTGTGGGGGAGGGGCAGTCATTATCAGATCTGTGGGGGAGGGGTGGTCATCACTAGATCTGTGGGGGAGGGGCGGTAATTATCAGATCTGTGGGGGAGGGGCGGCCATCACTAGATCTGTGGGGGAGGGGCAGCCATCACTAGATCTGTGGGGGAGAGGCGGCCAGCACTAGATCTGTGGGGGAGGGGCAGTCATTATCAGATCTGTGGGGGAGGGGTGGCCATCACTAGATCTGTGGGGGAGGGGCGGTAATTATCAGATCTGTGGGGGAGGGGCAGCCATCACCAGATCTGTGGGGGAGGGGTGGCCATCACTAGATCTGTGGGGAGGGGCCGTAATTATCAGATCTGTGGGGGAGGGGCAGCCATCACCAGATCTGTGGGGGAGGGGTGGCCATCACTAGATCTGTGGGGGAGGGGCGGTAATTATCAGATCTGTGGGGGAGGGGCAGGCATCACCAGATCTGTGGGGGAGGGACGGTCATTATCAGATCTGTGGGGGAGGGACAACCATCACCAGATCTTTGGGGGAGGGGCAGCCATCACTAGATCTATGCGGGAGGGGCAGCCATCACCAGAGCTGTGGGGGAGGGGCAGCCATCACTAGATCTGGGGAGGGCAGCCATCACTAGATCTGGGGGGGAGGGGCGGCCATTATCAGATCTGTGGGGAAGGGGCGGCCATCACTAGATCTGGGGGAGGGGCGGCCATCACTAGATCTGGGGGAGGGGCAGCCATCACCAGATCTGTGGGGGAGGGGCAACCATCACCAGATCTGTGGGGGAGGGGCAACCATCACCAGATCTGTGGGGGAGGGGCAGCCATCACTAGATCTGGGGGAGGGGCGGTCATTATCAGATCTGTCTGAGAGGGGCGGCCATCACTAGATTTGGGGGAGGGGCAGCCATCACTAGATTTGGGGAGGGGCAGTCATTATCAGATCTGTCTGGGAGGCGGCCATCACTAGATTTGGGGGAGGGGCAGCCATCACTAGATTTGGGGGAGGGGCAGTCATTATCAGATCTGTCTGGGAGGGGCAGCCATCACTAGATTTGGGGGAGGGGGAGCCATCACTAGATTTGGGGGAGGGGCAGTCATTATCAGATCTGTCTGGGAGGGGCGGCCATCACTAGATTTGGGGGAGGGGCAGCCATCACTAGATTTGGGGGAGGGGCAGTCATTATCAGATCTGTCTGGGAGGGGCGGCCATCACTAGATTTGGGGGAGGGGCAGCCATCACTAGATTTGGGGGAGGGGCAGTCATTATCAGATCTGTCTGGGAGGGGCAGCCATCACTAGATTTGGGGGAGGGGGAGCCATCACTAGATTTGGGGGAGGGGCAGTCATTATCAGATCTGTCTGGGAGGGGCGGCCATCACTAGATTTGGGGAGGGGCAGCCATCACTATATTTGGGGGAGGGGCAGCCATCACTAGATCTGGGGGAGGGGCAGACATCACCAGATCTGTGGGGGGGAGCCATACCTAGATCTGGGGGAGGGGCAGCCATCACTAGATTGTGGGAGGGGGGCAGCCATCACCAGATCTGTGGGGGAGGGTCAGCCATTACTAGTTCTGGGGGAGGGGAGGTCATTATCAGATCTATGGGGGAGGGGCTGTCATTATAAGATCTTTGGGGGAGGGGCAGCCATCACCAGATCTGTGGGGGAGGGGCGATCATTACCTGTATCGGCCGCTAGTTACATTGTAGCTTCTTTACATCAGCCGCTGCACACGTGTCTTCCTCTTTCCAGCAACCAGTGACGTCAGTTGCCCTAAACTTTATTGTTCTCCTCGACACAGACACAAATAAACAGAGGCTCTTCCGGTCTCTGTCCCCGCCCAGTTGGGCCTAGTCCCGCCCTCATCATGACGACTCGTCAATCAGGCCCCACCCATCGGAGCCGCTGTGTGGAATCAGCCCTTCAGTCTCTCCTTTGACGTGGCAGCGCAGTGTGGGCGTGTCCAGCTGACTGTATGCATTTCTAGCTGTAGCCTAGGCAACTGTATGTTAATTGGCTCTCTGGAAGTCAGGTCCTACGCAGTGATTGGCTGACACAATCGTCGGGTAGATTTTATTGGCTGAGCTCAATGTCATTCATCTGCTATTGAGGCAATTTGCTCTTGGAGGCGTCACTTAGTCAACTGCCAAATGTTGGGCGTGGTTACGGTCAATCACGAATATGTAAATATGTCGCCTTGTGATTGGTTCAGACGGTACCGACGTAAAAGGTTTGACTGATGGGTGGGCGGGTTTACTGTCTTTTTGATCCGAGCTGTCTGTAGAGGAGGCGGGATTTGTCAGAATCTTCTTGGCTGTGATTGGGTAAGACGTGGAGCATCAGCGGAGCGGCGGCTTGTGATTGGTCCATTGTGCGCACCGGGCCGATGAACTCTAGCTGCGGCTCCTCAGTCAGATCGCAGCCGGCTCCGGGGTGATATGCTGGGCTCCGCAGGCTCTGTGGACCGGGGGAGGCTCCGTCAGTTATTGCGGGGAAGTGTGGCCGGGCTGTGCGAGCTGAAGTTACTGCGGGATCGCCAGGAGGTGCGAGTACAGCGGGCGCTGCGGGGCGGAGAGGTGAGCAGACGGCGACGATGAGAGTAGTAGTGATTGTTTATACATCCGCTATGTATAGTCCACGAGTATAACACCTGTCATCCACGTGAATACACCCTACCCATCATCCCTGTGTATCCTCCCGGTATATAACACCCATCATCCCTGTGTATCCCATATCCTCCCGGTATTTGACACCCATCATCCCTGTGTATCCTCCCGGTATATAACACCCATCATCCTTGTGTATCCTCCCGGTATATAACACCCATCATCCCTGTGTATCCCATATCCTCCCGGTATATGACACCCATCATCCCTGTGTATCCCATATCCTCCCGGTATATAACACCCATCATCCCTGTGTATCCCATATCCTCCCGGTATATGACACCCATCATCCCTGTGTATCCCATATCCTCCCGGTATATGACACCCATCATCCCTGTGTATCCCATATCCTCCCGGAATATAACACCCATCATCCTTGTGTATCCTCCCGGTATATGACACCCATCATCCCTGTGTATCCCATATCCTCCCGGTATATAACACCCATCATCCCTGTGTATCCCATATCCTCCCGGTATATGACACCCATCATCCCTGTGTATCCCATATCCTCCCGGTATATAACACCCATCATCCCTGTGTATCCCATATCCTCCCGGTATATAACACCCATCATCCCTGTGTATCCCATATCCTCCCGGTATATAACACCCATCATCCCTGTGTATCCCATATCCTCTCTGTATATAACACCCATCATCCCTGTGTATCCCATATCCTTCCGGTATATAACACCCATCATCCCTGTATAATCCAAATTCTCCTTGTTTATACCATGCATCTGGAAAGTCCTCACACCCCTCACATGGTCATAAGTCCTCACATTCTGTCCTCTCGCTCCTTGTGCCCTCAGTTCCCAGAATGAGAAAGTGAGAAATCTTAACTTATTTACTGAGGAGAAACTAACATCTCACATGGGCAAAAGTCTTCACACCCTTTACTCGGGACATAAGTCTTCAGCCCCTTTACTCGGGACATAAGTCTTCAGCCCCTTTACTCGGGACATAAGTCTTCAGCCCCTTTACTCGGGACATAAGTCTTCAGCCCCTTTACCCGGGACATAAGTCTTCAGCCCCTTTACTCGGGACATAAGTCTTCAGCCCCTTTACTACGGACATAAGTCTTCAGCCCCTTTACTACGGACATAAGTCTTCAGCCCCTTTACTACGGACATAAGTCTTCAGCCCCTTTACTACGGACATAAGTCTTCAGCCCCTTTACCCGGGACATAAGTCTTCAGCCCCTTTACTACGGACATAAGTCTTCAGGCCCTTTACTCGGGACATAAGTCTTCAGCCCCTTTACTCGGGACATAAGTCTTCAGGCCCTTTACTCGGGACATAAGTCTTCAGCCCCTTTACTCCGGACATAAGTCTTCAGCCCCTTTACTCGGGACATAAGTCTTCAGCCCCTTTACTACGGACATAAGTCTTCAGGCCCTTTACTACGGACATAAGTCTTCAGGCCCTTTACTCGGGACATAAGTCTTCAGCCCCTTTACTCCGGACATAAGTCTTCAGCCCCTTTACTACGGACATAAGTCTTCAGCCCCTTTACTACGGACATAAGTCTTCAGCCCCTTTACTCGGGACATAAGTCTTCAGCCCCTTTACTCGGGACATAAGTCTTCAGGCCCTTTACTCGGGACATAAGTCTTCAGGCCCTTTACTCGGGACATAAGTCTTCAGCCCCTTTACTACGGACATAAGTCTTCAGCCCCTTTACTACGGACATAAGTCTTCAGCCCCTTTACTACAGACATAAGTCTTCAGCCCCTTTACTCGGGACATAAGTCTTCAGCCCCTTTACTCGGGACATAAGTCTTCAGCCCCTTTACTCGGGACATAAGTCTTCAGGCCCTTTACTCGGGACATAAGTCTTCAGCCCCTTTACTCGGGACATAAGTCTTCAGCCCCTTTACCCGGGACATAAGTCTTCAGGCCCTTTACTCGGGACATAAGTCTTCAGCCCCTTTACTACGGACATAAGTCTTCAGCCCCTTTACCCGGGACATAAGTCTTCAGCCCCTTTATTCGGGACATAAGTCTTCAGCCCCTTTACCTGATGTATAAGTAAAGGGGCTGAAGACTTACGTCCCGGGTAAAGGGTGTGAAGACTTTTGCCCATGTGAGATATTATTTTCCCCTCTCAGTAAATAAGTTAAGATTTCTCACCTTCTCATTCTGGGAACTGATGGCACAAGGAGCGAGAGGACAGAATGTGAGAACACTGGGGGGTGTGAGGACTTATGACCATGTGAGGGGTGTGAGGACTTATGACCATGTGTGGACTAAGGCTACTTTCACACTGTCATGGATCTGCACAAACGCATCCGTTACAATAATAGAACCGCCTGCGTCCGTCATGAACGGATCCGGTTGTATTATGTCTCCTATAGCCGTGACGGATCATGAACTCCACTGAAAGTCAATGGGAGACGGATCCATTTTCTGTTGTGTCAGTAAAAACGGATCCGTCCTATTGACTTACATTGTGTGCCAGGATCCGCTTCGTCAGGCGGACATCAAAACGCTGCAGGCGCCTCCAGAGCGGAACGGACACTGATCGGAGGCAAATGAATGTGTCCTGAGCGGATCCTTATCCATCCAGAATGCATTAGGGCAAAACTGATCCGTTTTGGACCGGAGAGCCCTGAACGGATCTCACAACCAAAACGCCAGTATGAAAATAGCCTGTGTCCACGTGAGGGTGTGAGGACTCGTGCCCACGTGAGGGTGTGAGGACTCGTGCCCACGTGAGGGTGTGAGGACTTGTGCCCACGTGAGGGTGTGAGGACTCGTGCCCACGTGAGGGTGTGAGGACTTGTGCCCACGTGAGGGTGTGAGGACTCGTGCCCACGTGAGGGTGTGAGGACTTGTGCCCACGTGAGGGTGTGAGGACTCGTGCCCACGTGAGGGTGTGAGGACTCGTGCCCACGTGAGGGTGTGAGGACTCGTGCCCACGTGAGGGTGTGAGGACTTTCCATCCGCCCCATATACACACGTGGACACAATTGTTGGTTCCGTCCGTTAAAGAAAGTAAACCTGTCGCCGGTCAGTGAAATAACGGAAAGTGATAAAAGTAATGAACAGCCGCTTCCTGAGGATCGGGCGCGGCTTCTGATCCGCGGTTCAGCGGAGTCATTCCTCCTTCGCGGCGGTTTTGATAAATCTCACAATCTTCCTTTCTTAGTTTTGTATCTGTACATAGATCTGATGGGACTTTCCATAAAGCTCCAGTTTTGTCTCGTGTCCAGGGGACGTTCCCCTGAAGCTTTGTGTCCAGATGCATTTTGGCCGCGTCCAGTCCTCCTTTTTTCTGATTTACCTTCAGCCGCGCTTTCCTCCTCGCTCGTTTTCCATCAAGTCTTCTTTGGCTAAGTCAGCGACGAGTGGTGCGATCTGAGACTGATGTACCTTGACCTTGGAGTTCATCCCTAATCTCTTTAGACGTTGTTCTGGGCTCTTTGGTTACCGTTCTTACTCATCTCTTCAATTTGTTATCAATTTTCCTCTTGCGGCCACGTCCAGGAGGTTGGCTACAGTCCTGTACGTCTGTATAATATGTGCAACTGTAGTAACAGGAAGATCAAGCCGTTTGGAGCGGGTTTTATAGACTTTACCTTTAACGTGTTTGTCTAGAATGTTCTTGGCTTTCTTTGGTCCGTGTTCAGTGTGGTGCCCCCCATGAAACCAACAAAGGGACTACTTCTCACCCTCTATACAGGCAGACGGACTGATTACAAGTCTGAAGACCCCTGTGATGTCAGTACAGGCCCACCTTAGTTTACCAGGTCCCTGTGGTCTCTTCATTCCAGTCTTTTCTAGGACTCCCATCGTCTGTGTCCGGCCGGGGTCATCACAAGCAACGTCTGATCCTCATTCACCGATTCTCTGGAAATTTCTATTTATTATTTTAGTCAGTTTCCGTTATTTCAGTGGCCATTGTGGGTTTTTCTTCTTTTAACGGAAGGGACCAGCGATTGTGCGCAGATATGTATAACATCCGTTCTCCTGTATGTGGATTAGAGATCCGAAGTCAATTCATTCAAAACCTTCCTTTTTAAGCTGTTTCCGTACAGCAGTATAACGTATTGGCTCCGTGTTACTGCTGTATTCACATCTGCGTCTTTAAAATAGGAATCCGGAGTGGGCTTTGATACCGAGGTACCAGCCAGCACCGAAGCCCACTTCACATAACTGATTTAAATAGTTTTTAAAGACGCAGATAGGAATACCGTAATAATTCACCGTGGTCTCGCGCGACTTCGGGCGATGCAAACTTAGGCTCCACGGAGCCAATACGTTTTAATGCTGTACAGAAACATCTGTGATCCTAGGGTCGATGGGCTCACTCCTAATAACACCCATCATCCCTGTACGTGTCGCTTACATTCCTCTTCCCCAGGATTTGGACCGGCAGCTGTGGGAGCTGGAGAGACAACTTGGGGAATTGCGACTGCGAGCAGAAAACGACCAGGAGAATGGTGAGTGACACCAGTAATGCCACGGGCCGGCAGTGCTGTGACTACTGGGAGACACGGGCCGGCAGTGCTGTGACTACTGGGAGACACGGGCCGGCATTGCTGTGACTACTGGGAGACACAGGCCGGGGGTGTGCTGTGACTACTGGGAGACACGGGCCGGGGGTGTGCTGTGACTACTGGGAGACACGGGCCGGGGGTGTGCTGTGACTACTGGGAGACACGGGCCGGCAGTGCTGTGACTACAGGGAGACACGGGCCGGCAGTGCTGTGACTACCGGGAGACACGGGCCGGCAGTGCTGTGACTACCGGGAGACACGGGCCGGCAGTGCTGTGACTACCGGGAGACACGGGCCGGCAGTGCTGTGACCACCGGGAGACACGGGCCGGCAGTGCTGTGACTACCGGAGACACGGGCCGGCAGTGCTGTGACTACCGGGAGACACGGGCCGGCAGTGCTGTGACTACCGGGAGACACGGGCCGGCAGTGCTGTGACTACCGGGAGACACGGGCCGGCAGTGCTGTGACTACCGGGAGACACGGGCCGGCAGTGCTGTGACTACCGGAGACACGGGCCGGCAGTGCTGTGACTACCGGGAGACACGGGCCGGCAGTGCTGTGACTACCGGGAGACACGGGCCGGCAGTGCTGTGACTACCGGGAGACACGGGCCGGCAGTGCTGTGACTACCGGGAGACACGGGCCGGCAGTGCTGTGACTACCGGAGACACGGGCCGGCAGTGCTGTGACTACCGGGAGACACGGGCCGGCAGTGCTGTGACTACCGGGAGACACGGGCCGGCGGTGCTGTGACTACCGGGAGACACGGGCCGGGGTGTGCTGTGACTACCGGGAGACACGGGCCGGGTGTGCTGTGACTACCGGGAGACACGGGCCGGGGTGTGCTGTGACTACCGGGAGACACGGGCCGGGGGTGTGCTGTGACTACCGGGAGACACGGGCCGGGGTGTGCTGTGACTACCGGGAGACACGGGCCGGGGGTGTGCTGTGACTACCGGGAGACACGGGCCGGGGGTGTGTTGTGACTACCGGGAGACACGGGCCGGCAGTGCTGTGACTACCGGGAGACACGGGCCGGGGGTGTGCTGTGACTACCGGGAGACACGGGCCGGGGGTGTGCTGTGACTACCGGGAGACACGGGCCGGGGGTGTGCTGTGACTACCGGGAGACACGGGCCGGGGGTGTGTTGTGACTACCGGGAGACACGGGCCGGCAGTGCTGTGATTACTGGGAGACACAGGCCGGCAGTGCTGTGACTACTAGGAGACACGGGCCGGGGGTGTGCTGTGACTACTGGGAGGCACGGGCTGTTCTGCCTAAGTGGCTGATTACCGATCCATCTTGCTACATGAAATTCTCCATCAATTACAGGTCGGTCTAGAAATATTTGGACAGTAACACAGGTTTTGGCATTTTGGCCGTTTAGTAAAACATATTTAAGGTCCAGTTATACAGTCAGGATGGGCGCGCGGTGCAGACCCTCAGCTTTAATCTGAGGGGCTTCACATCCTTATTGGAGGAAGAGTTGAGGAATTCCAGCTCTTTAATTTGTCGCTGCCTCTTTTTCAAGGGACAAAAGATAATTAGACAATTATCTTATACGTTATTTAATGGGCTCCATGGGCTCTTCCCTCATTAATCAATCATCAATTAAGCAGGTAAAAGGTCTGGAGCCGATTCCAGGTGCGGCATTTTCATTTGGAAACTGTTGCTGTGAACCCACAACATGTGGTCAAAAAAGCTCTCAATTGAAGGGAAACGGACGGGCGGAAAAAAGCGGAAATCCATCAGAGAGATGGCGGCCAAATCAGCAGTTTGGTTCATTGTGCTATAAAAAGGGCACCCTGGTGAGCTCTGGAAGTAAAAAAGGGCCAGGACATCCACTGAAGACAGCCGTGGTGGATGATCGCAGAATCCTTTCCATGGTGAAGAAAACCCCTGCATAACATCCACCCAAGTGAAGAAGACTCTCCAGGAAGTAGGTATATCAGTATCTAAGTCTACCAAGTGAAGAAGACTCTCCAGGAAGTAGGTGCATCAGTATCTAAGTCTACCAAGTGAAGAAGACTCTCCAGGAAGTAGGTGCATCAGTATCTAAGTCTACCAAGTGAAGAAGACTCTCCAGGAAGTAGGCATATCAGTATCTAAGTCTACCAAGTGAAGAAGACTGTTCAGGAAGTAGGTGCATCAGTATCTGAGTCTACCAAGTGAAGAAGACTCTCTATGAAGTAGGTGCATCAGTATCTGAGTCTACCAAGTGAAGAAGACTCTCCATGAAGTAGGTGCATCAGTATCTAAGTCTACCAAGTGAAGAAGACTCTCCATGAAGTAGGTGCATCAGTATCTGAGTCTACCAAGTGAAAAAGACTCTCCATGAAGTAGGTGCATACGTATCTGAGTCTACCAAGTGAAGAAGACTCTTCAGGAAGTAGGTATATCAGTATCTGAGTCTACCAAGTGAAGAAGACTCTCCATGAAGTAGGTGCATCAGTATCTAAGTCTACCAAGTGAAGAAGACTCTCCATGAAGTAGGTGCATCAGTATCTGAGTCTACCAAGTGAAGAAGACTCTCCATGAAGTAGGTGCATCAGTATCTGAGTCTACCAAGTGAAGAAGACTCTTCAGGAAGTAGGTGCATCAGTATCTAAGTATACCAAGTGAAGAAGACTCTTCAGGAAGTAGGTATATCAGTATCTGAGTCTACCAAGTGAAGAAGACTCTCCATGAAGTAGGTGCATCAGTATCTAAGTCTACCAAGTGAAGAAGACTCTCCATGAAGTAGGTGCATCAGTATCTGAGTCTACCAAGTGAAAAAGACTCTCCATGAAGTAGGTGCATACGTATCTGAGTCTACCAAGTGAAGAAGACTCTTCAGGAAGTAGGTATATCAGTATCTGAGTCTACCAAGTGAAGAAGACTCTCCATGAAGTAGGTGCATCAGTATCTAAGTCTACCAAGTGAAGAAGACTCTCCATGAAGTAGGTGCATCAGTATCTGAGTCTACCAAGTGAAGAAGACTCTCCATGAAGTAGGTGCATCAGTATCTGAGTCTACCAAGTGAAGAAGACTCTTCAGGAAGTAGGTGCATCAGTATCTAAGTATACCAAGTGAAGAAGACTCTTCAGGAAGTAGGTATATCAGTATCTGAGTCTACCAAGTGAAGAAGACTCTCCAGGAAGTAGGTATATCAGTATCTGAGTCTACCAAGTGGAGAAGACTCTCCATGAAGTAGGTATATCAGTATCTGAGTCTACCAAGTGAAGAAGACTCTCCATGAAGTAGGTGCATCAGTATCTGAGTCAACCAAGTGAAGAAGACTCTCCAGGAAGTAGGTGCATCAGTATCTAAGTCTACCAAGTGAAGAAGACTCTCCAGGAAGTAGGTGCATCAGTATCTAAGTCTACCAAGTGAAGAAGACTCTCCAGGAAGTAGGTGCATCAGTATCTAAGTCTACCAAATGAAGAAGACTCTCCAGGAAGTAGGTATCAGTATCTAAGTCTACCAAGTGAAGAAGACTCTCCAGGAAGTAGGTATATCAGTATCTGAGTCTACCAAGTGAAGAAGACTCTCCATGAAGTAGGTGCATCAGTATCTGAGTCTACCAAGTGAAGAAGACTCTTCAGGAAGTAGGTGCACCAGTATCTAAGTCTACCAAGTGAAGAAGACTCTCCAGGAAGTAGGTATATCAGTATCTAAGTCTACCAAGTGAAGAAGACTCTTCAGGAAGTAGGTGCACCAGTATCTAAGTCTACCAAGTGAAGAAGACTCTTCAGGAAGTAGGTATATCAGTATCTGAGTCTACCAAGTGAAGAAGACTCTCCAGGAAGTAGGTGCATCAGTATCTAAGTTTACCAAGTGAAGAAGACTCTTCAGGAAGTAGGTATATCAGTATCTGAGTCTACCAAGTGAAGAAGACTCTCCAGGAAGTAGGTGCATCAGTGTCTAAATCTCCCATAAATAGACTTCATTAGAGCAAATCCAGAGGGGACATCATAAGGTGCAAACTAGCCTCAAAAATAGAAAGGACAAAAAAACATCTAGAGAGACCGGCGAAGTTCTGGAACAGATGTAACAAAGATTGACCTGCTTAAAAAAGGCTGGTTACGGATTGTGATCCGAAGCAGGCCACATCCTCTGTAGAACATGGTGGAGGCCGTGTGGTGGCATGGGCATTCATGGCCTCCAACGGCACCAGGGCCCTAGTGGTTATTGATGATGTGACTGAAGACAGAAGCAGCCGGATGAATTCTGAAGTCTACAGGGATAGACCTTCTGCTCCGATTCAACTAAATGCAGCAAGGTGGACGGCGCGTCACAGGACAGATGGACAATAACCCAAAACATACTGTGAAAGGAAAGAAGTGGAATATTCTGCAGTGACCGAGTCAACAGATCTCAGCCCGACCGAGCATCACCAAGGAGGACACCCGGCTGGTGATGTCCATGGCTCCAGACATCGGGCATTGCCTGCAAAGGATTCTCTACAAAGGGTTAAAAATAAAGATTTTATTTCTTGTAATGATAATTAATTACCTTTGAGCCCCTGAAATGTGGAGGTTTCTAAAAAAATGGCTGCAATTGCTGAACGTTTCACTGGATGTTTTTGTTCAACCTCATGGATTAAACCTGGAGGTCTACACTTCAATGTGGTGGCAGCAGAGCCCGAACCATGGAGATCCACTGTCCAAAGATTTCTGGACCCAACTGTATTGATCGTTTATGAAGGAGTCAGAACTTTGACTTACCGACTCCACAGCCCTGGTGTATATGGGCCGGGGGCGCTGTGTATACCGGGCGGCGTGGGCCGGGGGCGCTGTGTATACCAGGCTGCGTGGGCCGGGGGCGCTGTGTATACCGGGCGGCATGCTCCCATCATCTACGTGTAAGGTTCACCTCTTGGGCCGCCATGGCCCGACCTCTCCACCTCCTGGGCCGCCATCTTCCCCCCAGGACACATAGGCTGCACCTTGTTATGGTGGGGTTAACCACGCGGCTGGAGGGCGCCTCTGTGCTTGGTAGGCTTTCCTCGTCTGGGGAATGAGTGACAGGTCGTGATCATTCCTGCCCAGCGCTCTTTGAGCATCTGATGTTTTTCTTCTCCTGCCCAGTGAACCGTGCCCAGCGCCCGCCAGTCCTGCCATATGAGGGGGAGTTAACCATTTGGAAACCAGGACGTCAGACGGTTTATTGTTGTGTTAATGTAACCAAACCACATAAAGACCAACAAACCCTGTGCCCTTCATAGTGGTAGATACTGGGTGGTTTGGGGGTGTATATTGGGCTGAGGGGATGCTATATACAAGGCAGTGAGGTTTGCGGGGTGTGATATACACCAGATAGGGGTTGGAGGGTGGTGTCTAGAGGTGGGGGATAGTATATACTGGGTGAGAGGGGTTGGTGGTAGTATATACTGGGCGGGGGGGATAGTATATACTAGGTGGTACATAAGGGGTGGGGTGGTAGTATATACTGGGTGGGAGGGGTCGGTGGTAGTATATACTGGGCGGGGGGGATAGTATATACTGGGTGGGAGGGGTCGGTGTTAGTATATACTGGGCGGGGGGGATAGTATATACTGGGTGGTAGGGCTAGGTGGTACATAAAGGGTGGGGTGGTAGTATATACTGGGAGGGGTCGGTGGTAGTATATACCGGGTGGGGTGGTAGTATACACCGGGTCGGAGGGGTCGGTGGTAGTATATAACGGGTGGGGATAGTATATACTGGGTGGGAGGGCTCGGTGGTATACAAGGGGCGGGGTGGTAGTATATACCGGGTGGGGGGGATAGTATATACTGGGTCGGAGGGGTCGGTGGTAGTATATACTGGGTGGGAGGGCTTGGTGGTATACAAGGGGCGGGGTTTTAGTATATACTGGGTGGGAGGGGTCAGTGGTAGTATATACCGGGTGGGAGGGGTCGGTGGTATAGAAGGAGCGGGGTGGTAGTATATACTGGGTGGGAGGGGTCGGTGGTATATAAGGGGCGGGGTGGTAGTATATACTGGGTGGGAGGGATCAGTGGTAGTATATACCGGGTGGGGGGGATAGTATATACTGGGTGGGAGGGCTCGGTGGTATATAAGGGGCGGGGTGGTAGTATATACTGGGTGGGAGGGGTCAGTGGTAGTATATACCGGGTGGGGGGATAGTATATACTGGGTGGGAGGGCTCGGTGGTATATAAGGGGCGGGGTGGTAGTATATACTGGGTGGGAGGGGTCAGTGGTAGTATATACCGGGTGGGGGGGATAGTATATACTGGGTGGGAGGGGTCGGTGGTATACAAGGGGTGGGGTGGTAGTATATACTGGGTGGGAGGGGTCAGTGGTATATAAGGGGCGGGTGGTAGTATATACTGGGTGGAAGGGGTCAGTGGTAGTATATACCGGCTGGGGGGATAGTATATACTGGGTGGGAGGGGTCGGTGGTATATAAGGGGCGGGGTGGTAGTATATACTGGGTGGGAGGGGTCAGTGGTAGTATATACCGGCTGGGGGGATAGTATATACTGGGTGGGAGGGGTCGGTGGTATGCAAGGGGCGGGGTGCTGGTATATACTGGGTGGGTGCTGGTATATACTGGGTGGGGGGTGTTCTTACGTATACGGCCGGGTCTTCGTGCTCTTTGGCCAGATTAGTTTCAGCATCTTGTATTTTTGTAATGATCCAGAGGCTCCGCCCTTTGTAGGCTCCTCCCACCTCGAAGGGCGCCATTACTATTTCTCTCTCTCTCTGCAGCGGAGTATGAAGCAGAGGGTCCTGAGTCATGTGACGTCTTCCTGGAGCGAGCCCCCCGGGGGAGCCAGGCCGAGGCTCGGATACATTACGCCAGTGAACGCCCCAAGAGCGCAGGTGAGGTCGGTGGCGGTCCCCGCTGCTCCTGCCGCCGCTTCTCCTCTCCTCTATGTAACTGCCCCACTCTTCTTCTTTTTGCCCCCAGGTGACCTGGTTGTGGGATCCCATCACCCTCGCTCCTCTTCTTCTCGTCTTCTGGTGCCCCGCTCCATGTCTGCCCCGTACCCCTCCCCCACATCTCCTCCCCCTCCCCCGCCGCCTCCTGCTCGCCGCGCTGAGGGTTATATTCTATCTCTGCTTCGTCGCCAGCTCCGAGCCCCTTACCTGCGTTCTGTCTCCACCGAGAGACCTCCTGCCCCCACCCCTGTTTGCAGAATGGCCAGCACCTCTTACACCCCCACTCACCGCGGCCCCCGCAGGAAGCACCCCCCACTCTTAAAGGGCCACAGTGTTGAAGGGTCCCCTCCAAAACCTCCCAGGAAATGCCTTTCTGCAGAGGAACCACCGCGCAAAAGAGGAGGGCGAAGGACCCCAAGGTCCCTCTCTGAAACTAGCCTGAGGGACCCTTCTCCTCGGCCAGAAGACAGTGTAGACCCCAGGGTCCCCCCAGAAGTGTGGCAGGGCTCCCGGGGGCACTTAGACGGTTGGGTGAACCCCCGCGCTTACAAAGAGAGCTGGGCAAATACTAGGGCGCACACGGAGGGCTGGGCAGACCCCCAGGGCTTTGTGCAGGAATGGGGGGACCCTCGAGCCCATATCCAGGAAGGGGGCCGCTGTTACACCCTGGGAAGAGATGGGAGGACCCCAACAGCCAGAATCGGCCCCCCCTGCAGGAAGTGGAGGTCCACAGCTGAGATTAGTGCAGGAGTCCCAGAGGGTGAAGCCAGAGTGGACTCAGAAGGAGAAGAGGAAGAAGAGGAGGAGGAAGAAGGGGGCTTGGTATGGCCAATGCAGCTTCCTCCGCGGGATGCTGAGGGGCGCCCCCAAATGTTTAAGGTAAAAGCTTCTCAGGCACTTAAGAAAAAGATCATGAGGTTCCATACGGGGTCACTGAAGGTCATGACAACCGTGTGACTGACACCCAAATCCACCCCAGGGGTTCCTCCCAGCGCCCTCCTACACCTATGTCGCTGAAGAAGAGTACAATGAGCTGTGGCTGATAACAGGAGGCAATAGATTGTATTCTCCTGTCCTACAGTCATCCTCTCCCCTGAAATGGCTGATAACAGGGGGCAATAGATTGTATTCTCCTGTCCTACAGTCATCCTCTCCCCTGAAATGGCTGATAACAGGGGGCAATATACTGTATTCTCCTGTCCTACAGTCATCCTCCCCCCTGAAATGGCTGATAACGGGGAGCAATAGACTGTATTCTCCTGTCCTACAGTCATCCTCTCCCCTGAAATGGCTGATAACAGGGGGATACAGACTGTATTTTCCTGTCCTACAGTCATCTTCTCGCCTGAAATGGCTGATAACAGCGGGCAATAGATTGTATTCTCCTGTCCTACAGTCATCCTCTCCCCTGAAAGGGCTGATAACAGGGGGCAATATACTGTATTCTCCTGTCCTACAGTCATCCTCTCCCCTGAAATGGCTGATAACAGGGAGCAATAGACTGTATTCTCATGTCCTACAGTCATCCTCTCCCCTGAAATGGCTGATAACAGGGAGCAATAGACTGTATTCTCCTGTCCTACAGTCATCCTCTCCCCTGAAATGGCTGATAACGGGGCAATAGACTGTATTCTCCTGTCCTACAGTCATCCTCTCCCCTGAAATGGCTGATGACAGGGGGCAATAGACTGTATTCTCCTGTCCTACAGTCATCCTCTCCCCTGAAATGGCTGATAACGGGGCAATAGATTGTATTCTCCTGTCCTACAGTCATCCTCTCCCCCTGGAATGGCTGATAACGGGGCAATAGACTGTATTCTCCTGTCCTACAGTCATCCTCTCTCCTGAAATGTCTGATAACAGGGGGCAATAGATTGTATTCTCCTGTCCTACAGTCATCCTCTCCCCTGAAATGTCTGATAACAGGGAGCAGTAGACTGTATTCTCCTGTCCTACAGTCATCCTCTCCCCTGAAATGGCTGATAACAGGGGGCAATAGACTGTATTCTCCTGTCCTACAGTCATCCTCTCCCCTGAAATGGCTGATAACAGGGGGCAATAGATTGTATTCTCCTGTCCTACAGTCATCCTCTCCCCTGAAATGGCTGATAACAGGGGGCAATAGACTGTATTCTCCTGTCCTACAGTCATCCTTTCCCCTGACATGGCTGATAACAGGGGGCAATAGATTGTATTCTCCTGTCCTACAGTCATCCTCTCCCCTGAAATGGCTGATAGCAGGGGGCAATAGACTGTATTCTCCTGTCCTACAGTCACCCTCTCCCCTGAAATGACTGATAACAGGGGGCAATAGACTGTATTCTCCTGTCCTACAGTCATCCTCTCCCCTGAAATGGCTGATAACAGGCAGCAATAGACTGTATTCTCCTGTCCTACAGTCATCCCCTCCCCTGAAATGGCTGATAACAGGGGGCAATAGATTGTATTCTCCTGTCCTACAGTCATCCTCTCCTCTCCCCTGAAATGGCTGATAACAGGGAGCAATAGACTGTATTCTCCTGTCCTACAGTCATCCTCTCCCCTGAAATGGCTGATAACAGGGGGCAATAGATTGTATTCTCCTGTCCTACAGTCATCCTCTCCCTGAAATGGCTGATAACAGGGGCAATAGACTGTATTCTCCTGTCCTACAGTCATCCTCTCCCCTGAAATGGCTGATAACAGGGGGCAATAGACTGTATTCTCCTGTCCTACAGTCATCCTCTCCCCTGAAATGGCTGATAACAGGAGGCAATAGACTGTATTCTCCTGTCCTACAGTCATCCTCTCCCCTGAAATGGCTGATAACAGGGGCAATAGACTGTATTCTCCTGTCCTACAGTCATCCTCTCCCCTGAAATGGCTGATAACAGGGGCAATAGACTGTATTCTCCTGTCCTACAGTCATCCTCTCCCCTGAAATGGCTGATAACAGGGGGCAATAGACTGTATTCTCCTGTCCTACAGTCATCCTCTCCCCTGAAATGGCTGATAACAGGGGGCAATAGACTGTATTCTCCTGTCCTACAGTCATCCTCTCCCTGAAATGGCTGATAACAGGGGCAATAGACTGTATTCTCCTGTCCTACAGTCATCCTCTCCCCTGAAATGGCTGATAACAGGGGGCAATAGACTGTATTCTCCTGTCCTACAGTCATCCTCTCCCCTGAAATGGCTGATAACAGGGGCAATAGACTGTATTCTCCTGTCCTACAGTCATCCTCTCCCCTGAAATGGCTGATAACAGGGGCAATAGACTGTATTCTCCTGTCCTACAGTCATCCCTCTCCCTGAAATGGCTGATAACAGGGGGCAATAGACTGTATTCTCCTGTCCTACAGTCATCCTCTCCCTGAAATGGCTGATAACAGGGGCAATAGACTGTATTCTCCTGTCCTACAGTCATCCTCTCCCCTGAAATGGCTGATAACAGGGGCAATAGACTGTATTCTCCTGTCCTACAGTCATCCTCTCCCTGAAATGGCTGATAACAGGGGCAATAGACTGTATTCTCCTGTCCCACAGTCATCCTCTCCCTGAAATGGCTGATAACAGGGGCAATAGACTGTATTCTCCTGTCCTACAGTCATCCTCTCCCCTGAAATGGCTGATAACAGGGGGCAATAGACTGTATTCTCCTGTCCTACAGTCATCCTCTCCCCTGAAATGGCTGATAACAGGGGGCAATAGACTGTATTCTCCTGTCCTACAGTCATCCTCTCCCTGAAATGGCTGATAACAGGGGCAATAGACTGTATTCTCCTGTCCTACAGTCATCCTCTCCCCTGAAATGGCTGATAACAGGGGCAATAGACTGTATTCTCCTGTCCTACAGTCATCCTCTCCCTGAAATGGCTGATAACAGGGGCAATAGACTGTATTCTCCTGTCCTACAGTCATCCTCTCCCCTGAAATGGCTGATAACAGGGGGCAATAGACTGTATTCTCCTGTCCTACAGTCATCCTCTCCCCTGAAATGGCTGATAACAGGGGGCAATAGACTGTATTCTCCTGTCCTACAGTCATCCTCTCTCCCTGAAATGGCTGATAACAGGGGCAATAGACTGTATTCTCCTGTCCTACAGTCATCCTCTCCCCTGAAATGGCTGATAACAGGGGGCAATAGACTGTATTCTCCTGTCCTACAGTCATCCTCTCCCCTGAAATGGCTGATAACAGGGAGCAATAGACTGTATTCTCCTGTCCTACAGTCATCCTCTCCCTGAAATGGCTGATAACAGGGGCAATAGACTGTATTCTCCTGTCCTACAGTCATCCTCTCCCCTGAAATGGCTGATAACAGGGGCAATAGACTGTATTCTCCTGTCCTACAGTCATCCTCTCCCTGAAATGGCTGATAACAGGGGGCAATAGACTGTATTCTCCTGTCCTACAGTCATCCTCTCCCCTGAAATGGCTGATAACAGGGGGCAATAGACTGTATTCTCCTGTCCTACAGTCATCCTCTCCCCTGAAATGGCTGATAACAGGGGCAATAGACTGTATTCTCCTGTCCTACAGTCATCCTCTCCCTGAAATGGCTGATAACAGGGGGCAATAGACTGTATTCTCCTGTCCTACAGTCATCCTCTCCCCTGAAATGGCTGATAACAGGGGGCAATAGACTGTATTCTCCTGTCCTACAGTCATCCTCTGCCCTGAAATGGCTGATAACAGGGGCAATAGACTGTATTCTCCTGTCCTACAGTCATCCTCTCCCTGAAATGGCTGATAACAGGGAGCAATAGACTGTATTCTCCTGTCCTACAGTCATCCTCTCCCCTGAAATGGCTGATAACAGGGGCAATAGACTGTATTCTCCTGTCCTACAGTCATCCTCTCCCCTGAAATGGCTGATAACAGGGGCAATAGACTGTATTCTCCTGTCCTACAGTCATCCTCTCCCTGACATGGCTGATAACAGGGGGCAATAGACTGTATTCTCCTGTCCTACAGTCATCCTCTCCCCTGAAATGGCTGATAACAGGGGCAATAGACTGTATTCTCCTGTCCTACAGTCATCCTCTCCCCTGACATGGCTGATAACAAGGGGCAGTATCTGGTGTCCTCTTGGTTTCGGGGTGTCTGCTCTCTGTGCTTTGACCCCCACCATGCATCATGGCAGTTTCCTGCAGTTGCTGAACTACAACTCCCATGATGCATGAATATCTGCATGACTGTTAACCCTTTTGTCTGCCCTGTGGGATCTACTCTGATGGTTGTTGTAGCAGAGTGAACTACAACCCCCATCAGTGTAATGTTGCCAGATTCTCCCCTTGCTCCTGGGGGGTCACCTTGTGGACTGGACCCCAGTGTACAGTAATATGTGTATGATGACGTGTACAGAGGCGGCGCCGCTGATCGGATTGTATATATGGAGGCGCCACTGATTGCTGTAAATATCCGCCGTTGTTTTTTATCAGATCCTGTAAATAAAGTGTTTCTTGTCACTTTGTGTCATTGTGTCATCAATCACAGCAGGGGGCAGTACAGTGCGGCCTGACAACCAGTCGTGCCCAGAAAAGTAGTCATCCCTGACTCCCTCGAATGTCATCTCATTTCTTCTTGTGTCAGTATATACTGTAGGCCTTGCATTATATTCATGTACCAGAAGTCTTATAGCCAGGGATTGTGGGGTCCACGGAGGCTCTGTGGCGGTCATTCTGGCTCACGGTTCGGCCGTGCACACAGCGTCGCAGACTTCAGCTCCTGTAGAATCGGCGTCCACATCTGCCCCTCACACACAAAGCGCCGTCTGTCTCATCCCGAGTCGCCATGGAAACTGAACAAAACCCCCAGTCCAAATATAACACAGAACGTGATTCATGGTGTGTGTGAGAGGTGGGGGGTTGTAATCCACAGGCTGCTGCGTCCTCAGGGGTTATAATGTACAACTTCATATTACATGTGCCCCCAACCCCAGACACACACAGAAGGCAAGCCGTGACCGATCAGCGCCACGAAGTCCAAGCCGGTATCCGGTTCTTATGCCATGTAACATAATTCCCATAGAGAGGGAGAAGCCCCAAGAGCTCACAATCTAGAGAGGAAGCGGCAGGAGGTGATGGCAGCAAGGTTAGCGGAAGATGTAGCTTTCCTGAAAGACTGGATGCTGGAGGATAGTCAGATCCAGGGTATGGAGAAGCAAGTCCTGGAGATTATATGTCAGGAGACTAGGTCAGAGATTTATGGAGGGGACAGGCTGTGCACTGGAGATTATATGTGAGGAGGTATCAGGAGATGAGGTCAGAGATGTATGGAGAGGACAGGTTGTGGACTGGAGATTATATGTGAGGAGGTATCAGGAGATGAGGTCAGAGATGTATGGAGAGGACAGGCTGTGGACTGGAGATTATATGTGAGTAGGTATCAGGAGATGAGGTCAGAGATGTATGGAGAGGACAGGTTGTGGACTGGAGATTATATGTGAGGTGGTATCAGGAGATTAGGTCAGAGATGTATGGAGAGGACAGGTTGTGGACTGGAGATTATGTGTGAGGAGGTATCAGGAGATGAGGTCAGAGATGTATGGAGAGGACAGGTTGTGGACTGGAGATTATATGTGAGGTGGTATCAGGAGATTAGGTCAGAGATGTATGGAGAGGACAGGCTGTGGACTGGAGATTATATGTGAGGAGGTATCAGGAGATGAGGTCAGAGATGTATGGAGAGGACAGGTTGTGGACTGGAGATTATATGTGAGGAGGTATCAGGAGATGAGGTCAGAGATGTATGGAGAGGACAGGCTGTGGACTGGAGATTATATGTGAGGAGGTATCAGGAGATGAGGTCAGAGATGTATGGAGAGGACAGGCTGTGGACTGGAGATTATATGTGAGGAGGTATCAGGAGATGAGGTCAGAGATGTATGGAGAGGACAGGCTGTGGACTGGAGATTATATGTGAGGAGGTATCAGGAGATGAGGTCAGAGATGTATGGAGAGGACAGGCTGTGGACTGGAGATTATATATGAGGAGGTATCAGGAGATGAGGTCAGAGATGTATGGAGAGGACAGGTTGTGGACTGGAGATTATATGTGAGGAGGTATCAGGAGATGAGGTCAGAGATGTATGGAGAGGACAGGTTGTGGACTGGAGATTATATGTGGGGAGGTATCAGGAGATGAGGTCAGAGATGTATGGAGAGGACAGGCTGTGGACTGGAGATTATATGTGAGGAGGTATCAGGAGATGAGGTCAGAGATGTATGGAGAGGACAGGTTGTGGACTGGAGATTATATGTGAGGAGGTATCAGGAGATGAGGTCAGAGATGTATGGAGAGGACAGGTTGTGGACTGGAGATTATATGTGAGGAGGTATCAGGAGATGAGGTCAGAGATGTATGGAGAGGACAGGTTGTGGACTGGAGATTATATGTGAGGAGGTATCAGGAGATGAGGTCAGAGATGTATGGAGAGGACAGGTTGTGGACTGGAGATTACATGTGAGGAGGTATCAGGAGATGAGGTCAGAGATGTATGGAGAGGACAGGCTGTGGACTGGAGATTATATGTGAGGAGGTATCAGGAGATGAGGTCAGAGATGTATGGAGAGGACAGGCTGTGGACTGGAGATTATATGTGAGGAGGTATCAGGAGATGAGGTCAGAGATGTATGGAGAGGACAGGTTGTGGACTGGAGATTATATGTGAGGAGGTATCAGGAGATGAGGTCAGAGATGTATGGAGAGGACAGGCTGTGGACTGGAGATTATATGTGAGGAGGTATCAGGAGATGAGGTCAGAGATGTATGGAGAGGACAGGTTGTGGACTGGAGATTATATGTGAGGAGGTATCAGGAGATGAGGTCAGAGATGTATGGAGAGGACAGGTTGTGGACTGGAGATTATATGTGAGGAGGTATCAGGAGATTAGGTCAGAGATGTATGGAGAGGACAGGCTGTGGACTGGAGATTATATGTGAGGAGGTATCAGGAGATGAGGTCAGAGATGTATGGAGAGGACAGGTTGTGGTCTGGAGATTACATGTGAGGAAGTATCAGGAGATGAGGTCAGAGATGTATGGAGAGGACAGGCTGTGGACTGGAGATTATGTGTGAGGAGGTATCAGGAGATGAGGTCAGAGATGTATGGAGAGGACAGGCTGTGGACTGGAGATTATATGTGAGGAGGTATCAGGAGATGAGGTCAGAGATGTATGGAGGGGACAGAATGTGGACTGGAGATTATATGTGAGGAGGTATCAGGAGATGAGGTCAGAGATGTATGGAGAGGACAGGCTGTGGACTGGAGATTATACGTGAGGAGGTATCAGGAGATGAGGTCAGAGATGTATGGAGAGGACAGGCTGTGGACTGGAGATTACATGTGAGGAGGTATCAGGAGATGAGGTCAGAGATGTATGGAGAGGACAGGTTGTGGACTGGAGTTTATATGGGAGGAGGTATCAGGAGATGAGGTCAGAGATGTATGGAGAGGACAGGTTGTGGACTGGAGATTATATATGAGGAGGTATCAGGAGATGAGGTCAGAGATGTATGGAGAGGACAGGCTGTGGACTGGAGATTATATGTGAGGAGGTATCAGGAGATGAGGTCAGAGATGTATGGAGAGGACAGGCTGTGGACTGGAGATTATATGTGAGGAGGTATCAGGAGATGAGGTCAGAGATGTATGGAGAGGACAGGTTGTGGACTGGAGATTATATGTGAGGAGGTATCAGGAGATTAGGTCAGAGATGTATGGAGAGGACAGGTAGTGAACTGGAGATTATATGTGAGGAGGTATCAGGAGATGAGGTCAGAGATGTATGGAGAGGACAGGCTGTGGACTGGAGATTATATGTGAGGAGGTATCAGGAGATGAGGTCAGAGATGTATGGAGAGGACAGGCTGTGGACTGGAGATTATATGTGAGGAGGTATCAGGAGATGAAGTCAGAGATGTATGGAGAGGACAGGCTGTGGACTGGAGATTATATGTGAGGATGTATCAGGAGATGAGGTCAGAGATGTATGGAGGGGACAGGCTGCGGACTGGAGATTATATGTGGGCAGGTATCAGGAGATGAGGTCAGAAATGTATGGATAGGACAGGTTGTGGACTGGAGATTATGTGTGAGGAGGTATCAGGAGATGAGGTCAGAGATGTATGGAGAGGACAGGCTGTGGACTGGAGATTATATGTGAGGATGTATCAGGAGATGAGGTCAGAGATGTATGGAGGGGACAGGCTGCGGACTGGAGATTATATGTGAGGAGGTATCAGGAGATTAGGTCAGAAATGTATGGAGAGGACAGGTTGTGGACTGGAGATTATATGTGAGGAGGTATCAGGAGATGAGGTCAGAGATGTATGGAGAGGACAGGTTGTGGATTGGAGATTATATGTTAGGAGGTATCAGGAGATTAGGTCAGAGATGTATGGAGAGGACAGGTTGTGGACTGGAGATTATGTGTAAGGAGGTATAAGGAGATTAGGTCAGAGATGTATGGAGAGGACAGGTTGTGGACTGGAGATTATGTGTAAGGAGGTATAAGGAGATTAGGTCAGAGATGTATGGAGAGGACAGGCTGTGGACTGGAGATTACATGTGAGGAGGTATCAGGAGATGAGGTCAGAGATGTATGGAGAGGATAGGCTGTGGACTGGAGATTACATGTGAGGAGGTATCAGGAGATGAGGTCAGAGATGTATGGAGAGGACAGGTTGTGGACTGAAGATTACATGTGAGGAGGTATCAGGAGATGAGGTCAGAGATGTATGGAGAGGACAGGCTGTGGACTGGGGATTACATGGGAGGAGGTATCAGGAGATTAGGTCAGAGATGTATGGAGAGGACAGGTTGTGGACTGGAGATTATATGTGAGGAGGTATCAGGAGATGAGGTCAGAGATGTATGGAGAGGACAGGCTGTGGACTGGAGATTATATGTGAGGAGGTATCAGGAGATGAGGTCAGAGATGTATGGAGAGGACAGGTTGTGGACTGGAGATTATATATGAGGAGGTATCAGGAGATGAGGTCAGAGATGTATGGAGAGGACAGGCTGTGGACTGGAGATTATATGTGAGGAGGTATCAGGAGATGAGGTCAGAGATGTATGGAGAGGACAGGTTGTGGACTGGAGATTATATGTGAGGAGGTATCAGGAGATGAGGTCAGAGATGTATGGAGAGGACAGGCTGTGGACTGGAGATTATATGTGAGGAGGTATCAGGAGATGAGGTCAGAGATGTATGGAGAGGACAGGCTGTGGACTGGAGATTATATGTGAGGAGGTATCAGGAGATGAGGTCAGAGATGTATGGAGAGGACAGGTTGTGGACTGGAGATTATATGTGAGGAGGTATCAGGAGATGAGGTCAGAGATGTATGGAGAGGACAGGTTGTGGACTGGAGATTATATGTGAGGAGGTATCAGGAGATGAGGTCAGAGATGTATGGAGAGGACAGGTTGTGGACTGGAGATTATATGTGAGGAGGTATCAGGAGATGAGGTCAGAGATGTATGGAGAGGACAGGTTGTGGACTGGAGATTATATGTGAGGAGGTATCAGGAGATGAGGTCAGAGATGTATGGAGAGGACAGGTTGTGGACTGGAGATTATATGTGAGGAGGTATCAGGAGATGAGGTCAGAGATGTATGGAGAGGACAGGTTGTGGACTGGAGATTATATGTGAGGAGGTATCAGGAGATGAGGTCAGAGATGTATGGAGAGGACAGGTTGTGGACTGGAGATTATATGTGAGGAGGTATCAGGAGATGAGGTCAGAGATGTATGGAGAGGACAGGTTGTGGACTGGAGATTATATGTGAGGAGGTATCAGGAGATGAGGTCAGAGATGTATGGAGAGGACAGGTTGTGGACTGGAGATTATATGTGAGGAGGTATCAGGAGATGAGGTCAGAGATGTATGGAGAGGACAGGTTGTGGACTGGAGATTATATGTGAGGAGGTATCAGGAGATGAGGTCAGAGATGTATGGAGAGGACAGGCTGTGGACTGGAGATTATATGTGAGGAGGTATCAGGAGATGAGGTCAGAGATGTATGGAGAGGACAGGTTGTGGACTGGAGATTATATGTGAGGAGGTATCAGGAGATGAGGTCAGAGATGTATGGAGAGGACAGGCTGTGGACTGGAGATTATATGTGAGGAGGTATCAGGAGATGAGGTCAGAGATGTATGGAGAGGACAGGTTGTGGACTGGAGATTATATGTGAGGAGGTATCAGGAGATGAGGTCAGAGATGTATGGAGAGGACAGGCTGTGGACTGGAGATTATATGTGAGGAGGTATCAGGAGATGAGGTCAGAGATGTATGGGAGAGGACAGGCTGTGGACTGGAGATTATATGTGAGGAGGTATCAGGAGATGAGGTCAGAGATGTATGGAGAGGACAGGTTGTGGACTGGAGATTATATGTGAGGAGGTATCAGGAGATGAGGTCAGAGATGTATGGAGAGGACAGGTTGTGGACTGGAGATTATATGTGAGGAGGTATCAGGAGATGAGGTCAGAGATGTATGGAGAGGACAGGTTGTGGACTGGAGATTATATGTGAGGAGGTATCAGGAGATGAGGTCAGAGATGTATGGAGAGGACAGGTTGTGGACTGGAGATTATATGTGAGGAGGTATCAGGAGATGAGGTCAGAGATGTATGGAGAGGACAGGTTGTGGACTGGAGATTATATGTGAGGAGGTATCAGGAGATGAGGTCAGAGATGTATGGAGAGGACAGGTTGTGGACTGGAGATTATATGTGAGGAGGTATCAGGAGATGAGGTCAGAGATGTATGGAGAGGACAGGTTGTGGACTGGAGATTATATGTGAGGAGGTATCAGGAGATGAGGTCAGAGATGTATGGAGAGGACAGGTTGTGGACTGGAGATTATATGTGAGGAGGTATCAGGAGATGAGGTCAGAGATGTATGGAAGAGGACAGGTTGTGGACTGGAGATTATATGTGAGGAGGTATCAGGAGATGAGGTCAGAGATGTATGGAGAGGACAGGCTGTGGACTGGAGATTATATGTGAGGAGGTATCAGGAGATGAGGTCAGAGATGTATGGAGAGGACAGGTTGTGGACTGGAGATTATATGTGAGGAGGTATCAGGAGATGAGGTCAGAGATGTATGGAGAGGACAGGCTGTGGACTGGAGATTATATGTGAGGAGGTATCAGGAGATGAGGTCAGAGATGTATGGAGAGGACAGGTTGTGGACTGGAGATTATATGTGAGGAGGTATCAGGAGATGAGGTCAGAGATGTATGGAGAGGACAGGTTGTGGACTGGAGATTATATGTGAGGAGGTATCAGGAGATGAGGTCAGAGATGTATGGAGAGGACAGGCTGTGGACTGGAGATTATATGTGAGGAGGTATCAGGAGATGAGGTCAGAGATGTATGGAGAGGACAGGTTGTGGACTGGAGATTATATGTGAGGAGGTATCAGGAGATGAGGTCAGAGATGTATGGAGAGGACAGGCTGTGGACTGGAGATTATATGTGAGGAGGTATCAGGAGATGAGGTCAGAGATGTATGGAGAGGACAGGCTGTGGACTGGAGATTATATGTGAGGAGGTATCAGGAGATGAGGTCAGAGATGTATGGAGAGGACAGGCTGTGGACTGGAGATTATATGTGAGGAGGTATCAGGAGATGAGGTCAGAGATGTATGGAGAGGACAGGTTGTGGACTGGAGATTATATGTGAGGAGGTATCAGGAGATGAGGTCAGAGATGTATGGAGAGGACAGGCTGTGGACTGGAGATTATATGTGAGGAGGTATCAGGAGATGAGGTCAGAGATGTATGGAGAGGACAGGCTGTGGACTGGAGATTATATGTGAGGAGGTATCAGGAGATGAGGTCAGAGATGTATGGAGAGGACAGGCTGTGGACTGGAGATTATATGTGAGGAGGTATCAGGAGATGAGGTCAGAGATGTATGGAGAGGACAGGCTGTGGACTGGAGATTATATGTGAGGAGGTATCAGGAGATGAGGTCAGAGATGTATGGAGAGGACAGGCTGTGGACTGGAGATTATATGTGAGGAGGTATCAGGAGATGAGGTCAGAGATGTATGGGAGAGGACAGGTTGTGGACTGGAGATTATATGTGAGGAGGTATCAGGAGATGAGGTCAGAGATGTATGGAGAGGACAGGCTGTGGACTGGAGATTATATGTGAGGAGGTATCAGGAGATGAGGTCAGAGATGTATGGAGAGGACAGGCTGTGGACTGGAGATTATATGTGAGGAGGTATCAGGAGATGAGGTCAGAGATGTATGGAGAGGACAGGTTGTGGACTGGAGATTATATGTGAGGAGGTATCAGGAGATGAGGTCAGAGATGTATGGAGAGGACAGGTTGTGGACTGGAGATTATATGTGAGGAGGTATCAGGAGATGAGGTCAGAGATGTATGGAGAGGACAGGTTGTGGACTGGAGATTATATGTGAGGAGGTATCAGGAGATGAGGTCAGAGATGTATGGAGAGGACAGGTTGTGGACTGGAGATTATATTGAGGAGGTATCAGGAGATGAGGTCAGAGATGTATGGAGAGGACAGGTTGTGGACTGGAGATTATATGTGAGGAGGTATCAGGAGATGAGGTCAGAGATGTATGGAGAGGACAGGTTGTGGACTGGAGATTATATGTGAGGAGGTATCAGGAGATGAGGTCAGAGATGTATGGAGAGGACAGGCTGTGGACTGGAGATTATATGTGAGGAGGTATCAGGAGATGAGGTCAGAGATGTATGGAGAGGACAGGTTGTGGACTGGAGATTATATGTGAGGAGGTATCAGGAGATGAGGTCAGAGATGTATGGAGAGGACAGGTTGTGGACTGGAGATTATATGTGAGGAGGTATCAGGAGATGAGGTCAGAGATGTATGGAGAGGACAGGTTGTGGACTGGAGATTATATGTGAGGAGGTATCAGGAGATGAGGTCAGAGATGTATGGAGAGGACAGGTTGTGGACTGGAGATTATATGTGAGGAGGTATCAGGAGATGAGGTCAGAGATGTATGGAGAGGACAGGTTGTGGACTGGAGATTATATGTGAGGAGGTATCAGGAGATGAGGTCAGAGATGTATGGAGAGGACAGGCTGTGGACTGGAGATTATATGTGAGGAGGTATCAGGAGATGAGGTCAGAGATGTATGGAGAGGACAGGTTGTGGACTGGAGATTATATGTGAGGAGGTATCAGGAGATGAGGTCAGAGATGTATGGAGAAGGACAGGCTGTGGACTGGAGATTATATGTGAGGAGGTATCAGGAGATGAGGTCAGAGATGTATGGAGAGGACAGGTTGTGGACTGGAGATTATATGTGAGGAGGTATCAGGAGATGAGGTCAGAGATGTATGGAGAGGACAGGTTGTGGACTGGAGATTATATGTGAGGAGGTATCAGGAGATGAGGTCAGAGATGTATGGAGAGGACAGGCTGTGGACTGGAGATTATATGTGAGGAGGTATCAGGAGATGAGGTCAGAGATGTATGGAGAGGACAGGTTGTGGACTGGAGATTATATGAGGAGGTATCAGGAGATGAGGTCAGAGATGTATGGAGAGGACAGGTTGTGGACTGGAGATTATATGTGAGGAGGTATCAGGAGATGAGGTCAGAGATGTATGGAGAGGACAGGCTGTGGACTGGAGATTATATGTGAGAGGTATCAGGAGATGAGGTCAGAGATGTATGGAGAGGACAGGTTGTGGACTGGAGATTATATGTGAGGAGGTATCAGGAGATGAGGTCAGAGATGTATGGAGAGGACAGGCTGTGGACTGGAGATTATATGTGAGGAGGTATCAGGAGATGAGGTCAGAGATGTATGGAGAGGACAGGCTGTGGACTGGAGATTATATGTGAGGAGGTATCAGGAGATGAGGTCAGAGATGTATGGAGAGGACAGGTTGTGGACTGGAGATTATATGTGAGGAGGTATCAGGAGATGAGGTCAGAGATGTATGGAGAGGACAGGTTGTGGACTGGAGATTATATG
>CM065597.1:1883823-2059040 GCA_033119425.1 Bufotes viridis
GGTAGAGGGGATGTATATTATATATAGAGGAGGTAGAGGGGATGTATATTATATATAGAGGAGGTAGAGGGATGTATATTATATATAGAGGTAGAGGATGTATATTATATATAGAGGGTAGAGGATGTATATTATATATAGAGGAGGTAGAGGGATGTATATTATATATAGAGGAGGTAGAGGGGATGTATATTATATATAGAGGAGGTAAGAGGGATGTATATTATATATAGAGGGGGTAGAGGGGATGTATATTATATATAGAGGGGGTAGAGGGGATGTATATTATATATAGAGGAGGTAGAGGGGATGTATATTATATATAGAGGAGGTAGAGGGGATGTATATTATATATAGAGGAGGTAGAGGGGATGTATATTATATATAGAGGAGGTAGAGGGGATGTATATTATATATAGAGGAGGTAGAGGGATGTATATTATATATAGAGGAGGTAGAGGGATGTATATTATATATAGAGGAGAGTAGAGGGGATGTATATTATATATAGAGGAGGTAGAGGGGATGTATATTATATATAGAGGAGGTAGAGGGGATGTATATTATATATAGAGGAGGTAGAGGGGATGTATATTATATATAGAGGAGGTAGAGGGGATGTATATTATATATAGAGGGGGTAGAGGGGATGTATATTATATATAGAGGGGGTAGAGGGGATGTATATTATATATAGAGGGGATGTATATTATATATAGAGGAGGTAGAGGGGATGTATATTATATATAGAGGGGTAGAGGGGATGTATATTATATATAGAGGAGGTAGAGGGGATGCATATTATATATAGCGGAGGTAGAGGGGATGTATATTATATATAGAGGAGGTAGAGGGGATGCATATTATATATAGAGGAGGTAGAGGTGAGAGGATGTATACATGCGGACACAGACGCTGGGTGCAGTGTAGACGGTGCGGCAGATATCAGGTATGTCGGCAGTTAAGCTAGAATAATAGAATATAATATCGAAGCGGTCAGCTCACCATGTCTGCCTCTCCCTTCTCCTCTTTTCCTGTCACCCGCTCCGGATTTCCGGAGAAACTACAAGTCCCATAATACACTACTGGATACCGGAAGTGACGTCAGCTGCATGCAATACGCGGAACTTCCATTAGGGGGCGAGAAACGGCGGGAGTTTGCTTCGTTATGTTTAGATTTGCTCTGTAGTGTGAGACATTTGTTATCCACTCTGCCTTATTTCGTCATTGTCCTGTCAGTTATATCGTGTGTTATATTCCCTGGTCCTGTCAGTTATATCGTGTGTTATATTCTCCGGTCCTGTCAGTTATATCGTGTGTTATATTCCCGGGTCCTGTCAGTTATATCGTGTGTTATATTCCCTGGTCCTGTCAGTTATATCGTGTGTTATATTCCCGGTCCTGTCAGTTATATCGTGTGTTATATTCCCGGGTCCTGTCAGTTATATCGTGTGTTATATTCCCGGGTCCTGTCAGTTATCTCGTGTGTTATATTCTCCGGTCCTGTCAGTTATATCGTGTGTTATATTCCCGGGTCCTGTCAGTTATATCGTGTGTTATATTCTCCGGTCCTGTCAGTTATATCGTGTTATATTCCGGTCCTGTCAGTTATATCGTGTGTTATATTCCCGGTCCTGTCAGTTATATCGCGTGTTATATTCTCCGGTCCTGTCAGTTATATCGTGTTATATTCCGGTCCTGTCAGTTATATCGTGTGTTATATTCTCCGGTCCTGTCAGTTATATCGTGTGTTATATTCTCCGGTCCTGTCAGTTATATCGTGTGTTATATTCCCGGTCCTGTCAGTTATATCGTGTGTTATATTCTCCGGGTCCAGTCAGTTATATCGTGTGTTATATTCCCTGGTCCTGTCAGTTATATCGTGTGTTATATTCCCGGGTCCTGTCAGTTATATTGTGTGTTATATTCTCTGGTCCTGTCAGTTATATCGTGTGTTATATTCTCCGGTCCTGTCAGTTATATTGTGTGTTATATTATCCGGTTCTGTCAGTTATATCGTGTGTTATATTCTCCGGTCCTGTCAGTTATATCGTGTGTTATATTATCCGGTTCTGTCAGTTATATCGTGTGTTATATTCTCCGGTCCTGTCAGTTATATTGTGTGTTATATTCTCTGGTCCTGTCAGTTATATCGTGTGTTATATTCTCCGGTCCTGTCAGTTATATCGTGTGTTATATTCTCCGGTCCTGTCAGTTATATCGTGTGTTATATTCTCCGGTCCTGTCAGTTATATCGTGTGTTATATTTTCGGGTCCTGTCAGTTATATCGTGTGTTATATTCCCGGGTCCTGTCAGTTATATCGTGTGTTATATTCCCGGGTCCTGTCAGTTATATCGTGTGTTATATTCCTGGGTCCTGTCAGTTATATCGTGTGTTATATTCTCCGGTCCTGTCAGTTATATCGTGTGTTATATTCTCCGGGTCCAGTCAGTTATATCGTGTGTTATATTCCCGGTCCTGTCAGTTATATCGTGTGTTATATTCTCCGGTCCTGTCAGTTATATCGTGTGTTATATTCCCGGTCCTGTCAGTTATATCGTGTGTTATATTCCCGGTCCTGTCAGTTATATCGTGTTATATTCTCCGGTCCTGTCAGTTATATCGTGTGTTATATTCTCGGTCCTGTCAGTTATATCGTTGTTATATTCTCCGGTCCTGTCAGTTATATCGTGTGTTATATTCCCGGTCCTGTCAGTTATATCGTGTGTTATATTCCCGGTCCTGTCAGTTATATCGTGTGTTATATTCCCGGTCCTGTCAGTTATATCGTGTGTTATATTCTCCGGTCCTGTCAGTTATATCGTGTGTTATATTCCCGGTCCTGTCAGTTATATCGTGTGTTATATTCTCCGGTCCTGTCAGTTATATCGTGTGTTATATTCTCCGGTCCTGTCAGTTATATCGTGTGTTATATTCTCCGGTCCTGTCAGTTATATCGTGTGTTATATTCCCGGTCCTGTCAGTTATATCGTGTGTTATATTCTCCGGTCCTGTCAGTTATATCGTGTTATATTCTCCGGTCCTGTCAGTTATATCGTGTGTTATATTCTCCGGTCCTGTCAGTTATATCGTGTGTTATATTCTCCGGTCCTGTCAGTTATATCGTGTGTTATATTCCCGGTCCTGTCAGTTATATCGTGTGTTATATTCCCGGTCCTGTCAGTTATATCGTGTGTTATATTCCCGGTCCTGTCAGTTATATCGTGTGTTATATTCCCGGTCCTGTCAGTTATATCGTGTGTTATATTCTCCGGTCCTGTCAGTTATATCGTGTGTTATATTCCCGGTCCTGTCAGTTATATCGTGTGTTATATTCTCCGGTCCTGTCAGTTATATCGTGTGTTATATTCTCCGGTCCTGTCAGTTATATCGTGTGTTATATTCTCCGGTCCTGTCAGTTATATCGTGTGTTATATTCCCGGTCCTGTCAGTTATATCGTGTGTTATATTCCCGGTCCTGTCAGTTATATCGTGTGTTATATTCTCCGGTCCTGTCAGTTATATCGTGTGTTATATTCCCGGTCCTGTCAGTTATATCGTGTGTTATATTCTCCGGTCCTGTCAGTTATATCGTGTGTTATATTCCCGGTCCTGTCAGTTATATCGTGTGTTATATTCTCCGGTCCTGTCAGTTATATCGTGTGTTATATTCTCCAGTCCTGTCAGTTATATCGTGTGTTATATTCCCGGGTCCTGTCAGTTATATCGTGTGTTATATTCCCGGGTCCTGTCAGTTATATCGTGTGTTATATTCTCCGGTCCTGTCAGTTATATCGTGTGTTATATTCCCTGGTCCTGTCAGTTATATCGTGTGTTATATTCTCCGGTCCTGTCAGTTATATCGTGTGTTATATTCCCGGGTCCTGTCAGTTATATCGTGTGTTATATTCTCCGGTCCTGTCAGTTATATCGTGTGTTATATTCTCCGGTCCTGTCAGTTATATTGTGTGTTATATTCTCCGGTCCTGTCAGTTTAATCGTGTGTTATATTCTTCGGTCCTGTCAGTTATATCGTGTGTTATATTCCCGGTCCTGTCAGTTATATCGTGTGTTATATTCCCGGTCCTGTCAGTTATATCGTGTGTTATATTCCCGGGTCCTGTCAGTTATATCGTGTGTTATATTCCCGGGTCCTGTCAGTTATATTGTGTGTTATATTCCCGGGTCCTGTCAGTTATCTCGTGTGTTATATTCTCCGGTCCTGTCAGTTATATCGTGTGTTATATTCCCGGGTCCTGTCAGTTATATCGTGTGTTATATTCCCCGGTCCTGTCAGTTATATTGTGTGTTATATTCCCGGGTCCTGTCAGTTATCTCGTGTGTTATATTCTCCGGTCCTGCCAGTTATATCGTGTGTTATATTCCAGGGGTTTGTGGAATACACTGTAGTATTTGACTTCACTCAGCCATGCGATCAGACAGCTTCCTAGCTGTGACCAATGCAGCCCATTGGGATCTCGGTGCACAAGTCATCCTGACCCCACAATACCTTGGCGGATATGGTCCAACAGCTCCCCCGAGTCTATTCGCAACACCAAGCTCATAAGTCCCAGTTCCCACCAGAGTCTCACACTCAGTGACGGCCATAGGATAGACTTTGCTGTCCCCATGTATGTCCATCACACTCAGCTGTTTGTCCATCACACTCAGTCTCCAGCTACCAAGCTGGTGTGTACCAGGCTCTCTTGGCTCCTTGCATCCAACTACGCTTGGACTGGACTGCCATTTACCATAATGTTGCCCATTTTCGAGCAGTCTCTAGTCCTGGTGTCGTAACACCTCCCCACTTGGCACATAGCGACTGCTGCTGGCTCTCACCGCAGTTCATGGCTTCTGAGGCACATTTTTTGTCACACAATAAAAGGAGTGCTCTTACCTACAGACGTCACTGGTTCGGCGATCAAGTGTGCTATAGGAATCTCTCCACAGAGGTCATCTTCCTTCTCCTGGATGTTAGGAATCTCCAGCCCTTGGTCTACCAGTTATATGGGTAATATTTATATTCCAGGGTTTGTGGAATACACTGTAGTATTTGACTTCACTCAGCCATGCGATCAGACAGCTTCCTAGCTGTGACCAATGCAGCCCATTGGGATCTCGGTGCACAAGTCATCCTGACCCCACAATACCTTGGCGGATATGGTCCAACAGCTCCCCCGAGTCTATTCGCAACACCAAGCTCATAAGTCCCAGTTCCCACCAGAGTCTCACACTCAGTGACGGCCATAGGATAGACTTTGCTGTCCCCATGTATGTCCATCACACTCAGCTGTTTGTCCATCACACTCAGTCTCCAGCTACCAAGCTGGTGTGTACCAGGCTCTCTTGGCTCCTTGCATCCAACTACGCTTGGACTGGACTGCCATTTACCATAATGTTGCCCATTTTCGGAGCAGTCTCTAGTCCTGGTGTCGTAACACCTCCCCACTTGGCACATAGCGACTGCTGCTGGCTCTCACCGCAGTTCATGGCTTCTGAGGCACATTTTTTGTCACACAATAAAAGGAGAGCTCTTACCCACAGACGTCACTGGTTCGGCGATCAAGGGTGCTATAGGAATCTCTCCACAGAGGTCATCTTCCTTCTCCTGGATGTTAGGAATCTCCAGCCCTTGGTTCCTGGTCACAAGATCACATACAGGCCCCTCGGTGCAGCGGTTGCCATGGGAAACTCTTTGGCCTTCATTCCAGTCTTTTTCCTCAGGACTATGATTCCCATACTCTACTGAAGACTTTTCCTCAGATTCTCCATCTGTACAATTTGAAGCACTTTCTCTGTTCCACAATTGCCCAAAAAAACGGGAAGTCTCTGCCACGCACAAATTCTTCCTCTAGGGTCTCACATTTCAAGAAGTCTCAGTGTACAGTCATAGGCTACTTCCACACTCACATTTCGTGCGGATCCGTCATGAACGGATCCGTTCAGATAATGTGGCCGTCTGCATTCGTTCAGAACGGATCCGTTTGTATTATCTTTAACATAGCCAGGACGGATCCGTCATGAACGCCACTGAAAGTCAATGGAGGACGGATCCTTTTCTATTGTGTCATTGTTCTATTTGCTCAGTTTCATCAGACGGACACCAAAAGGCTGCAAGCAGCGTTTTAGTGTTCGTCTCCAAGGCGGAATGGGGACTGAACTAATGCATTCTGAGCGGATCCTTTTCCATTTAGAATGCATTAGAATGCAAACTGATCTGTTTTGGACCACTTGTGAGAGCCCTGAACGGATCTCACAAACGGAAAGCCCAAAACACGCGTGTGAAAGTAGACATAGTCTGTTACAAAGGTCAGAGACATCATGGTATCTGTCTCTGGCCCCTATCCAGGAAGTCCAGTACCTCTGGCATAACCCAAGACACTTTGTTGGTGGGAATCTAGAATGACCCCCAGCAGGATTCCCCCAATCACCAACTCGCAGGATCTTTCACATGCTTTCTCTGATCTCCTGATCAAACGATCCTCCATTGCACAATCCTCCAGCGGGCACCATTCCCAGCAATACTTTAATGCACCTGATGGGCTTCACCCACTCACCTCCACTCCATGCCCACTCCATGCTGTGGAACAGATCTGGACCCATTCATTCTCTATAGGGCAGGAATGAATGTGGACAGCACACAGTGTGTTCTCCGCATTTCTGGAGCGCAGCCCTGAACTTCTGGTCCGAGGCTCCGGAAAAATATAGAACATGTCCAATTCTTGTCCGCAATTTTTGCATATGACACTAAACTGTGTAAAGTAATTAACACTAAAGAGAACAGTTTTCTGCTGCAGATAGATCTGGATAGATTGGAGGCTTGGGCAGAGAAGTGGCAGATGAGGTTTAACACTGACAAATGTAAAGTTATGCACATGGGAAGAAATAATGCAAGTCACCCGTACATACTAAATGGTAAAACACTCGGTAACACTGACATGGAAAAGGATCTAGGAATTTTAATAAACAGCAAACTAAGCTGCAAAAACCAGTGTCAGGCAGTTGCTGCCAAGGCCAATAAGATATTGGGTTGCATCAAAAGGGGCATAGACGCCGGTGATGAGAACATAGTCCTACCACTGTACACATCACTGGTCAGACCACACATGGAGGACTGTGTACAGTTCTGGGCTCCTGTGAACAAGGCAGACATAGCAGAGCTGGAGAGGGTTCAGAGGAGGGCAACTAAAGTAATAACTGGAATGGGACAACTACAGGACCCTGAAATATTATCAAAATTAGGGTTATTCACCTTAGAAAAAAGACGACTGAGGGGAGATCTAATAACTATGTATAAATATATCAGGGGTCAGTACAGAGATCACTCCCATCATCTATTTATCCCCAGGACTGTGACTGTGACAAGGGGACATCCTCTGCGTCTGGAGGAAAGAAGGTTTGTACACAAACATAGAAAAGGATTCTTCACTGTAAGAGCAGTGAGACTATGGACTCTTTACTGTAAGAGCAGTGAGACTATGGACTCTTTACTGTAAGAGCAGTGAGACTATGGACTCTTTACTGTAAGAGCAGTGAGACTATGGACTCTATACTGTAAGAGCAGTGAGACTATGGACTCTTTACTGTAAGAGCAGTGAGACTATGGACTCTATACTGTAAGAGCAGTGAGACTATGGACTCTTTACTGTAAGAGCAGTGAGACTATGGACTCTATACTGTAAGAGCAGTGAGACTATGGACTATATACTGTAAGAGCAGTGAGACTATGGACTATTTACTGTAAGAGCAGTGAGACTATGGACTCTATACTGTAAGAGTAGTGAGACTATGGACTATTTACAGTAAGAGCAGTGAGACTATGGTCTCTTTACAGTAAGAGCAGTGAGACTATGGACTCTATACTGTAAGAGCAGTGAGACTATGGACTCTTTACTGTAAGAGCAGCGAGACTATGGACTCTATACTGTAAGAGCGGTGAGACTATGGACTCTATACTGTAAGAGCAGTGAGACTATGGACTCTTTACTGTAAGAGCAGTGAGACTATGGACTCTACTGTAAGAGCAGTGAGACAATGGACTCTTTACTGTAAGAGCATTGAGACTATGGACTCTATACTGTAAGAGCAGTGAGACTATGGACTCTTTACTGTAAGAGCAGTGAGACTATGGACTCTTTACTGTAAGAGTAGGGAGACTGGACTGTTTACTGTAAGAGCAGTGAGACTATGGACTCTTTACTGTAAGAGCAGTGAGACTATGGACTCTTTACTGTAAGAGCAGTGAGACTATGGACACTTTACTGTAAGAGCAGTGAGACTATGGACTCTTTACTGTAAGAGCAGGGAGACTATGGACTCTTTACTGTAAGAGCAGTGAGACTATGGACTCTTTACTGTAGGAGCCGTGAGACTATGGACTCTATACTGTAAGAGCAGTGAGACTATGGACTCTTTACTGTAAGAGCAGTGAGACTATGGACACTTTACTGTAAGAGCAGTGAGACTATGGACTCTTTACTGTAAGAGCAGGGAGACTATGGACTCTATACTGTAAGAGCAGTGAGACTATGGACTCTATACTGTAAGAGCAGTGAGACTATGGACTCTATACTGTAAGAGCAGTGAGACTATGGACTCTATACTGTAAGAGCAGTGAGACTATGGACTCTTTACTGTAAGAGCGGTGAGACTATGGACTCTATACTGTAAGAGCAGTGAGACTATGGACTCTATACTGTAAGAGCAGTGAGACTATGGACTCTATACTGTAAGAGCAGTGAGACTATGGACTCTTTACTGTAAGCCAACGTTTGCTAGTCCTAGTGAAAGTGTGTTGTTTTTTTTTGTCTGTCCGTGTATATTTGTTTACTGATCTTGATCCTCTGCTGCCTGCCCTGACCTCAGATTTTTAAGCGCTATGCACATTATTGTATGTATTTTGCAGTCAACCAATTGTGGATCTACACAGACCCATTGAAAATAATGGTCTGCAAATAAAATGCACACAGCGCATGCACTGCAACCGTATCTTCCAGATCCGCGATTTGCAGACTGCAAAACAGATATGATAGTTTGCATTAGAACTTACGGATAAGCTAGAACTCTGCCTTCCCAGACCTTGGCTTTGTTTTACGAATACACTGACTACAAGTATTGTTTGCGCCTTTGGTGCTTCGAACAGTGTTCCTGACCCCAGTGGGTCAGCTGCTAAGTACATTGTGACTATTCCAAGATGTAGTGGTCTGGTGGCTCTTCTGTAGCACAGACCAGATCCCTGTATAGAGGTTAAAGGGTGAATACTGGAAAACTGACAACGCCCTTAAGTCTAGGCCTAAGCCAAACTAGTTAGTTGGCACAGTGGGGCCATGCCTACTGCCGTTACTCTAAGCTTAGGCCATGCATCTCCATGGACGTAAAGTGTGAAGATGTAGTTTCTGATCATTGAATTCCATTTTGTACCTGTTCACTTAAATTTCTCTTTCTGACCTGTGAATGCAGGTGCAGGAAGTAAGGCCTTGTCTACATATTTTGTCCAGGTTGCTTTGGGATTCTGACTCAGAGTGGACCTGGGAACTGACCACTCCAAGATCCGGGGTGAGAGCAGAGGAACAACGCGTACACAGTGACAATTATGGAGCGCATGCACTGGCTACATTCCACTAGTTAATGGAGCTTTTAGTTTAATTTGTATAAAGCTGTAACCCTCAGGAGAGAAGTCAGAAGCTCTTCCTACGGGGAACGCTTCGCATAGGGACATCATCAGTCTTTTCCCAAGACCCTGACTGCTTTTGCTGAAAGGGCCTCCCCAGCTGATGTCGCTGTCAGATGATGTTAACTCAATCGGTGATGCAAGTACCTTCATTCTGGATGTAGTCAGGACGCCAGCTGAAGTGTTGATATAATTGTGTATTATGTTCTTTATCCTTTGTGCACTGCTCAAAAAATAAAGGGAACGCTAAAATACCACATCCTAGATCTCAATGAATGAAATATTCAAGTTGCAAAACATTATTCATTACATAGTGGAATTCGTTGAGAACAACAAATCAAAAAAACGATCAATGTAAATCAATTAATATCCCATGGAGGTCTGGATTTGGAATGATACTCAAAGTGAAAAATCAAATTTCAGGATGATCCAACTTATGTGGAAATGCCTCAAAACAAGGAAATGAAGCTCAGTAGTGTGTGTGGCCTCCATGTGCCTATATGACCTCCCTACAATGCCTAGTAATGCTCCTGATGAGGCGGTGGATGTTCTTAGGGATCTCCTCCCAGACCTGGATTAAAGCATCAGTCAATTCCTGGATAGATGGAACAAGACATGATGTCCCAGATGTGCTCGATTGGATTCAGGTCTGGGGAATAGGCAGGCCAATCCATAGCATCAATGCATTCATTATGCAGAAACTGCTGACACACTTCACATGAGGCCTATCGTCATGCTTCAGAAGGAACCCCGGGCCCACTGCACCTGCATATGGTCTTCCTATGGGTCTGAGGATCTCATCCCGATACCTAATGGCAGTCAGGGTACCTCTGGCTAGCACATGGAGGGTTGTGTGGCCCTCCAAAGAAATGCATTCACACACCATTACTGACCCACTGCCAAACTGGTCATGCTGGAGGATGTTGCATGCAGCAGAACGTTTTCCATGGTGTCTCCAGACTGTCACATGTGTTCAGTGCAAACCTGCTCTCATCCGTGAAGAGCACAGATCGCCAATGTCAAATCTGCCAATCTTGGTGTTTTCTGACAAATGCTAATTGCCATGTACAGTGTTGGGCTGTAAGCTCAACACCGACTTGTGGACATCGGGTCCTCATGGAGTCTCTTTCTGACAGTTTGAGGAATCATTTGGATATTGGTGGCCTGCTGGAGGTCATTTTGCAGGGCTCTGGCACTGCTCCTCCTGTTCTTCCTTGCACAAAGGAGGAGGTAGGGGTCCTGCTGCTGGGTTGTTGCCCTGCTACGGCCCCTTCACATCTCCTGGTGCACTGGCCTGTCTCCTGGTATTTGCTCCATGCTCTGGACACTGTGCTGACAGACACATCTAACCTTGCCACAGCTCGACTTAATGGGCCATCGTCGATGAGCTGCACTACCTGAGAAACTTCTGTGGGTTGTAGACACTGCCTGATGCTACCTCTAGGGGTGAAACCAATGACAAAATGCAAAAGTGACCAAAACAGCCAAAAAGGATGAGAACAGAGAAATGGTGTGTGGTAACCACCCGCAGAACCACTCCTTTATAGGGGTTGTCTTGCTAATTGTTACATGTCTGTTCAATTTACAGAAAAGCAGGAAAAATGGATTCAGAATCAGTGCCGAGGTTGATTTCATAGAAGTGTGATTGACTTGGAGTTATATTGTGTTGTTTGAGTGTTCCCTTTATTTTTTTTTGAGCAGTGTATATAGATAAGTGCAAAAGAAGGACATTATATTGTGAGGGATGAGAATCCATTTTATATAAATGTCCTCCATCTTGTGCATATGTGGAAAGTTGATGAGGCAGCTGGGAAGGATGTAGGGAGTTTCTGTGTATATAGATCATAAGTTCTTAACTGCAAGGTCAAGATGGCAGCTCTCGTTTCCTTATCATAGTTTGACATACAAGAGAGAGTTCTGCTCCTTCTTAGTTTCGGGTTGTACTGCTGAAGAATGTCAACTTTGAGATAAGATACTGCGGAAACTTTTTAATTATGAGCATTCTGTTAGTATGGTGCAGAAGTATTGCCTTTTATGAATATCAAATCATTAGTTTCGATTTCCACCCCCTTGGTAGTGTGCCAGATTTGTCTGTAATTATCGGTTTTGTTATAAAGATGTATGCTTTTATGGAATAAAGGAGAGAATCTGATTCAGCAGTGTGTCTGTGTCAGCCCTCTGAGCGCTCATAAAGAAAACATCAATTTGGGATCCTGACAATCATAGAGGTGGGGGTTTTTCCCTAACAAAACTTGCCGCCCAACGTGGGGCTTGACTAAAGGACAGTTCATTTATCTCCCAACAATCATAGAGATGGGGGTTTTGCCCCAACAAAACTTTGCGCCCAGCGAGGGGCTCGACTAAAGGACACTTCATTGATCTCCCAACAACTTTGATAATCCGGGACGGACCGATATAAAAGACAGCGCTGCAAGGTAAGAGACTTAATCTTACATTATATCTATGCCTCCCTGACCGGTTGTCTGGCTGGAGAGATTGTTGAAAGAACGTACGTATAAAGTACTTTTACAGTCGAGTCCATATTGA
This sequence comes from Bufotes viridis, assembly GCA_033119425.1. NCBI lineage: Eukaryota > Metazoa > Chordata > Amphibia > Anura > Bufonidae > Bufotes > Bufotes viridis. The sequence goes on from CM065597.1 coordinate 1,896,043, forward strand.
TAAAGAACCTTGAAAGTTGAATATACCTATAATTGTTGGGTTTAGTTTGTGATCATGAGTAACTTTGATCGGGATGTTTTTGGTCTGGCTTTAGGAGTCACAGTATACGTTTTGTTTGTTCTTTACTGTGTTTGGAAAATTGCAGAACATTAAAGAAAGGGAAATCAAAGTCCTTGGACTCCGATGTCCGGTTTGTAGACTTTTGATTTGTATAATAAATTTCAGTAACACTAGGTAAATATAGTGAGGAAGCTTTGAGGAAACTGAGGCTCAGTACAGAGTACACTATGTGATGTAGTGAGGAAGCTCTGAGGAACTGAGGGGAAACAGACGTCTGAATTTTGTAACTTTCTATAGTTGTTCTGGTACAGTTGAAGAGCAATGGGGAATAATTTTACTATACCCAAAGGCTATAAGACAGCTGAAACATTGGTGAAGGAAAGAGGAGGTAAGGAGGGTCTGAAGAATGTGTACAGAGTGTTGGAGAAGGCAGGGATGAAGTATGGGACTCTTAACCCTAGGAGTACTAGTATGGTAGCACCCTGATTTAGGGAGGAAGCTCAGAGGAATCTAGGCTGGGAAGGATTCAGAATAACACATTGTGGTTGGATAAAGGATCATGGATGTGAAGAAGTGGTTGATACATGGATAAAAGTAGTATGTGAGGTTGAAACTGAGGGATGGAGAGGAGAAATTTGTGCGAGGTAGATTGCGGTATACTCAGAAACAGAAAGGCAGTACCATTCCTGGTTGACAGGGGGCAGTCAAAACAGTAGTAGACCAGAGTTTCTTGCGGACATGTCATTTAAACCCTTGTTATGTATCGGCTGTGGAATTTACAGGAGAAACAGTTTTTGTCAGTGAATCTGAGCCAGTTAAACTAAAGATAAAAGACAGTACGGTTGTTACCCAATTGTTAGTTAAAGAAAACCTGCCAGAACCTCTATTAGGAACTGATGTTTTACAAGCACTGGGAGCCCACATACACTTTTACCCCAACGGCACTACTCGTGTAAATTTTGGGTCCCCAGAGGAAGTATTATGTCCCTTAATAGCGACACTGGCCCTGCCTGAGACTGAACCGTCAGAACTAACCCTTGTATACCAGGCTGTTCTTGAGGTGGTACCGAAGGATTTATGGGCAACATCTAACACAGACTGCTGAGCTGTCCCTGTAAAGCATTATATGTGAGGACCTGCAGGTGAGCTAACCCTCAAACATTGAGTGAGGGCAGCCTAAAAAGCATGTTGATATAATGGAGGAGTAGAGAAGTCAGGGGCAATCCAGGCCTTGTTCATTTTTATAAGAGTCGACCTGTCAGAATTTTCAGTTGACAGACGGATGCGCTTATCACTTATTATACCCCAGCAACACTAAATACCCGCTCTGACAAAACTGGGAAAAGCCTCAGTGTCCACCGGCCTAAATGGCAACATTTTCAGGGCCAGTAATTTTTAAAGGTGTGCATTTAGTGCTATGACCTGTGGGTGGGTGGCTGGGTATTTGCACTTACGTTCAAAGGCCTGAGTTAAGGACATCTGTATGCGGGCCTATTTGGTGTGGCCCACCTTCTCCCTTTTGCCATCCCACAGCCTCTTCCAGCCTGTTGCGGTGCTGTGGATCCCTTCCCCTTTGTACTGCTATACTCGCTTGGCTTGCCACCTTCCTAGGTTGGGTCAGTCATGTCATCGTCCACCACCCCCTCTTCCACTTCCTCACTTGGGTCATCCTTCTGACTTGTGTTGTTGACCTAAAAAGACCCTCACTTATTGACAACTGTGTCTCATCCGCATAATCCACCTCATAAAACACTAATTGCCATTCCCCACCGTCATCTTCTTCTGACTGTGGATGCTGAAGAGTTTGGGAATCAGTGCACAAGATCTCCTCATAAACCTCTTCAGGGAGGGTCAGCTCACCTGCAGACCCTCAACTACAATATCTTACAGGGTCAGCTCAGCAGCAGGCACTCGCCCATCATTTTTTCAATGGTCAGCTAAGCAGCAGGCACTCGCCCATAATTTTTTGCAATACTCAGCAGCAGGCCCTTACCCCTAATGCCTAATGTTTTTGAGGGTCACCAGCAAGCCACCAATCATCATTTTTCAAGGGTGTGTATGATGCCCTTCTTTATGTGTTTTGGCAGCCCTTTCACTTAGTGCATAGGCTTTGTGAGTGTAGCAGCCCCACTACCTGAACAATTGTACGACAATGTGAATGAGGCCCTCCTTAATGTGATATACAGGCTGTTTCGGAGTGCCTCTTGCTTGTCATTTTTGGCAGCACTTGCACTTTATATACAATTGAATATACAGGAAAGAATGTTTCCTAACAATTTTTCCTGTGAAATAGTTTGTTGTTTTTTTTTTTTGGGGGGGGTTGTGCGCATTTTTGTCAGTCTGTAAAAGTGGTGTATAACTCGGACAACATGGTTCCCAGCAGCGACCTGGGAGTCCAAGATGCATCCAGACATCGCCCCCATGCTGTTCCCGATCCATTTTGATGGTGTTTCTGTCACTTTCTGACCTTTTCCGATGGACCAGGCACCCTCCCCTCTTCAGAGCAGGGGCCGCCTTGTTGTTTCCTATTGACTTCCATTATACTCGGGTGCTTTGCCGAGCACATGAATAAAGCAATGTGTTCGGGCCGAACACCTGAATACTTTGGTGCTCTATCATCACTAGTAACCAGTATACTTGGACCGTGCTGCCTCAGGGAGCTCAGAACTCCCCGACCATGTATACACAGGTTCTGCAATCTGTCCTTACAGACTGGGCACCTCCCGGCTCAGTGGTCAATACGTGGATGATTTGCTCCTGTGTGCTGAATGAGACTTGCTGTGAGGCAACTATCTCTCTTTTAATTTTCCTACATCAGAATGGGTGTAAAGCCTCAAAGCAGAAGCTGCAGTTTTGTAAAAACAAGGTTGTATTTCTAGGACACGGCCTCTCTCATGGAGCTCGCCACCTAACCCCAAAGGAGCACAAAGCCTAAGGGTGTTTTTTGGGGCTGGTGTCATACTATCGGCCCTGGATTAGACATGCCTCCATGTTAATGCAGCCTCTGTATGATTGTCTGTCATCTGACCCATTTCACCTGACAGAAGAGGCAGTGAATAATCTCCATACATTGAAGCTGTGCATAACCTCGACCCTAGCCCTGGGTATTCCAAAATATGACGAGGAATTTAACCTGTTCTGTTCAGAAATGCAGGGTCACAGCACGGCTTTACTGACTCAGAAACATGGTGACCGCCAGTGGCGTACTTTTCAGCCAGATTAGATCCTGTTGCCAGAGGCGCCCCCTCCTGTGTCAGGGCGGTAGCGGCAGTGCAGGCAATGATAGAAAAAGCCTCTGAAATTGTGTTAGACTAACCGGTGATTGTAAAAACACCACATGACATACAGGGCATATTAACACAGGTTCAACCTCAGCACATTTCTATGACCAGGCAACTCAGACTCCAATGTGCACTCCTCATGCCGCTAACATTTCCTTCACAATGTGTACGACTCTGAATCCTGCTACTTTGTTAATAATCACAGATTCAGAAATGGGGGAAGGGGGCACAAAGGTCAAAGGTGCCATGGTGAGTGTGGCTAATGCTGTCGCTCGCAGCCAGGGAGAGGAAAACCACTCCCCAGGCAAAAGATAAGTCCCCGCCTCATACAAGAAATCCCCGCATGTGAAAATTCATGGGGACCGGAGAGCACGAACGGGGAGTTATTTTAAAAAAAATTGTTGCCTGGACGTCAGCAGGCGCCGCCCAGGAAGGTAGTGTAAGGGCTCTTTCACACTAGCGTTTTTGTTTTCCGGCATAGAGTTCCGTCGTCGGGTCTCTATGCCGGAAAAATCCTGATCAGGATTATCCCAATGCAATCTGAATGGAGAGAAATCCGTTCAGGATGCATCAGGATGTCTTCAGTTCAGGACCGGAACGTTGTTTGGCTGGAGAAAATACCGCAGCACGCTGCGCTTTTTGCTCCGGCCAAAAATCCTGAACACTTGCCGCAAGACCGGATCCGGAATTAATGCCCATTAAAATGCCCATTAAATCCGACGTTTAGCTTTTTCTCAATGGTTACCATGGCAGCCAGGACGCTAAAGTCCTGGTTGCCATGGTAAAGTGTAGTGGGGAGCAGTATACTTACCATCCGTGCGGCTCCCGGGTGCTCCAGAGTGATGTCAGGGCGCCCTACACGCATGGATCACGTGATCCATGCGCATGGGGCGCTCTGACGTCATTCTGGAGCGCCCCGGGAGCCACACGGACGGTAAGTATACCGCTCCCCCGCTCCCCACTACTACTATGGCAACCAGGACTTTAATAGCGTCCTGGCTGCCATAGTAACCTGAAAGCATTTTGAAGACTGATCAGGATCCTGATCAGTCTTCTAATGCTTTCAGACGACTTGCGTTCTGACGGATCCGGCGGGACAGAAGTGCCTGCCGGATCCTAAGAACGCAAGTGTGAAAGAGGCCTAAGTATTTCACTACTTAAATCTTAATGAAAGGTCCTCTTTAATGATCTTGTAGAAGGCCTGCACAGTAAAATATCAGTTTTTGCAGATGACACTAAACTGTGTAAAGTACTGTATTTTCTGACGTATAAGACTACTTTTTAACACATGAAAATCTTCTCAAAAGTTGGGGGTCGTCTTATACGCCGGGTGTTGTCTTATAAGCCGGTATACTGCGTGCTGAAACTTAAGAGGACTTTTCACTGGTCCAACGATTGTTAGATAATGACATGTACCGGTATGTGAAGAGCGGCGCGCAGGGATTTTTTTCTACCAGGCTGTGAGCTGAGCGCTGCGATTGTCCAGCGCTACAACCTGGGAGAAGGTGACGCCCAGGGCAGAAGACGATATCTCCTCCCAGGTGCGAGAATTAGCATAAGGCGCTGGTAATCGGGGGCCACAGCGCGCGAACAGAGCGGCGCCCAGGAATAATAGTAAGTGCAGGGAGATCCGGACTGGAAAAGCTGTCCTTCTCCATCTTTAGGGACAGGCGCCCTCTAGCTGAGCCACTGTGCCCTGCATCCCGGCCAGCCGCTCCTGAAGCAGCCGCCGACAGGGAGAGCTGACCCACTCAATTTTTATTTTGTGTGCGTTGGAAGAGGGGTAGTCTTATACGGAGAGTATAGCCCAAACCCCATATTTTAACAGGAAAAGTAGGGGGTCGTCTTATTTGCCCAGTCGTCTTATACGCCGAAAAAAACGGTAATAAACACTGATGAGGACAATATACTGCTACAGAGGGATCTGGATAGATTGGAGGCTTGGGCAGAGAAGTGGCAGATGAGGTTTAACACTGACAAATGTAAAGTTATGCACATGGGAAGGAATAATGCAAGTCACCCGTACATACTAAATGGTAAAACACTCGGAAACACTGACATGGAAAAGGATCTAGGAAATTTAATAAACAGCAAACTAAGCTGCAAACACCAGTGTCAGGCAGCTGCTGCCAAGGCCAATAAGATAATGGGTTACATCAGAATGGGCATAGACGCCGGTGATGAGAACATAGTCCTACCACTTTACACATCACTGGTCAGACCACACATGGAGTACTGTGTACAGTTCTGGGCTCCTGTAAACAAGGCAGACATAGCAGAGCTGGAGAGGGTTCAGAGGAGGGCAACTAAAGTAATAACTGGAATGGGGCAACTACAGTACCCTGAAAGATTATCAAAATTAGGGTTATTCACTTTAGAAAAAAGACGACTGAGGGGAGATCTAATAACTATGTATAAATATATCAGGTGTCAGTACAGAGATCACTCCCATCATCTATTTATCCCCAGGACTGTGACTGTGACGAGGGGACATCCTCTGCGTCTGGAGGAAAGAAGGTTTATACACAAACATAGAAAAGGATTCTTTACCGTAAGAGCAGTGAGACTATGGACTCTTTACTGTAAGAGCAGTGAGACTATGGACTCTATACTGTAATAGCAGTGAGACCATGGACTCTTTACTGTAAGAGCAGTGAGACCTTGGACTCTTTACTGTAAGAGCAGTAAGACTATGGACTCTTTACTGTAAGAGCAGTGAGATTATGGACTCTTTACTGTAAGAGCTGTGAGACTATGGACTCTTTACGGTAAAAGCAGTGAGACTATGGACTCTTTACTGTAAGAGCTGTGAGGCTATGGACTCTTTACTGTAAGAGCAGTGAGACTATGGACTCTTTTCGGTAAGAGCAGTGAGACTATGGACTCTTTTCGGTAAGAGCAGTGATACTATGGACTCTTTACTGTAAGAGCAGTGAGACTATGGACTCTTTACTGTAAGAGCAGTGAGACTATGGACTCTTTACGGTAAGAGCAGTGAGACTATGGACTCTTTACTGTAAGAGCAGTGAGACTATGGACTCTTTACTTTAAGAGCAGTGAGACTATGGACTCTTTACTGTAAGAGCAGTGAGACTATGGACTCTGTACTGTAAGAGCAGTGAGACTATGGACTCTTTACGGTAAGAGCAGTGAGACTATGGACTCTTTACGGTAAGAGCAGTGAGACTATGGACTCTTTACTGTAAGAGCAGTGAGACTATGGACTCTTTACGGTAAGAGCAGTGAGACTATGGACTCTTTACGGTAAGAGCAGTGAGACTATGGACTCTTTACTGTAAGAGCAGTGAGACTATGGACTCTTTACGGTAAGAGCAGTGAGACTATGGACTCTTTACGGTAAGAGCAGTGAGACTATGGACTCTTTACGGTAAGAGCAGTGAGACTATGGACTCTTTACGGTAAGAGCAGTGAGACTATGGACTCTTTACTGTAAGAGCAGTGAGACTATGGACTCTTTACGGTAAGAGCAGTGAGACTATGGACTCTTTACTGTAAGAGCAGTGAGACTATGGACTCTTTACTGTAAGAGCAGTGAGACTATGGACTCTTTACTGTAAGAGCAGTGAGACTATGGACTCTTTACTGTAAGAGCAGTGAGACTATGGACTCTTTACGGTAAGAGCAGTGAGACTATGGACTCTTTACGGTAAGAGCAGTGAGACTATGGACTCTTTACGGTAAGAGCAGTGAGACTATGGACTCTTTACGGTAAGAGCAGTGAGACTATGGACTCTTTACGGTAAGAGCAGTGAGACTATGGACTCTTTACTGTAAGAGCAGTGAGACTATGGACTCTGTACTGTAAGAGCAGTGAGACTATGGACTCTGTACTGTAAGAGCAGTGAGACTATGGACTCTTTACTGTAAGAGCAGTGAGACTATGGACTCTTCACGGTAAGAGCAGTGAGACTATGGACTCTTTACTGTAAGAGCAGTGAGACTATGGACTCTTTACTGTAAGAGCAGTGAGACTATGGACTCTGTACTGTAAGAGCAGTGAGACTATGGACTCTTTACGGTAAGAGCAGTGAGACTATGGACTCTTTACGGTAAGAGCAGTGAAACTATGGACACTTTACGGTAAGAGCAGTGAGACTATGGACTCTTTACGGTAAGAGCAGTGATACTATGGACTCTTTACTGTAAGAGCAGTGAGACTATGGACTCTGTACTGTAAGAGCAGTGAGACTATGGACTCTGTACGGTAAGAGCAGTGAGACTATGGACTCTTTACGGTAAGAGCAGTGAGACTATGGACTCTACTGTAAGAGCAGTGAGACTATGGATTCTTCACGGTAAGAGCAGTGAGACTATGGACTCTTTACTGTAAGAGCAGTGAGACTATGGAACTCTCTGCCGGAGGAGGTGGTGTTGGTGAGTACAATAGAGGAATTAAAGAGGGGCCTGGATGTATTTCTGGAGTGTAATAATATTACAGGTTACAGCTACTAGAGAGGGGTCGTTGATCCAGGGAGTTATTCTGATGCCGGATTGGAGTCGGGACAGAATTTTTTTATTCCCCTTAAGTGGGGAAAATTGGCATCTACCTCAAAGTAGTTTATTTTGCCTTCCTCTTGATCAACTTGCAGGATAACAGGCCGAACTGGATGGACAAATGTCTTTTTTCGGCCTTATGTACTATGTTACTAAATGATGCAGGCTTTAGGGGTCACCCAAGCTTTCCATACAGCATACCATCCCTAAAGCAGCAGCCACATCGAGCATGCTCAAATTGAAAATTCAGAAAGCCATGTAGGAAACTTTGGCCAGAGTGTTTGTCTTTAGCCTTATACTCAGTCAGGACCACTCCAAACAGAAAGACAGGATTAACCCCATATGAGATTCTGTTTGGAAGCGCCCCCAGATAAGAATTGTATTTTCCACAACAGTTACTATGATACTATGAACTATGATAGCCTAACACGCTACATGCGGCCCTCACAAAGAGGCGTGAGCACAACCATAAACAAGTGTTTGCTTCCCTTCCAGATCCAGTAGAAGGAACACACCAGTCTGCAACCAGGAGACCGGGTGGTGATAAAAAGACACGTGAGGAAAGGCCAGGATCCCAGATTTGACGGTCCTTTCCAAGTCCTGTTGACTACTCATACAGCAGTAAAGGTTGAAGGAAAGCCTAACTGGATACACGCGTCTCACTGCAAGAAAGTTCTGACGCCTGAGGGTGGATCCTCCTGCTGATGGCCGCCCTAATCCTGGGAACAACGGCCCTGTACCAACACCTGAAGGATAACTGGGACAATGCACGTATCCGACACCACCAGGTGCTGTTTACAGGACTCAATGACACTGACAGTAAAATTAAGGACTGTTGGATCTGTACTCACAGTCCCGTGAGTTAAAGAACTCTGCCTTATTTGGCAATCCCTTTGAACTTATTCATATTTGTTGTTGGCAGTTTGTCTCACATAGAACCCCACTGCAGTCCCTCTCCCCATAGCAGGCTGGGTTGAGGCTCCCTGGTGGCAAGACAAACAATACTGCAAGTAGTGCTGATTATAATAGTAGTATATGCTGGGATTAAGCTCGTGTTTATGTGCGCCAACAGGTTCTGTACCAACAGGAGAAACTACCAGGATTATTGAGAGGTCTTGGGAACTGCATCGATACCTGGGAGGGAATCTGGCCTCTGGCTGGCAGCTGGACCTATCCCTACTGGAGTATTTCTGGGTTAAGATATCCGTTCCAAGATATCTCAAAATGAGGAATTGTGAGGGATGAGAATCCATTTTGTATAAACATGTCTTCCATCTTGTGCATATGTGGAAAATTAATGAGCCAGCTGGGAAGGATGTAGGGAGTTTCTGTGCATTTAGAGCAGAAGTTATTAGCTGCAAGGTCAAGATAGCAGCTCCCTCGTTTCCTTATCAGAGTTTGACAGACAAGAGAGAGTTATGTTCCTTCTGAGTTTCGGGATGTACTGCTGAAGAATGTCAACTGTGAGATCAGATGCTGCAGAAACGTATTAATTATGAGAATTCTGTTAGCATGGTGCAGAAGTATTGCCTTTTATGAATAACAAATCAAATCATTAGTTTCGATTTCCAGCCCCTTGGTGGTGTGCCAGATTTGTCTGTGATTATCTGTAGTGTTATAAAGTTGTATGCTTTTATGGGATAAAGGAGAGAATCTGATTCAGCAGTGTGTCTGTGTCAGCCCTCTGAGCGCTCATAAAGAAAACATCAATTTGGGATCCTGACAATCACAGAGGTGGGGTTTTTGCCCCAACAATATCGCTGTATGTACAGTTGTGTTCAAAATGATTCAACCCCCACTGAAATTGAGTGTTTTGCCCAGTTTGACATTGATTTTGATCATTTCCGTCGTCTTGTTTACAATAAATCACAGAGGCCCTTGTAAGTCAGACAAATATAACATAACATTTATAATGAAATAACCACAAATGTCTTTTCTGTGCTCACATCATTATCAGTTTTATTCACCCCCCAGTGACATTCACTCTTAGTACTTAGTACAACCTCCTTCTCCAGTTATAACAGCTTTTAAACGTGAAGCATAGCTTGACACAAGTGTCTTGCAGCGATCTACGGGTATCTTTGCCCATTCTTCATGGTAAAAGCCTCCAGTTCAGTCCCATTCTTAGGCTTGCGCACTGCAACTGCTTTCTTTAAGTCCCACCAGAGGTTCTCAATCGAATGTAAGTCTGCTGACTGCGAGGGCCACTTCACAATGTCCCAGCCTTTAATCTGCAGCCATGCTCTAGTGGACTTGGAGGTATGCTTGGGATCATTGTCCTGGTGAAAGGTCCAACGTCTCCCAAGCCTCAGGTTTGTGATGGACTGCATCACATTTTCATCCAATATCTCCTGGTACTGAAGAGAATTCATGGTACCTTGCACCCGCTGAAGCTTCCCTGTACCTGTAGAAGCAAAACAGCCCCAAAGCATGATTGACCCCCGCCATGCTTCACAGGAGGCAAGGTGTTCTTTTCTTCATAGGCCTTGTTCTTCCTCCTCCAAACATAGCGTTGATCCATGGGCCCAAACAGTTCTAATTTTGTTTTATCAGTCCACAGAACACTATCCCAGAACTTCTGTGGTTTGTCCACATGACTTTTGGCATACTGCAGTCGACTCTTCTTATTCTTTGGAGACAGCAGGGGGGTGCGCCTGGGAGTTCTGGCATGGAGGCCTTCATTACGCAGTGTGCGCCTTATTGTCTGAGCTGAAACTTCAGGACCCGCATCTGACAAATCTTTTTTCAGTTCCTCAGCAGTCACACGGGGACTTTTCTCCGCTTTGCGCTTCAGGTAGCGCACAGCAGTCGAAGTCAGCATCTTCTTTCTGCCACGACCAGGTAGCGTTTCAGCAGTGCCCTTTGCCTTGAATTTGCGAATGATGCTTCCTATGGTGTCTCTTGGTATGTGTAACATCTCTGCAATCTTCTTATAGCCATTGCCCTTCCTTTGAAGAGAAATCCCCTCTTCTCTTGTCTTCCTGGACCATTCTCTTGACTTCACCATGTCTGTAAACACCCCAGTAAAAATCTTACAAGGACTTTTTAAAGAACCAAATGCAACTAAAATGACATCAATTGTTTTTGTAATACAGTATTAAATGTTTTTTTTGTGATTTCTTCATTGACACAATTATTCAACCCCTTAAAGACGACCGCTCTTAAGAACAGAGGTTCATTCAAGTGTTTTCGATCAGGTATTGAAAACCCCTGTGGATGTCAAGGAGCAGCAATTAAGCAGAATAAGCCCCAATTCTTGCTCTTATCAGCAAAACAGGACTCCGCTGGCCCTCCCCATATGGGTCTCCAAAAACTGTTTCAATAAGTGGCTTATCAGTGTCAACGCCAGACGCAAATACTGTCACTGTCATACCTGTAAAATGTCTCTCCTTGCATAGACTGCTGTAGTATCACAACCACCAGCAGCTGCAGTACCCATACCACCTCCTTAAGCTACTCCTATAGGAGTTTCCAGTCCACGTCTGTCGCCTCCCACGCTACAAAGGTGATCTCAAGGTTGTTGTGGGTTCATAAATTAATGCACCATCCATTTTAAGTTGTCTTAGCAGTTCCCTAGTGACTGGGCCAAGGTGGTATTCGTGATCTCACATCTATCTAATGAGTCCCTAGGTAGGATTAACCTATTATGCAAAGGAGGCGCCCTGGAGATTTTTCACATAGTTTGAATAAACCTGGGCATACCTCTTCTTGTGCCTCCTCTCAAAAGGGTATTCTCACAGTCAGCTAATATGCCATTTAGTTCCGAACTCTTGCCTGGAATATCGAGGCACTAGTGGAAGACTTCTGGGAGGACCTGTCAGGGTACTATATCACATCTACTCTGGGGGTATTGATATTCCCTTGTCATCCGCATTGACCTATGGGTTTGGGAGCGTGCTAGAGAGGCAGTTCACGGGAAGAGACCTCTTTATCTTGCTCCTACATTTCAGAGATTGCGGTCACCTTCTGCTTCAGTGGCTACACCCGAGCAGGTGGACTGACTGAGGAAGAGAGCATGTGTACAAACAACCTGCGTATGTATTGTGGAGATAAGGGGCATTATGCCCAAACATGTCTCAAACCAGAGCCTAGGGTCAAGAGGGGAGATGACCCTGGGTGAAGATCATTCTAGATTGATTTTACCTGTGATACGGTCCTGCAGTGGTACACTGTTCACTGTGGAAGCCTACCTGGATTCTGGCTTGCCAAGAAAGTTATTGCATCAGGCCTTGGTATATGAATACCAAATTCCAGTCCAGCACCTAGAGAAGTTCCTGGTGGTTACGTTCATGGATGGCAGGGCTCTCATGGAGCCCGTTCAGCTTGTCATGGTCCCCTGAGATTTACAAATGGACAGACTACACATGGAGAAAATCTCTTTCTTAGTTTTGCCTAAATTTACCATCTCTCTGCAACTGGGGCTGCCCTAGCTTGGTCTGGTCTTGGATTCGGAAACTAAGCAAATCCTGGGATTGGGTTTAGCCTGCCATTGTTGATGTCTGAATCTGGTCCTGCCCGTCTGGACTTCACTTGTCTCGCAAAACCTGCATGGCCTACCTGCAGCTCATTCCAGTTCCCTTACGTCCTACCAGCAGCACAGATGGGGGTTAACCACCCCCCGTGGACTGGCAGGACCGGCGGAATGTTTAATGAGCCCAAGACTAAAAACTCAATTTAACAATTAAGTGTCTCCTTAAAAGGAGGAAGTCAACCCCCAGTCCACTGTGTTTTTTTCTGTCCTCCTGGACAGGTGGACTAGGCGGTTTGTTCCCCCCTTTGTTATGGGTAACGGCGTTGCCCTTTTTTTCCTACGTACCTTGTCAGTTTGGCCGGCAGCTTGTTTGCTGCCGGCCCCGCGCAGTGCGCCTGGCTGGGGTATTTTGGCGGCGTCCTTGGTCCGGGATCCGGTCCCTGTGCGCCGCCATCTTCCGGAGGTAACACGGGGACTCTCCTTTTGCATCACCTCCGGGTAATCCGGCCGTGATTTTTCACGGGCACGATTTTTATGCGTCTTCCTGTGGAGGATTTACTGGGGGAAGGGTGGATTGGCTATCCCTCCCCTTCCCCTATTTTTGGAGGCTGTGTGCTCCAGTTCAGTCTCTGGCTGCTTATGCTTTTTAGCCAGCTCCCAGAGTCCTAAAATTGGTGTTGTTCCACTTGTGGAGTTTTTTTCCTCAGCTGCCTCCGGTCTGTTTTTCTACCTTTCCTGCGCAGATAGGTGGTTTACAAATGTTTTATTTGTCTCTTTTTTTCCCGCAGTGATGTCTTCTCCGCGGGATTCGGAAGGCAGGAAAGTGGATTTCAAGAGGAAGCATCTATCCTGCTACCATTGCAGCAGTCAACGGTTATTGTAAGCTGATCAAACCTGCACTTGTGAGATCGCAGAAGGTAAACAGCTTAAGGTTGGGCTAAGACCAGTTTGGGAGACCGGTTGGGAATCCCTTGGTCTGTTGACCTAACCTACACCAGGTGTTACAGCTGCCGTTAGAGGTTCGGACCTCTAGTCAACCTACTTTGCAGGATATGTATCAATGGCTCTGTTAAAGGAGTCATAGGCCTGCTGGATGGAAAGGCTTCCTATTCGTGCCCAGGCCCCTATGGAGACCTCTGTCCCGGTAAGGAGACCTTTTTGGTCTCCTTAGTTTCTTCCTCCTCGGATGAGGAGGAGCTGATGTTGTGTTTTCTCCCCTGGAAAGACACAGAAGTTGCTCAAGTCCATCAGGTCGGGGGTCCATGATGTTGACTGTGGGGAGCCTCCCGTTCCCGCTACTCGGGCACATTGTGTCTTCAAAGCGGATGAGACCCTCCTCTCTGTCATGATATAGAGTGGAAAAAACCTGGAAAAGGTCCGGTTTTAACAAAGAAGTTAAATCCATGTTCCCGATGGCTTAACCATGGTGGATTCGTGGGGATCCATTCCCAAGGTGGACATGGCTATTGCCAAGTTGTCCAAGCGCACTCTGGTTCCTGCAGACGATGGGTCTAGCTGCAGGACCCCCTTGCAGAGTGCAAACTAAGAGGGGGTGTTATGGCCGCTGCGGCTTCCGCTTCCACAGCCATAGCGGCTTTTGAAGTCTCTACGTTCCTTTGATCTCGCCTGGATCAAATTCAAGTTGATGTGAAGCAAGTCCTGGGAGCGAGGCCAAACACAGATCCTTGCTCTTGAAGCTAAGCAGCAGGTCTGTGGCTCATGGGAGACCAAGTGCGCCTTTGGCACCCTGTAACAATACTATCAAATAGTGTCAGGGGCCTATATATAGCATGGCCCGGGGTTCGGTGGCCCATATTCCATTTTGGCTTGAGCCTTGAGTCGCTGACAATTCCTCAAAATACAGCTTATATGGCCTTCCATTCGAGCCCAACCGTTTGTTCGGTTCGGAGCTAGACAAGATCATGGAGGGCCTTTCAGACTAGAAGGTGAAGAGCCTTCCCCAGCAGTCATTTCGAGGGCAGGGCGGACAAGACCGCGGTGGCAGGTCTGGCCAGCAAACAAGCTCTTGTAGTGACTGGAGAGCACAGCGAAAGGCTGAGGTGCTCTCGTGGAGGAGCCAAAGATGGAAAATCCACCTCCTGACTACGGGCCTCTTCGAGGCTCTTGGTTAATTCCGTTACTCCTGCCGTCTTGCCAATAAGCTTCCCCATTCCTAAGCTTCATGTACCCGTCGGAGTCGTCTCTCCCACTTCTGAGAAGAATGGATCCAAGAGATCTCGGATCCCTGGGTCCTGAATATCATTTCCAACGGTTATTTAGTCAACAACACCTCTTTTCCTCTGGACAGGTTTGTCAAGATCAACCTTCTACAAGCTGCCAAGGAGGCGATCCTAGAGGCCTACATTCAGGACTGCATTTGCAAAGGGGCTCTGGAGAAGGTTCCGGCAGGAGAACGGGGCCTAGGGATCTATTCACCAGTTTTTCCGGTTCCCAAGGCTTCAGGAGATCTCCGGATGATTATCGATCTGAGATATTTCAATCGATTTATAAGGAAGGTGAAGTTTTGTGTAGAAACCATCAGGTCAGTAGTTCACGTCGTCAATCACTGGAGACGTGATGGCAACCCTGGACCTCAAGAATGCATATCTGCACATCCCGATCCATCCTGGTTCCAGGAAGTATATCAGGATCACGGTCCAGGTGTCCGGTGTCGTCAGGCATCTTCTGTTTGTTGCCCTTCCCTTTGGCATTTCTTCTGCCCCTCACACTTTTACCAAGGTGGTTCTGTGGTGGCGGCTTTGAGGCTTCAAGGACTGACCATCATTCCTTATCTGGACGACTGGCTTTGAAAGCCTCTGCTCTAGCGGTCCTAACCCAACTTCTTCAGGTAACAATCTCCTTTCTGTTCCACCTAGGTTGCATCAGCTGGTAGAAGTCGAACGTGAGCCCGTCGACTTCAGTAAGGTATCTAGGCTTCATAATCGACTCCACTGGGATGTCGCTCCAGTTGACTCCAGAAAGAAGATTCCGGGTTCAGAACACGGCAAGTTCCTTTCCGTTCCCCGGCGAGCTCCAATCCGGACTCTCATGAAGATGTTGGGGCTCATGTCAGCGTCTGCGGAAGCAGTCCCTTGAGCTCTATGGCACCTCCGCCCTCTACAGCCGGAGGTCCTCTCCTAATGGAATGGCAGCCCTGCTGGGCTAAACTCCCTGTGCTCCCTGACTTGGCAAACTCGGTATTCCCTCAGATGGTGGTGCCATCTTTTAGACGGGAAGTCTATGACCCAGCCAATATGGGTCATATTGACTACGGATGCGTCCTAAGTAGGCTGGGACGCTCACCTAGACAACTCTCCAGTTCACGGGACCTGGTTTCCTCAGGAGTGGCTTTTTTCATCCAATCTCTGCGAGATTCAAGCTATCCGGCTAGCCCTCCTTCACTTAGCCCCTCAGATCCGGGGCAAAACGGTGAAAGTCCAGTCAGACAATGTGACTGCGGTGCTTTACAGCAACCAGCAGGGGGCACGAGATCACTTCCCTCCTGTCAGAGATCGGGGTGATTCTGGATTAGGCAGAGTTGTACCTTCCCACTTATCTGCTATCCACATCCAAGGCTCCCTCAAGAAGATAGCGGCTGAGCCGCGGTCTTCCGTCGGTGGAGTGGTCCTTACATCCGGAGAATCAAGCAGATAGTCCTCAAGTGGGTATGCCAGAGGTGGATCTCTTGGCAACAAGGTTCAATGCCAAGGTGGAGAGGTTCTGCTCCCTTTACAGGAGGACAACCCCTGGCGTTAGACGCTCTGTCAATATCCTGGAGGTTCAGGCTGGCTTACATCTTCCCTCCCTTTTCCATGATACCGAGGGTATTGATGAAAATCCGTCAGGATCAGGCCTTGGTGATAGCCATCATACTGTTTTGGCCGAAGAGATCCTGGTTTACCTAGCTCACCCAGTTGAGTCGAGGACAATATTGGAGGCTCCCCACAGCAGACCCTGGTGTCGTGGGACACTCACCTCTGCTCAGATCTGCACAGATTCAACCTGACAGCCTGGAGGTTGATCAGTCCCTTCCCAGAATAGAAGGGCTTTCAGAGTCGGTCCTGAGAACGCTGTCTCATTCTAGAGCGGACTCTACCAAGAGAGCCTACTCTTGTATTATGAGGATATTCTCATCCTGTTGTACCTCAACTGAGGTGGCGTCTGCAGATCCGCCCCTCTCCGCTATCCTTCAGTTCCTGCAAGACGGCCTTGATAGAGGCCTTTCCCTTCTACTCTGAAGGTTTAAGTTTCAGCCATTTCAGCTTGCCCTAACAGGCTTTTTTCTCAGGACCCACTGATCAAACGGTTCCTTAGAGGAGCTGAAAGATTAAAGCCTACAGTACTGAGACCCCTTTTTTTCAATGGGTTTTTCAGTAGTTCTCAGGGGTTAGCATCTCCCCCTTTGAACCGTGAGAGGAGGTGGACATCAAGTTCGTCACTTGGAAGTTTGTGTTTCTCCTTACAGTGACTTTGGCCAAGAGGGTCTCTGAGCTTCAAGCTCTCTCAGCATGAGCCCTATACCATTTTCTTACATGACCGGGACTTTCTTAGATTCCTCCCGTATTGTAGGCCTAAAGTTCCTTCCTTCCAGAACATCAACCAGGTGATATTCCTCCCGGTTCTGTCGACATCTACCACCTCCTCCTAGGAACCTGCTAGACATCCTCTGGACGTCTCTATATGTCTCTGGATCTATGTGGATAGATCAAGGAGTTCAGGAAAGATGAGAATCTGCTAATCCTGTTGCCGGTAAGTTTAAAGGCTGTAAGGCATCCAAACCTTCCATCAGTCTGTGGATTGAGGAGGCTATTAAGGAATCCCTTGTTTCCAAAATCTCTGGACCCTCCGGGATTCGTGAAGGCCCACTCTACTAGAGTTGTGGCTACTTCTTTTGCCGAGGGGAGTCTTCTGCCTCTCAACATGATTTGCAAAGCTGCCTCCTGGAGCTCTGAATCGACATTCATCTCCCATTATAGACTAGATGCCAGTCTAGCTGAGTTTTCGGCCTTTGGGCAGACTTTTCTTAGTTCTGCCAGGCAGGAAGGCCCTCCCTAGGGGTTTCTTCTTGCTATCTCCCCATCTGTGCTGCTGGTAGGACGTAAGGGAATCGTTAATTTCTAACGATAATTTGTTTTCCCTTAGTCCTAACAGCAGCACACAAATTTCCCACCCTAGTAAGTCTAGTTTTCTTCTTACTATAAACACAGTGGGCTGGGGGTTGACTTCCTCCTTTTAATGAGACACTTAATTGTTAAATTGAGTTATTAGTCTTGGGCTCATTAAACATTCCGCCGGTCCTGCCAGTCCATGGGGGGTGGTTAACCCCATCTGTGCTGCTGTTAGGACTAAGGGAAAACAAATTATCGTTAGAAATTAACGATTATACTGATATGTTCAACTAGAATGCTGAAACCTTGGCCCCTCATCTTCATATGGTTGTCCAATTGACTTGCTTCCTGGGACTACACCTCCTTAAGTCATGTTTATCCTCTGTCTCTTCCAGAAACTCTGGCTATGTCTGAATATACTAATAGAACAGGGATCAGCAACCTTTGGCACGCCAGCTGTTCTGAAACTACAACTCCCAGAATGCTTAATTCACTTCTAGAGGAGTTACAAGAACAGCTGAGCGAGTGTGCATGCTGGGAGTTGTAGTTTCACAGCAGCTGGAGTGCCAAAGGTTTGCTGACCGACCCCTGCTATAGAACATATAGAGAGGGATCAGTATGCCCTTGTATAGATTATTGCATATAAAATTACCACTAAAAATCAATACCCATCGCCGCTGATTCTGGAATTATTCGACAGGCTCAGTGGAGCAAAGATCTTCACAAAACTTGATTTTCACGGAGCTCACAATCGGATCTGTATCCGAAAAGGAGATGGAAAAAAATTGCCTCTAATACCTGCAAAGGTCACTATGAGTACTTGGTTATGCTGTTTGGACTCAACAATGCCCAAGCAGTTCTTCAGGATTTTGGAAACGACATACTGTATTTCGAGAACTCCTGTACACTTGTGTAGTTTAATCTGACATCGCATTCTTCTTGCCTGACCTGATATTTCACAGCAGACATGGCCGCACAATTGTACAACAGCTGAGGTAGAACAGACTTTATGCCAAATTTGAAAAGTTTGCATTTGAAGACTCTTCTTCCCCTCTTGGGTTATATCATCTCTGACCAAGGCTTACAGATGGATCTTGAAAAACCAACGGTTCTTGGGTTTGTAAATTATTCTGGGTAATTTATTCTTCATTTCTCTGCCTTGACTGCACTATCTCTGCTGTGACCCGTAAAGGGGCAGATGACAAGGAATGGATCCCCGAGGCTGAATCTGCTTTTTCAGACTCTTCTGCATCTACTCTTCATCACCCAGATGTTACAAAACAATTCTTCTTGGAGGTGGACGCATCCTCCACAAGAGCAGAAGCATTCCTAACTTAGAAACCTTCTTGGGGCAGGATGGTATCTAGTGGATTGTTCTCCAAGGCCGACTTGGCTGCTGAACAGAACTACTTAGTCGGGAACCGAGAATTACTGGCCGTAAAATTACCCTTAGAGAAATGGCGCCACCTTCTGGTGGGGTCTTCTCATTCAGTCATTATGTATATGGATAATAAAAATTTGACATCTCTCCAGTCTGCTTAACCCATGCCAGGCACAATGGTCTTTGTATTTCGCACTGTTCAGTTTCTTTCTAACCTTAAGGCCTTATTCACACGTCCGTTGTGTTTATTGATCCGCAAATTGCGGATCCATAAACACACCCGGCCGGCAGCCCCATAGAAATGTCTATTCTTGTCCGCAATTGCGGACAAGAATAGGACATGCTCTACTTTTTTGCGGAGCTGCGGCCGTAAGATCGGCGGCGCGCTCCGCAAAAACTGATGCTGACAGCATAGTGTGTGTTCTTCGCATCTTTCGGTGCCCCATTCACAGTCAACGGGTCAGCATGTATTCCGCAGAATTGTGGAATACATGCGGACGACATTGCGGACGTGTGAATAGGGCCTTAGGCGGATACGCTATCCAGATCGGGAAGAAATACCTCATTACATCCTGGATTCAACCTGTTTTCTTCCAGTTTTGATTACCGACGTCCCTCCTGGGGGAATATATGTATCTTTTGTCAGACAGAGACACATCTTCTTCTGGGGACTTAAGTGCAAACTGGCAGGACAACCAGGGATTGGGAAACCATTAAACTGCTTAGACATTATTGGTGGCCATCTCTCTGTCAGGATGTCCAAGACTTTGTCTCTGCTTGTGTGAATTGTGCCCAGGACAAGCCTTTCAGGCAGAGACCAGCTGGTCTACTTTCTCCTTTGCCAATACCCAATACTCCATGGCCTCACACTGGAATAGATTTTATTACCGAGCTTCCTTTCACCTACAGATAGACCATGATCTCGGCAGTGGTGGACTCTCTAAAATGGCACACTTTGTTCCTTTGCCTGGATTACCTTCTGCCGTACAACTAGCCCACTTGTGTATCAAACATATTTTTCATTTGCACGGTCATGCCAAACATGGTTTCTGATAGAGGGGTACAGTCAAGTTCTGGAGATCACTCTGTAGGTTGTCGGAGGTGCACTTGCATTTCTCCTCTCATCACCTGCAGTCTAATGATCATATGGAGAGAACAGGGCCGGTGCAAGGATTTTTGCCACCCTAGGCAAAGATCCATTTTGCCGTCCCCCCGCCATGTCACGCACACACTGACAGACGGACACGCACACACTGACAGACGGACACGCATACTCACTGAACGACACACACTGACAGACACACAATCACTCACATACTCACTGACAGACAGGCATACACACTCTCTGACACACATACACTCACTGACAGACACTCACCTCCCTGGGGTCCAGTGTGGTGCAGCTCCTCAGTCCTCCGGCTCCCGGCATTACAGAGGGCGCGCGAGGGAGGAGTGGGGAGCTGCTAGAACAGCCTCCCTTGCCGCCCGCCTCCTCTGCACCGGTAAATTACTGGCAGAGCAGGCACCTGCCATTGGGGTAAGCAGATGCCTGCTCTGCCATCTGTAATAGCGCTGGGGGTGGCTCGAGAGCCGCTCGCCCAGCGCTGCAGCCCCAGACAAGGTGCGCCCCTAGCAGGCCGGCGCCCTAGGCAAACGCCTAGTTCACCTAACGGTAGTGCTGGCCCTGGGAGAGAACAATCTACGCTTCTTTCTTTCCGCCAAGCAAGACGACTGGGTATTTCTATTCCTGAGCTCTGCCACAATAACCTCTCCAACGAGTTTGCTGACAAGTTACCATTTCCTTTTTGCTTATGGTCAACATCTTCACATACCTAAAGATTTGTCTGCTGAAGTGCCAGCCGCAGGTGCTATGGCCAGCATATTTTTTTTTACATATCTAGAAAGAGATAAAGGCTTCCCTGACTCGGGCCTTGGCATCCATGAAGAGGTGTGCTGACCGTAAACAAAGTTGGGTTCTCCTCAAGAAATATCTGTCTGAAAGTGCCATCGAAGCTTCGCCTGCCAACATCTCTTCGAACCCTTGTCTTCTTTCATGCGCCTCTCCTCAGACCCATGGTACTAAACCGCTACTCCAGACCTTCTGCTCCTGTTTCTGCCAGTGGTGAAGATGAGTTTCAGGTCAGCAGAATATTGGAAATGATTATGGATTAGAAGGAATTTGATCTGGAGGAGAGTTCTTGAGCCTTCAGAAAACATCAATGCGCCGGTTGTCCTGAAAAAAGATTCCTGGCACGATCTTGTCCTAAGAAGAAAGGACATGGGGGGGGCTGTTCGGCTGGTGGGCCATGTCTACTGCTGCCCACTATCCTAGCTGAGTGTGGGCATCGTGTATGTGTATTGGGGCTAGTATTCGGTGCACCTTTTCTGGTCCTGTCCCTCTCGCTTTCTGTTCAGCTGCTGACTATGGTACTGATCAGCCCTCCTATTTATTCGGGGCGCTCTGTTCCCCCTCATTGCCTAAGGTTAGGTAATCTAGTGTCTGCTCGACGTGAAGATGAGCTTTCTCTGTCTGTCCACCTGTGTACAAACTCTGCCTGCTTACTGGCCCTAACCTCAGATTCGTTTTTGGCTTGTTTCATACGTGCGTTACCATTCTCCAGCATGCTGTTCTGGCAGAGAATATTTGCTGGGTGGCTGTGGTGGATCCACAGGGCTCCACAGGAGGTTTTTTGCCAGAACAGAGAAGAGCTACTCCAGAGTAAACTGTTGCCGCTGATAGAAAGGCGCTCGTTCCCGCAGGGCATTACAGCTTGCTGTGTAAAGGGTTGTGTATAGGCCGATGCTAAACCCAGTCCAATGCTGATAGTCCCTACAATCTTCCCACAGACGGCTGTGGACATGAGGCCTAAGGCTCGGTTTCCACACAAGTTTTTTGTTGACACTTTTTTAAGCCAAAACCCAGAGAAAGAAATGTACAACATATAGGACAGGCTCTGCTCCCCCTTATTCTGTGCATAAAGGGCGACTATCCGAGAAATGCTCCAGACCCCTGACTACAGATATGACACCAGACAGACGGGAAATAAACTCCATGGCTGCTTCCCTACAGAACATGGAATTAGAAGAAACCCCTGCAGAACAGGACCAGGGAGCACAAGGGACAGCACATGGTCGCGCTCCCTGGTCCTGTAAGGCTGTATAGAGCGCTAAAACAATGAAAGCCCCTGACAGTGGCTAACGGGGGCCCCTCCTTAAGGGTGTGTCATCCCCCACATGCTAGCTACACATATGGCCCCATCTGATGATACATTACCTCCTTATAACGGGGTCTAGTCCTGCACCAGATGTATCACAGGGGCCCCAGCTGATGATACATTACCTCCTTATACCGGGGTCTAGTCCTGCACCAGATCTATCACAGGGGCCCCGGCTGATAATACATTACCTCCTTATACCGGGGTCTAGTCCTGCACCAGATCTATCACAGGGGCCCCGGCTGATAATACATTACCTCCTTATACCGGGGTCTAGTCCTGCACCAGATCTCACAGGGGCCCCGGCTGATGATACATTACCTCGTTATACCGGGGTCTAGTCCTGCACCAGATCTATCACAGGGGCCCCGGCTGATGATACATTACCTCCTTATACCGGGGTTTAGTCCTGCACCAGATCTATCACAGGGGCCCCGGCTGATGATACATTACCTCCTTATACCGGGGTCTAGTCCTGCACCAGATCTATCACAGGGGCCCCGGCTGATGATACATTACCTCCTTATACCGGGGTCTAGTCCTGCACCAGATCCATCACAGGGGCCCCAGCTGATGATACATTACCTCCTTATACCAGGGTCTAGACCTGCACCAGATCTATCACAGGGGCCCCGGCTGATGATACATTACCTCCTTATACCGGGGTCTAGTCCTGCACCAGATCTATCACAGGGGCCCCGGCTGATGATACATTACCTCCTTATACCTGGGTCTAGTCCTGCACCAGATCTATCACAGGGGCCCCAGCTGATGATACATTACCTCCTTATACCAGGGTCTAGTCCTGCACCAGATCTATCACAGGGGCCCCGGCTGATGATACATTACCTCCTTATACCGGGGTCTAGTCCTGCACCAGATCTATCACAGGGGCCCCAGGTGATGATACATTACCTTCTTATTCCGGGGTCTAGGCCTGCACCAGATCTATCACAGGGGCCCCGGCTGATGATACATTACCTCCTTATACCGGGGTTTAGTCCTGCACCAGATCTATCTCAGGGGCCCCGGCTGATGATACATTACCTCCTTATACCGGGGTCTAGGCCTGCACCAGTTCTATCACAGGGGCCCCGGCTGATGATACATTACCTCCTTATACCGGGGTCTAGTCCTGCACCAGATCTATCACAGGGGCCCCGGCTGATGATACATTACCTCCTTATACCGGGGTCTAGACCTGCACCAGATCTATCACAGGGGCCCCGGCTGATGATACATTACCTCCTTATACCGGGGTCTAGTCCTGCACCAGATCTATCACAGGGGCCCCGGCTGATGATCCATTACCTCCTTATACCGGGGTCTAGACCTGCACCAGATCTATCACAGGGGCCCCGGCTGATGATACATTACCTTCTGTAACGGATCGCCTGGCACCCCGACTGGGTACCTCCGTTGAAAGATGCTCCTAGCGTTTCCTGAGGACTCCAAGCGCTCTAGCCGACACCACAACCACCGAACCTGAGAAGCATACGAATCCTCTCAAGCCTCTGAATGCTGTAGACAGTTGAATAGGAACCATACGAATAGGTTTGCACTCCTAGCAGTCAGACTGGAACAGCATCCAATAACTCCTCCCCCAATAATGAGACGACACTTCACTTTGAGGGTTAAACAGGAACTCTCTTCCTGGGGCATACAGCCTCTTTTATTTACACTCCACAAACATAGTACGGCCCACAGGGGTTTGAAATACAACCAATCAATCCGTACAATAAACACAGACACTCCCACACAAAATACAGCGACCAATCAACATACAGCCAGATATATCACAATCCCACATGGCTGGTCCATTGTGGGTGCTGATTAGGTCACAGCAATGTCCATTGTGAATATTGATTAGGTCACAGGCGATGTCCATTGTGAATGGTGATTAGGTCACAGGTAATGTCCATTGTGAATGTTGATTAGGTCACAGCAATGTCCATTGTGGATGTTGATTAGGTCACATGTCCATTGTGAATGCCAACTGTCATTGGGGCCATAGTCGCAGGGTAAGAGGCTAGCAAGCATGCCTCTCCAATGCCCAGGGATACATGGCAGTTTGTCACATATCTCCCCTTTGGGGAAGACTAACCAGGCACCTGACCTCCTGTCGGTCAGTGCCTACGTTAGTCGATCCACCAACCCACAATAGACAAATGCCAGAGTAGCCCACCCACAACAAACAGGTACAAGAGTGACCCACCCACAAGAAGCAGTTACTGCACCCGGATATTCCTCTGGGGTGCTGGGGCAACATGCCGTGGGGACTTGAGGGAGGGCAGAGGCCGACTGCACTCTGCCCAGCTGCCAGCTCTCCTACTGGTATAACCTGCAGGACCTCAGGCTCTGGACAGGGGACAAAGGGAGGGCAGAGGCCGACTGCACTCTGCCCAGCTGCCAGCTCTTCTACTGGTATAACCTGCAGGACCTCAGGCTCTGGACAGGGGACAAAGGGAGGGCAGAGGCCGACTGCACTCTGCCCAGCTGCCAGCTCTTCTACTGGTATAACCTGCAGGACCTCAGGCTCTGGACAGGGGACAAAGGGAGGGCAGAGGCCGACTGCACTCTGCCCAGCTGCCAGCTCTTCTACGGGTATAACCTGCAGGACCTCAGGCTCTGGACAGGGGACAAAGGGAGGGCAGAGGCCGACTGCACTCTGCCCAGCTGCCAGCTCTTCTGCTGGGGGGCTGGGAACATAGTCCGGCTTAGTAGCCAGGGAACATGGGCGCCAGTGGGGGTTAACATCGCCTCTGTTAACCCTGGGGCCAAGTTAGGTGTTAGCTGGGGAGGAGAGTTTGTACTTACCCCTCCTCCTGTTGTCCCGGTGCGGGTAGTTGGGGATCTGGACAGGCTGTCCAGCATCCCTGTAGGTCAGGCACAGAGACCACGGTCCCATCTGCGCCGTCTGGGAGATTGGTGTCTCCCCTTGTTAGGGTAAGCTGCCGCTGGGGAGAGGGGGTGCTGTGTTCCTCTCCCTGAAACACAGGCTGCTGCTGGAGTGGGAGACCGCCTGTCTCCACTCCCGTAACATTGTCCTGCTGCTGGAGAGAGAGACCAACTGTCTCTGCTCCCTGTAGGACACACTGCCGCTGGGGAAAGGACGACACCTTCGGCCCTCTGTAACTCACACGGCCGCTGGGGAGGAAGGGCGACACCTTCAGCTCCCTGGGGTACACACTGCCGCTGTGGAGGAAGGACGGCACCTTCAGCTCTCCGGAGCGCACTCAGCCGCTGGGGAGGGCGGACGATACCATCTGCCATGAACTGCAGGTACTCTGCTGTTATCCTCCTCACGAACTGTACAGATTTCTCCGGGGGTTGGGTCCGAAGAAAATCAGCCGTGATCTCAGCTCTCTGTCAAATTCCTCCTGCGTGTAGCTGGGTGCCATGCTTGTTCTCCTGTGAGTCTGGATCCCAGCGCTGCCAACCAATGTAACGGATCGCCTGGCACCCCGACTGGGTACCTCCGTTGAAAGATGCTCCTAGCGTTTCCTGAGGACTCCAAGCGCTCTAGCCGACACCACAACCACCGAACCTGAGAAGCATACGAATCCTCTCAAGCCTCTGAATGCTGTAGACAGTTGAATAGGAACCATACGAATAGGTTTGCACTCCTAGCAGTCAGACTGGAACAGCATCCAATAACTCCTCCCCAATAATGAGACGACACTTCACTTTGAGGGTTAAACAGGAACTCTCTCCTGGGGCATACAGCCTCTTTTATTTACACTCCACAAACATAGTACGGCCCACAGGGGTTTGAAATACAACCAATCAATCCGTACAATAAACACAGACACTCCCACACAAAATACAGCGACCAATCAACATACAGCCAGATATATCACAATCCCACATGGCTGGTCCATTGTGGGTGCTGATTAGGTCACAGCAATGTCCATTGTGAATATTGATTAGGTCACAGGTAATGTCCATTGTGAATGGTGATTAGGTCACAGCAATGTCCATTGTGGATGTTGATTAGGTCACATGTCCATTGTGAATGCCAACTGTCATTGGGGCCATAGTCGCAGGGTAAGAGGCTAGCAAGCATGCCTCTCCAATGCCCAGGGATACATGGCAGTTTGTCACACCTTCTTATTCCGGGGTCTAGGCCTGCACCAGATCTATCACAGGGGCCCCGGCTGATGATACATTACCTCCTTATACCGGGGTCTAGACCTGCACCAGATCTATCACAGGGGCCCCGGCTGATGATACATTACCTCCTTATACCGGGGTCTAGGCCTGCACCAGATCTATCACAGGGGCCCCGGGTGATGATACATTACCTCCTTATACCGAGGACTAGTACTGCACCAGATCTATCACAGGGGGCCCGGCTGATGATACATTACCTCCTTATACCGGGGTCTAGGCCTGCACCAGATCTATCACAGGGGCCCCGGGTGATGATACATTACCTCCTTATACCGAGGACTAGTCCTGCACCAGATCTATCACAGGGGCCCCGGCTGATGATACATTACCTCCTTATACCGAGGACTAGTACTGCACCAGATCTATCACAGGGGCCCCGGCTGATGATACATTACCTCCTTATACCGGGGTCTAGTCCTGCACCAGATCTATCACAGGGGCCCCGGCTGATGATACATTACCTCCTTATACCGGGGTCTAGTCCTGCACCAGATCTATCACAAGGGCCCCGGCTGATGATACATTACCTCCTTATACCGGGGTCTAGTCCTGCACCAGATCTATCACAGGGGCCCCGGCTGATGATACATTACCTTCTTATTCCGGGGTCTAGGCCTGCACCAGATCTATCACAGGGGCCCCGGCTGATGATACATTACCTCCTGGTTTGGGGTCTAGTCCTGCACCAGATCTATCACAGGGGCCCCGGCTGATGATACATTACCTCCTTATACCGGGGTCTAGTCCTGCACCAGATCTATCACAGGGGCCCCGGCTGATGATACATTACCTCCTTATACCGGGGTCTAGACCTTCACCAGATCTATCACAGGGGCCCCGGCTGATGATACATTACCTCCTGGTTTGGGGTCTAGTCCTGCACCAGATCTATCACAGGGGCCCCGGCTGATGATACATTACCTCCTGGTTTGGGGTCTAGTCCTGCACCAGATCTATCACAGGGGCCCCGGCTGATGATACATTACCTCCTGGTTTGGGGTGTGGTATAGGACGGTGTATTATTTGACACTATTGGTTGGATCATATTTTGAGCTCACCTGGGTCACCGCTAATGGAAGACTCGGATAAACGCCAGGAACCAGACGGGCAGCAACAAATAGAAAATAAGTGGATCTTGCTTCCTGCAAAATAAAATCCAGCTAAAATACATCCAAATCTACGCGTTTCGGATCATCAAATGGATCAATATTTGATGATCCGAAACGCGTAGATTTGGATGTATTTGCTGGATTTTATTTTGCACCAAGCCAATAAAGTTTGTCACTGATATTCACCACGTTTTTGGAAGCTGGATCCACTTCTTTTCTACTTATATTTGAGCTTTGTGCCTTTTTCATAAAATAAAACACATTTTTCCCTGTTATTTTTAATATAAAATGCAGGCTAAAAGGACGCTCCAGTAACCAATAGAGAAGCAAATATCCAAACAGCCAGGAAAAATCCCTTTCCTTTCACTACTGCTCCTGAACGGTGTGGCCCTAGGCAGGGGCCCGCTCTGCTCTGGTTTGTTCTGTAAAAGTAATAGAAGAGAATGGCTTCTGCGCTTAAGAGTCCCTGGTCCCTATATGGAGTCACCGCCATCTGCATTCACAGAGCCATCAACATCAACGGCCCCGGGGGCCGCATGATGAGGGCCAGAATAGGATATGGTCTATAACGTGTGGAACGCACATATGGATGCAGACCGCACAAAGATGGCGTTCTGTGGACTGAAAAACGGATAGGGTCAGTACGCTCCACCAGGTTTTTGTCATTTGATGGAGAAAGGTGCTTCCATTATTTTAAGTGTTTTCCTTCTATAATGGTCGATTTTGTGATTAATATAATTTATTTTTGGGCGATACATTTTTTGCAATTGTTAAAAAAAAAAAAAATTATGTCTGATTTTATCTTCTAAAACAAGAAAGAAAAAACTCTCATATAAATATTCTAGAATTTACAGAGGTGACTGTAGAAACCAGGGCCTTCTGGAGCCAAAGAAAATCTTACTTTATCAGTATTGGACTCTGTGGCTCAATGGTAAAGCCTTTGCCTTCTATACAGAATGTCCTAGGTTCAAAACCAGCAGGGAACATGCCCATGGTCATGACATCATAGGAAAGAGCTGCATGGACATGGTCATGACATCATAGGAAAGAGCTGCATGGACATGGTCATGTGACCACGGCCCAGAACACAAGATGGGAGCAATACAAGTTACAGCGACCTTCATAAATGATCATTGAAGAATATGCTGATGCAAACCAGAAGCAGGATATAGGGATATAGAGCTTTGTGATGTCACAGCCTGGGGCCCGCACGCCGATCCACTCCCCTTATATATGTCAGGTTTTCATCAGTCTCCTATCTGGTTAGCCCTGGTGCCTTGCTGTGCTGGGGTCCGGGGTTCGAATCCCACCAAGGACAACAACCGTGTTCGCAGGGGTTTCCTCCCTCACTCCAAAGACAGACTGATAGGGAACATAGATTGTGAGCTCCTGGGTACAGCGAGCGCGAAATGTGTCAGCGCTGTACAAGTGAGCGTAATAAATATACTGGATATGTAATGTATGTACACAGTAAATGCACCAGCAGAATAGTGAGTGCAGCTCTGGAGTATAATACAGGATGTAACTCAGGATCAGTACAGGATAAGTAATGTATGTACACAGTGACTCCACCAGCAGATTAGTGAGCGCAGCTCTGGAGTATAATACAGGAGGTAACCCAGGATCAGTACAGGATAAGTATTGAAGGCTGCTTGCAGCCTGCATTTGTGGGAGGGGCTATCTGTTTATAAGACGGCCGCCCCGTCACCTGGGGCATAGGCCGTCCTCTTGTTCCTGCTACTCCTGACTGTGCTCTACGTTGCTGCTCCGGCATCCTCGCTTCCGTCCTGGTGAGGGCAGGTTCCGCCCCACGCTTTCGTCACTTCCGGTAAGGGCTCACGCCGCACGTCCACGTGCATGGAGGGTCGGCGTCCCTCCTGCCTGCAGTAAGCCTCGCTGGTGCTCAAGGTCCTCGGGGTTCCTGTTATCATAGTGGCACCCTGCAGGCGGCAGTATTTCTTCCAGGGAGGTATCATTGTTATGGGGCGCTGCTTGTTCTCCCAGCGGCGGGCCTGGAGCGGTGCTAAACCTGCGTCCACTTCTCCGGCTGTTTAAGTCAGCCCGCCCCTGGGAGTACTTTGGTGTTCCCAGGTGTTTGGTCGTGCGCAGCACCGTCCTGGTCTTGCAGGGAACGGCTAGCACAAGGGTGCGATCGGGCGCCTTTAAGGTCAGCTTTGGTGTTCACCGGGAGCTGCCATGTCTGGTTGCCGGAGCGGCGCCCGGGTGGCCACCCCCATGCTTCCGCTGCTTACACCCTACCTGGTCCTGGGCACCGCTCGTTGCCCAGCGGGCGCTGGGGTCCACCGGGCCCTCCGATATGCAGGGGGTTCCCCCCATATCGAAAAAAATAAAAAAATAAAATAAAAAATATTTATAGCACGGTATATACAAGGGGTACATTCTTTTTGGGGTGCTTGTCACCGGGATCACCCAGGGGGCCCATGCTTCAGCTGACCCATTCGCTCTCGGCGATCTGGTTTCCCGGGGCGGGCGTTGTCAGTCCGATGCCCTGTTCAGGGGGATACATGGAGTTGGTTGATCTGGTCCAGGTTTTGGTCCTTTGATCGTCCAAGGCCTGTGTTCCCTCTGCATAGCATGTCTCACCCGGCCCAGGTGGCTATTTTCGCTAAGTTGTCCTCTGGATCGCACAGGGACAGGGGGCCCGGTCTGGCATTTGTCCCTGGTCCGCCCGCGCATTGGTTCCTTCATGGCATCCCTGTTCCCTGCGGTTACAGGGTCAGGTGTTCCGGGCAGGGACCGTGACCGGGAGGTCTCCAGTGGCTTGGCGTTCCCAGTACGTCGTATCGCCAAAGGGTCTTGTGGTTTTCTGACCGCCGTTCTCCAGGCTCGTTCAGGCACGCCCGGTCCCGGCTGTTACCCTCAGGTTGGATTTCGCACGTCCCAAGCATTGGAATCTCGCTTGTAGTGTTGTCACCTGGTTCGCCCAGGTCCGGTTGGTTTCTTGGTGCTTGATGGCACACGTGTCAGCTCGGGGGGCCGGCGTTGCCCAGGGCTTTCGCGCCCCCAGGTTATCATAATCTAAGGTGGGACTGTTTCAGGCGGCGTGCACTACATCCTTGGTCTGGGCGTCTGGGTCAGGGCCCCTTGGGTACACGCTTGTCCGTCAGCAGCCGTCAGGGTCAGGTGACGCTCCGACTGGATGGCCCGGCAACGGTCCCTGTCCGGGTGGCCCCGTAATCCGGGTGCTTCTTGGTACACTGGACCGGGAGGGGACGGCCCCCATCTGGGATGTCATTGGTACCAGCACGAGTTGCCCTCTACCTGAATCGCTCAGGTACAGGGGTTGTTATGCTCCTGAATCGCTCAGGTGTAGGCACTAGTCCTCTTCCGTCACCCTGAATCGTCCAGGTTCACGTGCTATTTTGCTTCCCTGAATTGCTCAGGCTCGTGTGCTATTCAGTTTCCCTGAATCGCTCAGGTTCATGTGTTTTTTCGTTACCCTGAATCATGTACTATCATGTACTCCAGGTTCATGTACTATTCCGTTACCCTGAATCGCTCAGGTTCATGTGCTATTCCATTACCCTGAATCGCTCAGGTTCATGTGCTATTCCGTTACCCTGAATCGCTCAGGTTCATGTTCTATTCCATTACCCTGAATCGTTCAGGCTCGTGTGTTATTCTGTCACCCCGAATCACTCGGGTTCACGTGCTATTCCACTTTCCTGGATTATTCAGGTTCACACGCCTTTCACTCGGGTTCACGCACTCTTAAGTTTTTCCTCACGTGGCTCGTGGACAACGGTCTGTCCTGTCCTTTCTAAATCCTTCAGGTTCTCTTCCCTGCCGTCCTCCTGACACTTCGATCCTCCTCCCCTCCTGTCCTTCTTCCAACTTTGAGTTTTCTTATCTGCACTCCATCTACTCAGTGGGCTTCCTCGGGTCCCAACCTCTTGCACCTTCCTCCCGTTCCAGTCCACCTCCGCCTCTGTGTTCGTCTAACCACCCCTTCTCCTGACTAATTTTTACCCTGGTTCCTCGAAGTGGCGGTCCTTCTTTTTTTGCTACATTCTCGTTTCCCACCGGAGCTCACATCCGACTCCTGTTCTCGACTCGTTCCTCGTATGTTAGCCTGATAGGTGTATGTATATTTGTCTTTACAGGTGCACCTAGGGAACAGGGTCGTCGGGTTCCGACCCGTCAGTTTGTGTTCGGCAGATCTTCCCCCTATTTATTTCTTCGGATCAAGTGCGGCAGTTCAGATTTGGGTTAAGATGTCTCAAGCCTCCGATACTGAGGATAACATGTCAGCTCACGGTTCTTCGGTCTCGGGCCATACCTGCAACCCTTCCTACCAGCGCTGGACGGTGCCCAAGCTGATAGCCGAGCTGAATCGGAGGGGCATTCCCCATCCAGCCTCGGCGCAGAAGGCCGAGCTATACCGCCTCTTGAGGACCGAGGCTGGGAGCTCCGACGAGCGTTCCCCGCCTCCCTCTATCCAGTCGTCATTGTCGCAATTACAGGCTACCCTCGATAGCATGGCCGGATCGATGTCCGACATTCAGTCCAGGGTTTCCGAGCTAGTGTCTCGGGCATCGGGAGCATCTGGTTCCACTGCCACGACCGGTATTCCCCTCGGCATCCAGGACTCGGGGCCAGGTACAAGCACCCAAGGCCTTCAGTCGGCACCCAGCCGCACGGTCGCCCCTTCCCATTTCATTCCTGATAACCTCAAGAAGGACATTTTGGCGGGCAAAGACGTCAACCTCGCTTCTATTTTGATAGCCTCTCAGGACGTCGCTGAGAACAAGGTCATTAACTGCGGAGAGGTAGCTGTCCTGCTTAAAGCCAAAGACGCTCGCTTAAACCACAAGCTTTCCATCCCGGAATTTGTTTGGGCTTTCTGCCTCTACCGCGACGTCATTTGCTCCGCCCAGCCCCAGCGACGCGAAGAGCTGGACACATACCTCTATCAAGTTACTGACCTTGGATACAAATACGGCGGTCATAATTTTTATGACTACCACCGATCCTTCTCGGCCAAGGCGGCAGCGGCCCTTGCCCAGTTCCAGTTCGTCACCAACTGGGCTGGACTGGACATGGAGCTGTTCTGCCGCCACTTCGCCGGGCTCAGAGCACCCACATGTTCGTCCTGCCAATCCATCCTGCATACAGCCGATTGGTGTCCCAACGCAGCCCTGCCTAGTCAGGACCGTGCTCTTCCCAGTGCGTCCGGCTCCCTAAAGAGTCAGTCAGCTGTGGACAAATTGGGCAGACCCATTGTGTATCTCGGGCAAAGCCAGGTGTGCAACAATTTTAATTCAGGGGTTGCAACTTTAGCGGCTGTAGGGCCCTTCACGTGTGTTCGGTCTGTTTCAGGGCCCACCCCAGGACCAGCTGCCCTGAAAAAGTGGGTAAGTCCTGACTAGCCGACATCAATACAGATCTACTAGCGGCCCTGCTAAGAGACCACCCAGACCAACAGCTGGTGGATTTCCATCTTTCGGGTTTCGAGAAGGGATTCCACACGGGCCTGGTGGCTCTTCCCCAGGAGTCATGGGAAGGCCCGAACTTGCTTTTAGCCCGCCAAGACCAGGATGCAGTCGCTGCTCTCCTGGCTAGCGAGGTCCAGAAAGGTTTCCTGTTAGGCCCATTCACTCATATTCCGTTCGACGTTTGGAGAATCAATCCTATCGGCCTGGTCGCTAAACAATCATGGAATAAAAAGCGTCTGATTTATGACCTCTCGGCTCCCCATATGTCAAGTACTCCAAGTCTCAACTCCTTGATACCGTCGGAAGAATTTTCCATGTGTTATTCTTCCATCGATGAGGCCATCAGATATATTTGGCAGGTGGGCAGAGGGGCACTGCTTTCGAAGGCTGCTATTGCAGACGCCTTTAAACTTCTGCCTATTCTCCCGCAGTTGTGGAAATTCTACGGTATCAAGTGGGATCAAGTGGGACCAAGCTCACCTTTGGGTCAAAAAGCAGCCCATGGCTATTTGATAAATTTGCCGAAGCCTTACACTGGATATTGGTCCAGCACGGCGGGTTAGCAAGGATCATCCACTACTTGGATGATTTCCTTATCGTGGAAGGAGCCCAAGGGCCCCCTCGCGGTCTGGATACATTGCTCCAGTTATTCCACGGTCTTGAGGTCCCGGCTGCCACCTCCAAGACCGAGGGCCCAGGCACCCGGGACACCTTCTTGGGCATCTCCTTGGACACCGTACGCATGGAAGCCAGCCTTCCAGAGGCAAAATTGTCCAAGCTCCGGGCAGCGGTCTGCGCTGCCTCTTCCGTCAGAATCCTAACCAAGGTAGAACTCCAGTCTTTGCTGGGTTCCTTGAATTTTGCCACAAGGATCATGCAACAAGGAAGGGCCTTCGTGTCAAGGCTTCTCGGTCTCCTGACGGGGGTTCCCGACCAGGATTCCATCATCAATCTTGGTGGTGGACCTGCTCATGTGGCAATCTTTCCTGGCGGACTGGAATGGCATCTCCCTGTTCGTTCCAGCCCCCAGGGTTTCTTCACCGACTGTCTATTCGGACGCGCCTCCCGGGGATTCGCGGCCATCTTCCGCCCGCATTGGCTTGTCGGCCTCAAGATCATCCCCGCTCTGGGAGCTTTACCCCTTAGTGGCGGCGGCCCAAGTCTGGGGACCCATGTGGGAAAATAAGCTGGTAGTTTTCATCACGGATAGTCAGGTCCTGGTTGACATTCTGGTCAGGGGTCGAGCTAGGTCCGCCAGGATCATGTCCCTCCTTCGCAAACTGGTTTGGTTGTCTTTGCAGTTTAATTTTCACATCTGCCCATCTCACCTCGCAGGGACCCAGAACGTGGCCGCTGATGCATTGTCTCGCTTCAACTTCCCCGTCTTCTTTCAGGCCATCCCAGAAGCCGACCGCTTCGGCACGCCAGTCCCACCTTACACCACAGTCATCATAGACTAATGCACCTGGTTGATTCAGCAGAAAAACTGGTCCGCGGCTCCCTCGCTCCTAACACAGCTAGAAACTACCGCACCGGGTACAAGCTCTTCCAGCGGTTCGAACTGGACAACCCGCGAGGTGACATGGATGAAATCTTCTTCATTACGGCATTCATTGCTGTCATGAGGATCTCCATCTGTCTCATAACACAGTGAAGCTATACTTAGCTGGAATTCAACATCATAGGATGCTGAAAGATCCGTCTTCCCGGTCGGTCCTATCCAGCCGCCATTAAAGCCACCTTGAGGGGCCTTCAGAAGGGGGGCTCCAGTCCTACGATTTGTAGGCAAGCTATCTCGGGCGAGATTTTACAAAAAATTTCCCTGGCCCTAGACGGGGATCCTTTTGGGCGCCTACCTAGCATTGTCATCAAGGCGGCCATGTATTTGGGTTTTTACAGGCTCCTGCAGCCCGGGGAATTTACCTGTAATTCTCGCTCCAGGTCCACGCTTACCAGGGGTCATCTTAGCTGGCATGGCCCTTATTTTTCCCTCTCACTACCGCACACTAAGACTAGCCAGTCCGACCCCCGGTAGAGGTGAAGTTGTTCCCTTCCCACAATAGTTGGTGCCCAGTCAAGGTTCTCAGGGACTTCTGTGACCTCACTTGTCACCTAGGCCCGGACGAGCCTCTTTTACCGTTCCAAGGAAAGCCACTAACGTACTCCGTGTTCATCTCGCACATTCGATCTTTGGCGGCCGGGTTGGGTTTTAACCCCGAGTCCATCACTGGCCACTCATCCCGCATTGGGGCAGCTGCGTCACGCCACCAGGTTCCAGCACATGTCATCCGTAGGATGGGTAGGTGGAAGTCCTCAAGCTACTCAGGCTACATCCCGAATCCTCAGCTAGAGATTTCTAGGGCTTTCTGCTCGTTGGTATTGTGACAGGGTTATTTCATCAATAAAATATTTTCTGCTCCTACAGGTTGTCAGTCTCTTTTTGCCCTCATATCCAGCCATTACCCCACCGCTGGCTCCGGGCACATATCAGCCAGTTTAGGTGTAGGGGGAGTTGGCCAGTCTCCGTTCCCTTACCGCTCATGCTAGCTCGTCCCACAAGTAATGTATGTACACAGTGACTGCACCAGCAGAATAGTGAGTGCAGCTCTGGAGTATAATACAGGATGTAACTCAGGATCAGTACAGGAGAAGTAATGTATGTACACAGTGACTGCACCAGCAGAATAGTGAGTGCAGCACTGGAGTATAATACAGGATGTAACTCAGGATCAGTACAGGATAAGTAATGTATGTACACAGTGACTGCACCAGCAGAATAGTGAGTGCAGCTCTGGAGTATAATACAGGATGTAACTCAGGATCAGTACAGGATAAGTAATGTATGTACACAGTGACTGCACCAGCAGAATAGTGAGTGCAGCTCTGGAGTATAATACAGGATGTAACTCAGGATCAGTACAGGATAAGTAATGTGTGTACACAGTGACTGCACCAGCAGAATAGTGAGTGCAGCTCTGGAGTATAATACAGGAAGTAACTCAGGATCAGTACAGGATAAGTAATGTATGTACACAGTGACTGCACCAGCAGAATAGTGAGTGCAGCTCTGGAGTATAATACAGGATGTAACTCAGGATCAGTACAGGATAAGTAATGTGTGTACACAGTGACTGCACCAGCAGAATAGTGAGTGCAGCTCTGGAGTATAATACAGGAAGTAACTCAGGATCAGTACAGGATAAGTAATGTATGTACACAGTGACTCCACCAGCAGAATAGTGAATGCAGCTCTGGAGTATAATACAGGATGTAACTCAGGATCAGTACAGGATAAGTAATGTATGTACTCAGTGACTGCACCAGCAGAATAGTGAGTGCAGCTCTGGAGTATAATACAGGATGTAACTCAGGATCAGTACAGGATAAGTAATGTATGTACACAGTGACTGCACCAGCAGAATAGTGAGTGCAGCTCTGGAGTATAATACAGGAAGTAACTCAGGATCAGTACAGGATAAGTAATGTATGTACACAGTGACTCCACCAGCAGAATAGTGAGTGCAGCTCTGGAGTATAATACAGGATGTAACTCAGGATCAGTACAGGATAAGTAATGTATGTACACAGTGACTCCACCAGCAGAATAGTGAATGCAGCTCTGGAGTATAATACAGGATGTAACTCAGGATCAGTACAGGATAAGTAATGTATGTACACAGTGACTGCACCAGCAGAATAGTGAGTGCAGCTCTGGAGTATAATACAGGATGTAACTCAGGATCAGTACAGGATAAGTAATGTATGTACACAGTGACTGCACCAGCAGAATAGTGAGTGCAGCTCTGGAGTATAATACAGGATGTAACTCAGGATCAGTACAGGATAAGTAATGTATGTACACAGTGACTGCACCAGCAGAATAGTGAGTGCAGCTCTAGAGTATAATACAGGATGTAACTCAGGATTAGTACAGGATAAGTAATGTATGTACACAGTGACTGCACCAGCAGAATAGTGAGTGCAGCTCTGGAGTATAGTACAGGATGTAACTCAGGATCAGTACAGGATAAGTAATGTATGTATACAGTGACTGCACCAGCAGAATAGTGAGTGCAGCTCTGGAGTATAGTACAGGATGTAACTCAGGATCAGTACAGGATAAGTAATGTATGTACACAGTGACTGCACCAGCAGAATAGTGAGTGCAGCTCTGGAGTATAATACAGGATGTAACTCAGGATCAGTACAGGAAAAGTAATGTATGTGCACAGTGACTGCACCAGCAGAATAGTGAGTGCAGCTCTAGAGTATAATACAGGATGTAACTCAGGATCAGTACAGGATAAGTAATGTATGTACACAGTGACTGCACCAGCAGAATAGGGAGTGCAGCTCTGGAGTATAATACAGGATGTAACTCAGGATCAGTACAGGATAAGTAATGTATGTACACAGTGACTGCACCAGCAGAATAGTGAGTGCAGCTCTGCAGTATAATACAGGATGTAACTCAGGATCAGTACAGGATAAGTAATGTATGTACACAGTGACTGCACCAGCAGAATAGTGAGCGCAGCTCTGGAGTATAATACAGGATGTAACTCAGGATCAGTACAGGATGAGTAATGTATGTACACAGTGACTGCACCAACAGAATAGTGAGTGCAGCTCTGGAGTATAATACAGGATGTAACTCAGGATCAGTACAGGATAAGTAATGTATGTACACAGTGACTGCACCAGCAGAATAGGGAGTGCAGCTCTGGAGTATAATACAGGATGTAACTCAGGATCAGTACAGGATAAGTAATGTATGTACACAGTGACTGCACCAGCAGAATAGTGAGTGCAGCTCTGGAGTATAATACAGGATGTAACTCAGGATCAGTACAGGATGAGTAATGTATGTACACAGTGACTGCACCAGCAGAATAGTGAGTGCAGCTCTGGAGTATAATACAGGATGTAACTCAGGATCAGTACAGGATAAGTAATGTATGTACACAGTGACTGCACCAGCAGAATACTGAGTGCAGCTCTGGAGTATAATACAGGATGTAACTCAGGATCAGTACAGGATAAGTAATGTATGTACACAGTGACTGCACCAGCAGAATAGTGAGTGCAGCTCTGGAGTATAATACAGGATGTAACTCAGGATCAGTACAGGATGAGTAATGTATGTACACAGTGACTGCACCAGCAGAATAGTGAGTGCAGCTCTGGAGTATAATACAGGATGTAACTCAGGATCAGTACAGGATAAGTAATGTATGTACACAGTGACTGCACCAGCAGAATAGTGAGTGCAGCTCTGGAGTATAATACAGGATGTAACTCAGGATCAGTACAGGATAAGTAATGTATGTACACAGTGACTGCACCAACAGAATAGTGAGTGCAGCTCTGGAGTATAATACAGGATGTAACTCAGGATCAGTACAGGATGAGTAATGTATGTACACAGTGACTGCACCAGCAGAATAGTGAGTGCAGCTCTGGAGTATAATACAGGATGTAACTCAGGATCAGTACAGGATAAGTAATGTATGTACACAGTGACTGCACCAGCAGAATAGTGAGTGCAGCTCTGGAGTATAATACAGGATGTAACTCAGGATCAGTACAGGATGAGTAATGTATGTACACAGTGACTGCACCAGCAGAATAGTGAGTGCAGCTCTGGAGTATAATACAGGATGTAACTCAGGATCAGTACAGGATAAGTAATGTATGTACACAGTGACTGCACCAGCAGAATAGTGAGTGCAGCTCTGGAGTATAATACAGGATGTAACTCAGGATCAGTACAGGATAAGTAATGTATGTACACAGTGACTGCACCAGCAGAATAGTGAGTGCAGCTCTGGAGTATAATACAGGATGTAACTCAGGATCAGTACAGGATGAGTAATGTATGTACACAGTGACTGCACCAGCAGAATAGTGAGTGCAGCTCTGGAGTATAATACAGGATGTAACTCAGGATCAGTACAGGATAAGTAATGTATGTACACAGTGACTGCACCAGCAGAATAGTGAGTGCAGCTCTGGAGTATAATACAGGATGTAACTCAGGATCAGTACAGGATAAGTAATGTATGTACACAGTGA
The DNA here is from genome assembly GCA_033119425.1 of Bufotes viridis. Taxonomy (NCBI): domain Eukaryota; kingdom Metazoa; phylum Chordata; class Amphibia; order Anura; family Bufonidae; genus Bufotes; species Bufotes viridis. Next base: position 1,934,887 of record CM065597.1, read on the forward strand.
CTGCACCAGCAGAATAGTGAGTGCAGCTCTGGAGTATAATACAGGATGTAACTCAGGATCAGTACAGGATAAGTAATGTATGTACACAGTGACTGCACCAGCAGAATAGTGAGTGCAGCTCTGGAGTATAATACAGGATGTAACTCAGGATCAGTACAGGATAAGTAATGTATGTACACAGTGACTGCACCAGCAGAATAGTGAGTGCAGCTCTGGAGTATAATACAGGATGTAACTCAGGATCAGTACAGGATAAGTAATGTATGTACACAGTGACTGCACCAGCAGAATAGTGAGTGCAGCTCTGGAGTATAATACAGGATGTAACTCAGGATCAGTACAGGATAAGTAATGTATGTACACAGTGACTGCACCAGCAGAATAGTGAGTGCAGCTCTGGAGTATAATACAGGATGTAACTCAGGATCAGTACAGGATAAGTAATGTATGTACACAGTGACTGCACCAGCAGAATAGTGAGTGCAGCTCTGGAGTATAATACAGGATGTAACTCAGGATCAGTACAGGATAAGTAATGTATGTACACAGTGACTGCACCAGCAGAATAGTGAGTGCAGCTCTGGAGTATAATACAGGATGTAACTCAGGATCAGTACAGGATAAGTAATGTATGTACACAGTGACTGCACCAGCAGAATAGTGAGTGCAGCTCTGGAGTATAATACAGGATGTAACTCAGGATCAGTACAGGATAAGTAATGTATGTACACAGTGACTGCACCAGCAGAATAGTGAGTGCAGCTCTGGAGTATAATACAGGATGTAACTCAGGATCAGTACAGGATAAGTAATGTATGTACACAGTGACTGCACCAGCAGAATAGCTGAGTGCAGCTCTGGAGTATAATACAGGATGTAACTCAGGATCAGTACAGGATAAGTAATATATGTACACAGTGACTGCACCAGCAGAATAGTGAGTGCAGCTCTGGAGTATAATACAGGATGTAACTCAGGATCAGTACAGGATAAGTAATGTATGTACACAGTGACTGCACCAGCAGAATAGTGAGTGCAGCTCTGGGGTATAATACAGGATGTAACTCAGGATCAGTACAGGATAAGTAATGTATGTACACAGTGACTGCCACCAGCAGAATAGTGAGTGCAGCTCTGGAGTATAATACAGGATGTAACTCAGGATCAGTACAGGATAAGTAATGTATGTACACAGTGACTGCACCAGCAGAATAGTGAGTGCAGCTCTGGAGTATAATACAGGATGTAACTCAGGATCAGTACAGGATAAGTAATGTATGTACACAGTGACTGCACCAGCAGAATAGTGAGTGCAGCTCTGGGGTATAATACAGGAGGTAACTCAGGATCAGTACAGGATAAGTAATGTATGTACACAGTGACTGCACCAGCAGAATTGTGAGTGCAGCTCTGGGGTATAATATAGGATGTAACTCGGGATCAGTACAGGATAAGTAATGTATGTACACAGTGACTGCACCAGTAGAATAGTGAGTGCAGCTCTGGAGTATAATACAGGATGTAACTCAGGGTCAGTACAGGATAAGTAATGTGTGTACACAGTGACTGCACCAGCAGAATAGTGAGTGCAGCTCTGGAGTATAATACAGGATGTAACTCAGGATCAGTACAGGATAAGTAATGTATGTACACAGTGACTGCACCAGCAGAATAATGAGTGCAGCTCTAGAGTATAATACAGGATGTAACTCAGGATCAGTACAGGATAAGTAATTAATATATGTACACAGTGACTGCACCAGCAGAATAGTGAGTGCAGCTCTGGAGTATAATACAGGATGTAACTCAGGATCAGTACAGGATAAGTAATGTATGTACACAGTGACTGCACCAGCAGAATAGTGAGTGCAGCTCTGGAATATAATACAGGATGTAACTCAGGATCAGTACAGGATAAGTAATGTATGTACACAGTGACTGCACCAGCAGAATAGTGAGTGCTGCTCTGGAGTGTAGTTCTTGCTTTCTGTGATAACGCTGCAGGTGATATTTCTGTTGTGGTCACAGATTCTTCTACCTGCTAGCTTCTTGTGCCCTTATTTCTGGAAGTTTCTGTCGTGCCCTTGCTCGCTGGGATGTGAAGGTTGCACCTGCCGCACCTCTGTTACTGTATAACAAGCAGTTGCAATCCCCCGGCCGGTCACTGACCCCGCTGCTTTCTACTGCCCGCGAGGTGCTGCTTCCATCTGGCCGGATACCTGCTGTCATTATGTACAGGTGTGAATAAAGCTTTCTCTGGACAGTGGAGGCTGGTGAAGCTTGGATCAATTGGATGATGTGAGACAAGACACGGGGCAGATTAGAAGAAGGGAGGGTAGATTATTAGAGGAGAGGGTAGATTATGAGAGGAGGTTGATTATTAGAGGGGAGGGTAGATCATGAGAGGGGCAGATTTTTAGAGGAGAGGGTAGATTATTAGAGGAGGGGGCAGATTATTAGAGGAGAGGGTATATTGTGAGAGGGGCAGATTTTTAGAGGAGAGGGTAGATTACGAGAGGGGCAGGTTATTAGTGGAGAGCGTAGATTATGAGAGGGGCAGATTATTAGAGGAGAGGGTATATTATGAGAGGGGCAGATTTTTAGAGGAGAGGGTAGATTACGAGAGGGGCAGATTATTAGAGGAGAGCATAGATTATGAGAGGGGCAGATTATTAGAGGAGAGGGTATATTATGAGAGGGGCAGATTTTTAGAGGAGAGGGTATATTATGAGAGAGGTAGATTATGAGAGGGGCAGACTATTAGAGGAGAGGGTAAATTATGAGAGGGGCAGATTTTTAGAGGAGAGGGTAGATTATTAGAGGAGAGGGTAGATTATGAGAGGGGCAGATTATTAGAGGAGAGGGTAGATTATGAGAGGGGTAGATTATGAAAGGGGTAGATTATGAGAGGAGACAGATTACCGGGAAGGACAGTAAAAACTAGAAGAGATCTAGGGCAGGATCTAGGGGCGGATTACCAGAAGGGCAGATAGTGGGGGCCATATTATGACAGGATCTAGGGGCAGATTACCAGAGGGGCAGATAGTGGGGGCTATATTATGACAGGGCTCTAGGGGCAGATTACCAGAGGGGCAGATAGTGGGGGCCATATTATGACAGGACTCTAGGGGCAGATTACCAGAGGGGCAGATAGTGGGGGCCATATTATGACAGGATCTAGGGGCAGATTATGTGAGGGGCAGATAGTGGGGGCTATATTATGACAGGGCTCTAGGGGCAGATTACCAGAGGGGCAGATAGTGGGGCCATATTATGACAAGGGTCTAGGGGCAGATTACCAGAGGGGCAGATAGTGGGGGCCATATTATGACAGGGATCTAGGGGCAGATTATGTGAGGGGCAGATAGTGGGGGCTATATTATGACAGGGCTCTAGGGGCAGATTACCAGAGGGGCAGATAGTGGGGCCATATTATGACAAGGGTCTAGGGGCAGATTACCAGAGGGGCAGATAGTGGGGGCCATATTATGACAGGGATCTAGGGGCAGATTATGTGAGGGGCAGATAGTGGGGGCCATATTACGACAGGGGTCTAGAGGCAGATTACCAAAGGGGCAGATAGTGAGGGCCGTATTATGACAGGGGTCTAGGGGCAGATTACCAGAGGGGCAGATAGTGGGGGCCATATTATGACAGGACTCTAGGGGCAGATTACCAGAGGGGCAGATAGTGGGGGCCATATTATGACAGGGGTCTAGGGGCAGATTATGTGAGGGGCAGATAGTGAGGGCTATATTATGACAGGATCTAGGGGCAGATTATCAGAGGGGCAGAAAGTGGGGGCCATATTATGACAGGCGTCTAGGGGCAGATTATGTGAGGGGCAGATAGTGAGGGCTATATTATGACGGGCTCTAGGGGCAGATTATCAGAGGGGCAGATAGTGGGGGCTATATTATGACAGGGATCTAGGGGCAGATTACCAGAGGGGCAGATAGTGAGGGCCACATTATGACAGGATCTAGGGGCAGATAGTGGGGGCTATATTATGACAGGATCTAGGGGCAGATAGTGGGGGCTATATTATGACAGGGCTCTAGGGGCAGATTACCAGAGGGGCAGATAGTGGGGGCTATATTATGACAGGATCTAGGGGCAGATAGTGGGGGCTATATTATGACGGGCTCTAGGGGCAGATTACCAGAGAGGCAGATAGTGAGGGCTATATTATGACAGGATCTAGGGGCAGATTAGTAGAGGGCAGATATTAGTGCACATTAGCAGGATCTAGGGGCAGATTACCAGAGAGGCAGATAGTGGGGGCCACGTTATAACAGGATCTAGGGGCAGATTATGAGAGGGGCAGATAGTGAGGGCCACATTATGACAGGATCTAGGGGCAGATTACCAGAGGGGCAGATAGTGAGGGCTATATTATGACAGGATCTAGGGGCAGATTACCAGAGGGGCAGATAGTGGGGGCCACATTATGACGGGCTCTAGGGGCAGATTACCAGAGGGGCAGATAGTGAGGGCTATATTATGACAGGGATCTAGGGGCAGATTAGCAGAGAGGCAGATAGTGAGGGCCACATTATGACAGGATCTAGGGGCAGACTAGCAGAGGGGCAGATAGTGGGGGCCACATTATGACAGGATCTAGGGGCAGATTACCAGAGGGGCAGATAGTGGGGGCCATATTATGACAGGGCTCTAGGGGCAGATTACCAGAGGGGCAGATAGTGGGGGCCATATTATGACAGGGCTCTAGGGGCAGATTACCAGAGGGGCAGATAGTGGGGGCCAGATTATGACGGGGTCTAGGGGCAGATTACCAGAGGGGCAGATAGTGGGGGCCACGTTATGACAGGGCTCTAGGGGCAGATTACCAGAGGGGCAGATAGTGGGGGCCACATTATGACGGGGTCTAGGGGCAGATTACCAGAGGGGCAGATAGTGGGGGCTATATTATGACAGGGCTCTAGGGGCAGATTACCAGAGGGGCAGATAGTGGGGGCTATATTATGACAGGGGTCTAGGGACAGATTACCAGAGGGGCAGACTTTTGCGGATCGCTCTGGACAGGAAGGTTTCGGAGATAATTGTCAGAATGCTTTTGTGCCCAGATTACTGCAGTGTCAGGATAGACCGTTTATAAATAAAGTTATTATAACTAGAAGAAGAAAAAATCCATTGTTTTTGTAGTACAAACATGGCGTCTAGACACTTCCGGCGCCTTCAGAACTATTGCTGGCTATAGCGATGAGAGTACGAACATGGCCGACTTCCGTAGGCGCTCCCGGCGCGCCCCCGACGCCCTTTCTCCTGTTGTCGTGCCCGCGCCCGCGCGCCCGCCGGAAGGAAGGAGCCGCCATTACAGGAGGAGACTCCCGAGTCACCCGGATACACCCGGAAACCGCGGCTGGGGACCCGCAGTCACCCGAATCACCCGGATATACGAAGCGGCTGCGTCCTTCTCCAGAATAAGGCCGGATGCAGGTTGAGGGGAGCCGCCTCTAGGCCGCACTGCCCCCGGTCACCTGGAGACTCCCGGAAACTGCGGCCTGATCCACGCCCGACGGACAGACGGGTGAGAGCGCTGACAGCTGAGCGGGCCGCGGCACCGTACACCCGGCAACCAACGGCCGCCCTATTGTGTAGGACACCCCAGAGACTACATACATGACCCGTATCCTCTACATACGTGACCCTTATCCTCTACATACATGACCCGTATCTTCTACATACGTGACCCGTATCCTCTACATACATGACCCGTATCTTCTACATACGTGACCCGTATCTTCTACATACGTGACCCGTGTCCTCTACATACGTGACCCGTGTCCTCTACATACATGACCCGTATCTTCTACATACGTGACCCGTATCCTCTACATACATGACCCGTATCTTCTACATACGTGACCCGTGTCCTCTACATATGTGACCCGTGTCCTCTACATACGTGACCCGTGTCCTCTACATACGTGACCCGTATCCTCTACTACTGACCATACATCGGACCCGTGTCCTCTACATACGTGACCGTGTCCTCTACATCGTGACCCGTGTCTCTACATACGTGACCCGTGTCCTCTACATACGTGACCCGTGTCCTCTACATACGTGACCCGTGTCCTCTACATACGTGACCCGTATCCTCTACATCGTGACCGTATCTTCTACATACGTGACCCGTGTCCTCTACATACGTGACCCGTGTCCTCTACATACGTGACCCGTGTCTTCTACATACGTGACCCGTGTCCTCTACATACGTGACCCGTGTCCTCTACATACGTGACCCGTGTCCTCTACATACGTGACCCGTATCTTCTACATACGTGACCCGTATCCTCTACATACGTGACCCGTGTCTTCTACATACGTGACCCGTGTCTTCTACATACGTGACCCGTGTCCTCTACATACGTGACCCGTGTCCTCTACATACGTGACCCGTGTCCTCTACATACGTGACCCGTGTCCTCTACATACGTGACCCGTGTCCTCTACATACGTGACCCGTGTCCTCTACATACGTGACCCGTGTCCTCTACATACGTGACCCGTGTCCTCTACATACGTGACCCGTGTCCTCTACATACGTGACCCGTGTCCTCTACATACGTGACCCGTGCCCTCGACACACCGGGGCGCATGTCCTCGACACACCGGGGCGCGTGCCCTCTGAACTGTACAGACGTGATTTATGTGGATTGAACTTAGGTGGTATATGTTTCCACTGTACATTTTCTGATATATATACTTTATATATGTGGATTATAGACTACATACAGACATGTACGATTACATGTATACCGGTGTGGTACCGTATGACGGGAGTGGTTAATGGGCAGCCTCGTGGCGATTGGGGATCGGTTAATGGGCAGCCTCGTGGCGATTGGGGATCGGTTAATGGGCAGCCTTGTGGCCATTGGGGATCGGTTAATGGGCAGCCTCGTGGTGATTGGGGACCGGTTATTGGGCAGCCTCGTGGTGATTGGGGACCGGTTAATGGGCAGCCTCGTGGTGATTGGGGACCGGTTAATGGGCAGCCTCGTGGTGATTGGGGACCGGTTATTGGGCAGCCTCGTGGTGATTGGGGACCGGTTAATGGGCAGCCTCGTGGCGATTGGGGATCGGTTAATGGGCAGCCTTGTGGCGATTGGTTAATGGGCAGCCTTGTGGCCATTGGGGATCGGTTAATGGGCAGCCTCGTGGTGATTGGGGACCGGTTATTGGGCAGCCTCGTGGTGATTGGGGACCGGATAATGGGCAGCCTCGTGGTGATTGGGGATCGGTTAATGGGCAGCCTCGTGGTGATTGGGGGCCGGATAATGGGCAGCCTCGTGGTGATTGGGGATCGGTTAATGGGCAGCCTCGTGGTGATTGGGGACCGGTTAATGGGCAGCCTTGTGGTGATTGGGGACCGGTTAATGGACAGTCTTGTGGTGATTGGGGAACGGTTAATGGGCAGCCTCGTGGTGATTGGGGATCGGTTAATGGGCAGCCTTGTGGCCATTGGGGATCGGTTAATGGGCAGCCTCGTGGCGATTGGGGACCGGTTAATGGGCAGCCTCGTGGCGATTGGGGATCGGTTAATGGGCAGCCTTGTGGCCATTGGGGATCGGTTAATGGGCAGCCTCGTGGTGATTGGGGACCGGTTATTGGGCAGCCTCGTGGTGATTGGGGACCGGTTAATGGGCAGCCTCGTGGTGATTGGGGACCGGTTAATGGGCAGCCTCGTGGTGATTGGGGACCGGTTATTGGGCAGCCTCGTGGTGATTGGGGACCGGTTAATGGGCAGCCTCGTGGCGATTGGGGATCGGTTAATGGGCAGCCTTGTGGCGATTGGTTAATGGGCAGCCTTGTGGCCATTGGGGATCGGATAATGGGCAGCCTCGTGGTGATTGGGGACCGGATAATGGGCAGCCTCGTGGTGATTGGGGCCGGATAATGGGCAGCCTCGTGGTGATTGGGGATCGGTTAATGGGCAGCCTCGTGGTGATTGGGGGCCGGATAATGGGCAGCCTTGTGGTGATTGGGGACCGGTTAATGGGCAGCCTTGTGGTGATTGGGGACCGGTTAATGGACAGCCTTGTGGTGATTGGGGACCGGTTAATGGACAGTCTTGTGGTGATTGGGGAACGGTTAATGGGCAGCCTCGTGGTGATTGGGGACCGGTTAATGGGCAGCCTTGTGGTGATTGGGGACCGGTTAATGGACAGTCTTGTGGTGATTGGGGAACGGTTAATGGGCAGCCTCGTGGTGATTGGGGAACGGTTAATGGGCAGCCTCGTGGTGAATGACGGGGACTTGTTAATGGGCAGCCTCGTGGTGAATGACGGGGACTTGTTAATGGGCAGCCTCGTGGTGAATGACGGGACTGGTTAATGGGCAGCCTCGTGGTGATTGGGGACCGGTTAATGGGCAGCCTCGTGGTGAATGACGGGACTGGTTAATGGGCAGCCTCGTGGTGATTGGGGACCGGTTAATGGGCAGCCTCGTTGTCATTGGGGACCGGTTAATGGGCAGCCTCGTGGTGAATGACGGGACTTGTTAATGGGCAGCCTCGTGGTGAATGACGGGACTGGTTAATGGGCAGCTCAGTCCATGTTTCGGTTCTTCCCTGCAGTTGCCGTGTTGGGGCCGGCACGTATGATACATGTAGAAGAGACGTGTGGAGGGCCTGATGTGGCTGGACTCGTCCTGCCCCTGGGGCCGTGTGACTGGATGCTCTCATGGCCGCCTTCTCCATGTTTAGTTCTCGTTTGCGCTTTCTCCTGGTCGTATTGATTTTGCTGTGTAAATATATCGTCTCGTGCTGCGCCACGCGGCTGCGTCGTGGGGGTGGGTGACCTTTGGTCCTTTATATCCCAAGATGGAAGCTTCTGCCAGTGCCTTGTGACGAGGAGTCCAAGGGGTACTTACTCTGCGGGTAGGTAGGATTCCAGCGACAGAGTTCATGGATGACTGACCTATGACCCCCCTATAAATATTAGTTCTGGAGTCATGTGGTCAATATCTACCTCAGGGGGGGCTGGCTGAAACCAACATGGCCGCCATAATATTCCTCACAGTGGTCGTCACCCAGACTCCTAAATGGGCCAAGTAATGTTACAAGTGGTCTCTTCTCTTAAAGGGGTTGTTCGCTTTCCCATATTGATGACCTATCCTCAGGACATCAGTATCAGACCAGCCGGGGCCGATCAGCTGCTTGAAGAGGCTGCAGCGCTGTTATCCTGCTCGACATCGCAGCAGCAGACAGTGTCATTACATTGAAGTGAATGGGGCTGCAGAGCTGTATTTACACTGCTGCCCGCCGCAATGTCGACAGCCAGCAGGTAAACAGCGCTGCAGTCTCGTCAGACCCCCGCCGAGCTGATATTGATGACCTGTCCTGGAATACTACCCCTGGAGCCAGTGCTATGGCGGCCATATTTTCTGCTTTCTGTGTGTTTCTGCACCCCTGAGGGCACACCCCGTGACCTTAATTTTAAGCCGTACTCCGTTTAAGGTGTCGTCTGTGACTGTATACATAAAGCTTGTTGACTAGCGCCGAAACGTGCTCATCCTGTGTAATGGGGCGGTGACCACTGACTGTCCCTTCCCCCACCCCACCACCATTTACAGTGACCTGACTAGTAGGTGTTGTCTCCACTCCTGGTGACGCCAAGTGTGTTTTTATTTTGCAGATTCCTGAGGATGAGCGCCATGTATGGCTGGTGCGGGGGTGACACACCGAGGGGCGGCTTCTCCTAAGAACATCTTTTGCTCATCTGAAGAGGGACACCTGCATGTGACGAAGACTGGATGTCCTGGCATGTCCTGAGAGTCTGTGCATGGAGTGCCATTACCAAGCCTCACCCCGGCAGGCATTGATGTGGGCAGGATGAGTGCTGCTCCATGATGATGGCACGGAAACAAGATGTGCGGGTGCCCACCTATAGCATCAGTGTGGTGGGGCTGTCCGGCACAGAAAAGGAAAAAGGCCAGTGTGGCATCGGGAAGTCGTGCCTGTGCAACCGTTTTGCACGACCTAGTGCAGATGACTTCCACTTGGACCACACCTCCGTCCTTAGCACTAGTGACTTTGGGGGCCGCGTCGTGAACAATGACCACTTCCTGTACTGGGGGGATATCACCCGGACGCTTGAAGATTGTGTGGAGTGCAAGGTACATGTGGTGGAACAGACGGAGTTCATAGATGACCAGACCTTCCAGCCTCACCGCAGCACGGCGCTGCAGCCATACATCAAGCGCGCTGCATCCAGTAAGCTCGCCTCTGCCGAGAAGCTCATGTATTTTTGCACAGATCAGTTGGGACTAGAGCAGGACTTTGAGCAGAAGCAAATGCCCGATGGCAAACTGCAGGTAGACGGCTTCCTGCTGTGCGTGGACGTCAGTCGTGGCATGAATAGGAACTTTGATGACCAACTTAAGTTTGTGTCCAACCTTTACACTCAACTAGCCAAGACCAAGAAGCCGATTGTGCTGGTCCTGACCAAGTGTGATGAAGGGGTGGAGCGATACATCCGGGACGCCCACGGGTTCGCACTCAACAAAAAGAATTTACAGGTGGTGGAGACCTCAGCCAGGTCCAACGTCAATGTAGACTTGGCTTTTACTGCCCTCATACAGCTGATCGACAAGAGTCGCGGCAAGTCCAAGATCATTCCTTACTTTGAGGCATTGAAGCAGCAGAGCCAGCAGAGCGCAGCCGCCAAAGACAAGTATGAATGGCTGGTGGGACGAGTAGTCAAGTCACACAATGAGACGTGGCTGAACGTGAGCCGGCGCATGCAAAGCTGCAGCGAATATCAAGATTACGTGTACTTGGAAGGTACCGACAAAGCCAAGAAGCTGTTCCTACAGCACATTCAGAGACTCCGACAGGACCATATAGAGCGTCGTCGCAAGGTTTACCTGTCAGACCTCCCCCGTGCTTTAGACGTCCTTGTGCCTGACCTTAATGAAATAGACCATCTGAGCTGCCCCAAAGTAGCCAAACTGTTAGAGTCAAAGCCTAACTTCTCCCGTTGGTTTGTGGTTCTTGAGGACACCCCATGGGATCTGACAAGTCACATAGACAACATGGATGACAACCGAATACCTTATGACATCATGGAAACTGCGCAGGCTGCAGATGTGTATTGCAGTCACCTGGAAAAACTAAGGAATGCAAGAAAGAAATCCGAGATGAAAAAGGCCTTCAAAGAAAACCTCACTGCATCTCCATTTATCACTCCCGGAAAGCCCTGGGAGGAAGCTCGTAGTTTTATTATGAGCGAGGAGTTTTATCAATGGCTGGAAGAGCCGGTCTATATGGAGATCTATAGTAAGCACCAAAAGGAGATCATTGACAAAGCAAAGGAGGACTTACAGGAGTTACTGCTCGAGTATTCGGAGCTGTTCTACGAACTGGAACTAGATGCCAAGCCCAGCAAAGAGAAAATGGGGGTGATCCAGGAAGTTCTAGGTGAGGAGCAACGCTTCAAAGCTCTGCAGAAGCTGCAGGCCGAGCGAGACGCCCTAATCCTCAAACACATTCACTTTGTCTATCATCCCACAAAAGACACCTGCCCCAGCAATCCTTCATGTGTAGACACCAAAATCGAGCAGCTTATCAGCTCCAGGTGCCCCTACCCCTATGACCGCCTCTATAAAGACCCCAATGTAGACAGGATTAACCTGGTCATCCTCGGCAGGGACGGTTTGGCGCGAGAGCTTGCTAATGAGATCCGTGCTCTTTGCACCAACGATGACAAGTACGTGATTGATGGGAAGATGTACGAGTTGTCTCTGCGTCCCATTGAGGGCAATGTGCGGCTGCCTGTCAACTCATTTCAGACCTCGACCTTTATGCCTCATGGATGCCTCTGCCTTTACAACTCCAAAGAGTCTTTGTCCTATGTCGTAGAGAGTATTGAGAAAAACCGAGAGTCCAGTCTAGGACGCAAGGACAACCACTTGCTCAACTTACCCCTCACCTTAATACTCGTCAACCGCCGAGGTGACACGAGTGGCGAAACTGCGCACAGCCTGATTCAGCAGGGCCAGCAAATAGCCAGCAAGCTGCAGTGCTTCTTCCTGGACGCTGCTGCCTCCTCCAGCCTGGGCTACGGCCGCAACATAAATGAGAAGCAGATCAGCCAGATCCTGCGCTTTCTTCTAGAGTCCAAGAAGAACCTGAATCTTGTGAGCTCCTCGCCAAGTATCAAGGATTTGGTTGACTGTGACCTGCGTGTAGTCATGTGCTTGATGTGTGGAGACCCCTTTAATATGGAGGAGGTGCTGAACGTTCTGAAGCCTCATACGTATCGGCCGTCGCAGTTTGGAGTTGGTGGCTCAGTGCTGCTTGACTTGCCGTTGGGTAGTCAGAAGCGACGGCTGGAGCTGCTTATCTTGTCCTATCACGCCTCCTTCAACATTCGGAAGACAAAACTGGTACACGGGTACATTGTTTTCTACGCAGCGAAGCGCCGTGCCTCCCTGGCCATGCTCCGGGCCTTCCTCTGTGAAGTACAAGACATTGTTCCTGTGCAGCTCGTTGCCTTGACTGAGGGTCCCGTAAACCTCTTGGATAACCTGACCAGGGACCAACTGACTGAAGGAGAGGAGATCGCTCAGGACATTGAAGGCAAATTCCTGAATTTACAGTGTGGACAGGCCCAGCCCAAGCTGGACATGTTCTACTCCTTCTTCAAGGATGTCATGGAGAAGAAAGTCATCATCGAAGCCTCGCATATGTATGACAACACAGCAGAAGCATGTAGCACTACAGAGGAGGTGTTCAGCTCCCCTCGCGCAGGGTCTCCTCTCTGCAATTCTCACTTGCCTGACTCTGAGGAAGATCTGGACCCGTCTCCCCAGCACATCCTGCCTCGGGACGACATGGGTTTGGCCGCACCCTCAAGAGACCTTTCTAAATTGGAGGACAGTGAGAGTCTTCCCTTCATCTCCGTCATGAGCACCTTAGAGAGCAAACTGAACAACAAGGTACCTCCTCCCCTCAAACCAAAGCCCGACCTGTCCTACCTAGACCCTGGGTCCCGTGATGGACACAGAAGGTCCTTAACCTCCATCACTTGGCCTCCATCTGAAGCCTTCGACCCTTCAGACTATGCCGAGCCTATAGACTCTGTTGTAAAACCAAGGAACCAGGAAGAGAACATTTACTCTGTGCCTCATGACAGCACGCAAGGAAAAATAATCACCATCCGAAACGCTATCAAGCCGCAGTCCAACGGCAGCGGGAACGGTTCAGACAGTGACATGGACACGAATTCCCTGGAGCGAACACGGAAAGCGTCCATCGTGACCAAACCTGTCCTCTACCGGACCAAGTGTGCCAAACTCGGGAAGTTTTCTAGTTATCGCAGCAGCTTCAGTGTGGGCAGTGACGACGAGCTGGGCCCCATGCGAAGAAAAGACGAAGACACTGGAACGCAGGGCCCGAAAGGTGACAACACTACAAATTCCTACGAGGCAGACGGGGAGGATCCGCGCAAGAGGAACATTCTGCGCAGTCTGAGGAGGACCACCAAGGTACGTAGTGTGGACAGCCAGAGCTGCAGTCTGCACAGCGACAACAGGGACACGTCTCCCACAATGCACCTCATCAGACCATGAGCTGATGTCAGGCCTGTGAAGGGTGATTGCAGCTCCGGCTGTGACTGGAGTAAAGGGAGCGCCCCATGCTATGTAAGTGCAGCTGTCACTCTGATAGACTGTGTAGGTGATAGCACAGGTCCTGCGGAGCGGGTACCCCAACGTGCGGATTACCAGATGTGCAGTTATGGGGGTTGTAGTCCTTCCTCTAGAGGTCTTGTCAGCATTCGTGATCACGGCCAATCTCTGGATGTGAACATTAACTGACAGCAAGCAGAGATCTTTAAATTGCTTGAAACAGAGGGAAATCTCTGCTAAACCAGCGGAGGCCTCTTCACGTATTCCCATCTCTGATCGCCCGTGGGCTTCAGCTATAATTTACCCCAGATTCTGGCGCATGTTAGAATAAATCCGGCGCCCGTGGTAAGCCCCGCCCCTTTTATCCACTTCAGGAAAGTGACGCAGATTATGGGGCGCTCGTGGTGTCCCCCACAGCTGTGCAGTAATGGCCTGAGAGTTCCTCAAAGTCTTAGAAAGCCAGGAGACATCTCATGCCGGCAGTGCAGGAACAACCCCCATGATCCTCCTAATGAGAGTATTACCTGTGAGGGAGGTGAGAAACATCACGGACCATACGTGTCAGATATCTCCCCCTACACCTGTATACAGCTTCAGGTCTTCTAGGTGCTTTACCAGCAGAACAGTGAGTGCAGCTCTGGAGTATAATACAGGATGTAACTCAGGATCAGTACAGGATAAGTAATGTGTGTACACAGTGACTGCACCAGCAGAATAGTGAGTGCAGCTCTGGAGTATATTACAGGATGTAACTCAGGATCAGTACAGGATAAGTAATGTATGTACACAGTGACTGCACCAGCAGAATAGTGAGTGCAGCTCTGGAGTATAATACAGGATGTAACTCAGGATCAGTACAGGATAAGTAATGTATGTACACAGTGACTGCACCAGCAGAATAGTGAGTGCAGCTCTGGAGTATAATACAGGATGTAACTCAGGATCAGTACAGGATAAGTAATGTATGTACACAGTGACTGCACCAGCAGAATAGTGAGTGCAGCTCTGGAGTATAATACAGGATGTAACTCAGGATCAGTACAGGATAAGTAATGTATGTACACAGTGACTGCACCAGCAGAATAGTGAGTGCAGCTCTGGGGTATAATACAGGATGTGTTTTGTTGATGAGATTGTATTTTGTATTTCGGTGCGGTCCTGGTGATATAACGGTACTGCCCCCCGCTCGCCCCTAGAATTGGGGGTTCTGAGAGCTGTGACCTCCTCTGGGGCAGTGATGATTCCGTCTCATTATCTTTTCTTTCCTCCTAGAAACGAGCCCCTAAACTCCGTCCCTCCCTGACCAAGCAGACGTGGGAGAGCAATTATTTTGGGGTGCCGCTGGTGAACGTCGTGACTCCCGAGAGGCCTATTCCTGTCTTCATTGAAAAGTGTGTGGAGTACATAGAAACCACAGGTGAGGGGTCCTGCTGCTGTTAGGGGCCGGAGAGCTGACACTCTAATCTGGTGTTCCTTACACATCGCCACTTTTCCATCCATTTTGCTTGAGAACCCCCCCCCCCCCCTTGTCCATGGCTGTGTCTGGTACTGCAGCTCCCTTCCCACCTCCCCCCATGGTGAATGAGAGACCCCCCCTTGTCTATGGCTGTGTCTGGTACTGCAGCTCCTTCCCACCTCCCCCATGGTGAATGAGAGACCCCCTTGTCTATGGCTGTGTCTGGTACTGCAGCTCCCTTCCCACCTCCCCCATGGTGAATGAGAGACCCCCCTTGTCTATGGCTGTGTCTGGTACTGCAGCTCCCTTCCCACCTCCCCCATGGTGAATGAGAGACCCCCCTTGTCCATGGCTGTGTCTGGTACTGCAGCTCCCTTCCCACCTCCCCCCATGGTGAATGAGAGACCCCCCCTTGTCTATGGCTGTGTCTGGTACTGCAGCTCCCTTCCCACCTCCCCCCATGGTGAATGAGAGACCCCCTTGTCTATGGCTGTGTCTGGTACTGCAGCTCCCTTCCCACCTCCCCCATGGTGAATGAGAGACCCCCTTGTCTATGGCTGTGTCTGGTACTGCAGCTCCCTTCCCACCTCCCCCATGGTGAATGAGAGACCCCCTTGTCTATGGCTGTGTCTGGTACTGCAGCTCCCTTCCCACCTCCCCCCATGGTGAATGAGAGCCCCCCTTGTCTATGGCTGTGTCTGGTACTGCAGCTCCCTTCCCACCTCCCCCATGGTGAATGAGAGACCCCCCTTGTCTATGGCTGTGTCTGGTACTGCAGCTCCCTTCCCACCTCCCCCATGGTGAATGAGAGACCCCCCTTGTCTATGGCTGTGTCTGGTACTGCAGCTCCCTTCCCACCTCCCCCCATGGTGAATGAGAGACCCCCCCCCCATTCTCCCCCGGACCTTCAGCGTCTGCAGATTGTGTGCATCCTCTTTCTCTCTCCCCCAGGGATGAGCACGGAGGGAATCTACCGGGTCAGCGGCAACAAGTCCGAGATGGATTCTCTGCAGAGGCAGTTTGATCAAGGTGACCATGATGGTAGTGGTGGCGGTGCGAAGAATGATGATGGGGGTGATTAATGGTGGTGGTAGGAAGGGTGACGGTATTAGCGGAGAGGATGATGGTAGTTTTATAGTGGTGGTTGGAGGGATGATGGGGGTGGCGATGGGAAGGAGGGTAACAATGGCAGTGGGGAAGGAGAGGAAGATGGCAGGCTGTTGACTTTGATAATGGTGATGAAGATTCTGGTGGTGGAGGATGAGGGCGGAGAGGATGGGTTGACAGACAGCAGAGGGGAGGATGATGGGATGAGGGTGGCATCAGGACTGACCCTTCTTGAACCCTTGTGCCTCTCGCAGATCACAGCCTGGACTTGGTGGAGAAAGATTTTACGATTAACACGGTTGCCGGAGCCT
Organism: Bufotes viridis; assembly: GCA_033119425.1. NCBI lineage: Eukaryota > Metazoa > Chordata > Amphibia > Anura > Bufonidae > Bufotes > Bufotes viridis. The sequence continues at coordinate 1,951,417 of CM065597.1, forward strand.
TGAAGAGTTTCTTTGCGGAGCTGCCGGACCCCCTGGTGCCATATACCATACAGTCCGAGCTGGTGGACGCCTACAGTAAGTGGTTGTAGTAAGCGGGGCCCGCCCTGCTGTCGTGTCATTCATACCTGGGGAGACATGAGCGGCTGTACGCCTCGTCATCGGATGCTCCACATTGATGATCACTCCCATCATTGTCCACTGAGAGAGAGTGCAAAACACAAGGGAAGGTAAAGCTGTGATTGTGACCCACCCAGTAGAAGCGCAGAATGCAGGCTCACCTGATTGGTTAGGAGCAGCGAGGGTCCGCTCCTGTGGTGGGTGCCGTGGTTGTGTCTCTAGTCGCCATCTTTTCTTTGCTTCTTGTCTCCTGTAGAAATCAATGACCAAGAGCAGAAGCTTCAGGCGATGAAGGAACTTCTGAAGAAACTGCCCAAGGAGAACCAAGAGATCTTCAAATACGTCATCTCGCACCTGAACCGGTCAGTGTGTGTGTGCGCTCTGTCTCGTCAGTGTGTGTGTGCACGCGCTCTGTCTCGGCCGTGGGTCTCTCGTGCTCTGTCTCGCTCGCACAGTGGGTCTCACTCGCACAGTGGGTCTCGCACGATCTCTCGCTCGCGCAGTGTGTCTCGCGCTCTGTATTGCTTGCGCAGTGTGTCTCGCATGCTCTGTCTCTCTTGCGCGCTCTGTCTCGCTCGCACAGTGTGTCTCGTGTGCTCTGTCGCGCGCTTTGTCTCGCTCGCACAGTGTGTCTCGCGTGCTCTGTCTCGCTCGCGCAGTTTGTCACGTGCGCTCTGTCTCGCTCGCACAGTGTGTCTCGCGTTCTGTCTCGCTCACACAGTGTGTCTCGCGTTCTCTGTCTCGCTCACGCAGTGTGTCTTGCGTGCTCTGTCTCGCTCACGCAGTGTGTCTTGCATGCTCTGTCTCGCTCACACAGTGTGTCTCGCGTTCTCTATCTCGCTCACGCAGTGTCTCGCGTCCTCTGTCTTGCTCACGCAGTGTGTCTTGCGTGCTCTGTCTCGCTCACGCAGTGTCTTGCATGCTCTGTCTCGCTCGCGCAGTGTGTCTTGCGTGCTCTGTCTCGCTTGCGCAATGTGTCTCGCGCTTTGTCTCGCTTGCACAGTGTCTCGCGTTTTGTCTCGCTTGCACAGTGTGTCTCGCGCTTTGTTTCGCTCGCACAGTGTGTCACGCGCTTTGTCTCGCTCGCACAGTGTGTCTCACGCTTTGTCTCGCTCGCACAGTGTGTCTCGCGCGCTCTGTCTCGCTTGCACAGTGTGTCTCGCGCGATCTGTCTCGCTCGCGCAGTGGCTCGCGTTCTGTCTCTCTCGTGCTCTCTGTCTCGATCGCACGGTTTGTCTCGTGCGCTCTGTCTCGCTCGCACAGTGTGTCTCGCGTTCTCGGTCTCGCTCACGCAGTGTGTCTCGCGCTTTGTCTCGCTTGCACAGTGTGTCTCGCGCTTTGTCTCGCTTGCACAGTGTGTCTCGCGTTTTGTCTCGCTTGCACAGTGTGTCTCGCGTTTTGTCTCGCTTGCACAGTGTGTCTCGCGCTTTGTCTCGCTTGCACAGTGTGTCTCGCGCTTTGTCTCGCTTGCACAGTGTGTCTCGCGCTTTGTCTCGCTTGCACAGTGTGTCTCGCGCTTTGTCTCGCTAGCAGTGTGTCTCACGCTCTGTCTCGCTTGCGCACAGTGTGTCTCGCGTGCTCTGTCTCGCTTGCACAGTGTGTCTCGCGCGATCTGTCTCGCTTGCACAGTGTGTCTCGCGCGATCTGTCTTGCTCGCGCAGTGGCTCGCGTTCTGTCTCTCTCGTGCTCTCTGTCTCTCTCGCACGGTGTGTCTAGTGCGCTCTGTCTCTCGCACGGTGTGTTTCGTGCGCTCTGTCTCGCTTGCACAGTGTGTCTCGTTGCGCTCTGTCTCGCTCGCGCAGTGTCTCGTTGCGCTCTGTCTCGCTCGCACAGTGTGTCTTGCGTTCCCTGTCTCGCTCGCGCAGTGTGTCGTTGCGCTCTGTCTCGCTCGCGCAGTGTGTCTCGTTGCGCTCTGTCTCGCTCGCGCAGTGTGTCTCGTTGCGCTCTGTCTCGCTCGCACAGTGTGTCTCGTTGCGCTCTGTCTCGCTCGCACAGTGTGTCTCGCGTTCTCTGTCTCGCTCGCGCAGTGTGTCTCGCGTTCTCTCTCGCTCGCGCAGTGTGTCTTGCGCGCTCTGTCTCGCTCGCGCAGTGTGTCTTGCGCGCTCTGTCTCGCTCGCGCAGTGTGTCTCGCGCGCTCTGTCTCGCTCGCGCAGTGTGTCTCGCGCTCTGTCTCGCTCGCACAGTGTGTCTTGCGCGCTCTGTCTCGCTCGCGCAGTGTGTCTCGCGTTCTCGCTCGCGCAGTGTGTGTCGCGTTCTCTGTCTCGCTCGCGCAGTGTGTCTTGCGCGTTCTGTCTCGCTCGCACAGTGTGTCTTGTGCGCTCTGTCTCGCTCGCGCAGTGTATCTCGCGTTCTGTCTCGCTCGCGCAGTGTTTCTCGCGTTCTCTGTCTCGCTCGCGCAGTTTGTCTCGCGTTCTCTCTCGCTCGCGCAGTGTGTCTCGCGTTCTCTGTCTCGCTCGCGCAGTGTGTCTCGCGCGCTCTGTCTCGCTCGCGCACAGTGTCTCACACGCTCTGTCTCGCTTGCGCACAGTGTGTCTCGCGTGCTCTCTCGCTCGCGCACAGTGTGTCTCGCGCGCTCTGTCTCACCCGTGTGCGCGCGCCCATGTGTGCGCCGTCTGATCTTCTCCGCTCCTCCGCAGGGTCAGCCAGCATCATCACACTAACCTGATGACCAGCGAAAACCTGTCCATCTGTTTTTGGCCGACGTTGATGCGCCCGGACTTCACCACCATGGACGCTCTGACGGCGACTCGCACCTACCAGACAATCATCGAGCTCTTCATCCATCAGTGTCCGTACTTCTTCTACCACCGCCATCCGGTGGACATTCCCACGCCGAGCTCCCCCTCCACACCACCTCTCCATCCGCCTTCTCCCCCTCAGTCTCCCCCATTAACCCCTGTGTCCCCATCGGAGAGCCTGCTACCATCTGATCCAAACATCCTGTGACCGTTTCCTCCCCTGCAGTTTGTAGTCTCTCCCGGAGGCAACATCTGACCCCCCGGCCACTTGCTGACCTCTCGTGGAGGACCGGTGGCATCACTTTTGGGACCATTACAGACGTAAGAGACTTGGAGGCCGAGATGGACCCTCCGGTGGAAAGAACGGGGGGTTATCGCGGTACATTATGGAGCGGGGTGTCCCTGGTACACTGTGCAAGGATCATGAATGGATATCTGGTACACTGACTGTGTGACCCCCCCACATCACACGGGGACCCCGCTTCTGGGCTGTCCGAGCGCCTGCTGTCTGTGGATTATGCCCTCGGTCTGGATCACATCACAGGAGGAGCGGCACTTTGTGCATCGAAGAGCAACACTGTGAATTGTGGCGCTGGGCGGGGGGCTCTCCGCTTCCCTCTGTGGTATTAGTGCCCCCACCTTTTAAGACACTAACCCCAAAAGGACACAGAACCCACACTACATATCTTAGCACTTACAGGCGGCACATTAGGGTTCCTGGGGGCTGCATGAATTGTATGCTTTGTACATGACTACACTGAACACGTGTGACACGGGCCGGAGATCACACGCATGTTTAACCACTGCTGCTCCGGCTGCTTTTTCTTCTTCATTTTCGTCCCTTTTTTTTAATTGGAGGCGCCTCAGGATGGCATTGTAGGTTCTGTGGTAACTGATCTCCTGAGGGGCCTTATAGTCCCGGCTCATTTTATAGGCCTGACCCGTATAGGTTGAGATCGCACCACGCCCCATTTTATCTGACGTGTCCTACTGATCCCCGTAACAGACGGCCCCTGCTTTTACGGACTTCACAATGAGCTGCGCCCTCACTACCTCTTTGTCAAGACACTAACTGTCCTTAAGTGTTAAAAACACCCCCTCCCCCCACGCACCCGTATGACCGGCGACCACACGTAACAGACCTTGTCCTGCTAACTTAAATCCCCCCGACCCAAGTGTGACTTTCCCTCCCCCACCCAGTGAGCGTGGCCCGGCACAGGAGGGGTGAATGGCGGGGAGCCCCGAGGTGGACGGTTTGGGGGTCAGTCTCACAGGTTGTGAAGGGAAAGTCTGAACCCACAATCCCGTGTGCAGGGAGACCGCGCCGCGACTGGGGGCCCCCATCATTTCCTGTTCTGTTTGTCGGGTCACTTTGTGCATGAGAAGGTGACCCCCCCCCCGCTGACGCCCGGAGTCGTATTTGCTGCGATCTGCTCATTGTAATTGGAACAAACTGAGGGCCTTAATGTGACTTGTATTATAGCTAATAAATCTTGTTATAAACTCCCAGCGCTCGCCCTCTTTATCTGAAAACATAGGGGCCCCCACAACACAGGGCTGCTACATTGTTACAGTGCATCCAACCAGGCTGAAACGTTGTTAAAATGCATCCGTAACAACCAGGCTGTCTGAAACATTGTTACAATGCATCCGTAACAACCAGGCTGTCTGAAACATTGTTACAATGCATCTGTAGCAACTAGGCTGTCTGAAACATTGTTACAATGCATCTGTAGCAACTAGGCTGTCTGAAACATTGTTACAATGCATCTGTAGCAACTAGGCTGTCTGAAACCTTGTGACAATATCATCCATAGCAACTAGGCTGTCTGAAACATTGTTACAATGCATCTGTAGCAACTAGGCTGTCTGAAACATTGTGACAATATAATCCATAGCAACTAGGCTGTCTGAAACATTGTGACAATATCATCCATAGCAACTAGGCTGTCTGAAACATTGTTACAATGCATCTGTAGCAACTAGGCTGTCTGAAACCTTGTGACAATATCATCCATAGCAACTAGGCTGTCTGAAACATTGTTACAATGCATCCGTAACAACCAGGCTGTCTGAAACATTGTTACAATGCATCTGTAGCAACTAGGCTGTCTGAAACATTGTGACAATGTCATCCATAGCAACCAGGCTGTCTGAAACGTGACAATGTCATCCATAGCAACCAGGCTGTCTGAAACATTGTTACAATGCATCTGTAGAAACCAGGCTGTCTGAAACATTGTTACAATGTGTGGCGTTTCGAAATGTCAGCCTTATACAAATCACGCGTCTGTGAGGTGACTTGTTGAATCAGACATTCTCCACTTACAGTTTATGCATCAGACACCCAGGAGTTAATCAAGTAGTGTTTAATCCAGAGATTGTATTAGAAGATGTGCAGGGAATCCAGATGGTAAAAGAATTGTGCCTCTAATATTCTCCTTGATAAGAAGACGAGATACTACACAGATTCTCCTCAGATTCTCCTCAGAATCAGAGCACACTAAAACAGCAATGTATGACAGGGAAAACAGGAAGTGGCTAGACTGAACCAACTAGAAGCTGAAACAGAGGGGGGGGGGGGAGAAGAGAGGAGCATACCAATACACAATGCAATGAAACAGAACACTCCCCGTCTGGTATCGGTAGATACCACTATGTATATGCATACAATAGAATTGTATAAAATAACAATAATGTACATAAACCTGATGAATAAACAGATGAATAATGTCCACAAACCTGAAAAGGAAACATGCAATGAACATTTATTCAAACCAAAAAAGAATGTCTTCAGTTCAGACCATAGAGCTGGTACTGGAAACAGTCCTAGAAGATGATGAGCATCTCTGGTAGAAGGAATCTCAATGGAAGTTCTTTGAATCTGAACTGGAAACGACTTGTTTGTCTCTTAACAGAAGAAAATCTCCTTCCTTTATATTGGGCCTTGGTTCTTGCCACCTTCTGTGTTCTTGCTAGAGGCAGAGGAACGCTCTTCTCCACTTTTCCCAGAACTGACTGGCGAGATGTTTTACCTGCTTCCACCGAAACATATAAAGGTTGTGCTCTTTGAAAACGCCAGATGGCACAGTATTATTTCCTATCTTCTCTGGTTTATTCTTGGGTGATCTTATATGCACCCCAGATGTGGATTTCTTCTTTTTTACTACAGGAGGTTGTCTGTTGCTTTCATTAGAAGCTGAGCGAGACTTGGTTCTCCTTGATCTTGCCAAAGATTTAGAATGTGACTTCTCTGTCTGTGTCACCGATTTAGAGTAAGAGCGCTTATTTTGTGAGGCTGATTTACATGTAGATTTCTTTCTGTCTATGGATCGTGAACGCGAATGCTCTTGTCTGCTTTTCACTTCTGAAATGGGATCTGTCTTCGTACGTACGGACTTGGGTTGGTGACATCCAGTATTTGTCATGGACATTGGCGGTGAACTTTTCCCTGTGGTTTCCAGAAAAGGCTGAGCAATATGAAGGTGCTCATCCGTTGAAGACTGGGAAGTACGGTGATCCTCTTGAGTGCAATCAACAACTGCAGATGGAACTGAAGGTTCTTGCAAAGTATCTGAAATAAACTCTTTCTCTGTTGAGGGAACCTCCTTTATAGAACGTTCAGAAGATTCTTCTTTTAAAGAATTAAGCTCATTGTCAAACAGTTGACTGGAAGACTCACGTTTCTGCGATGTCTCATCAGAACTACATGAATCAGAAGGCTTGTTGTCAGTGATGATATAGGATTCATTATGATAAACTGTGTGAGGACTGCAAAACTGGGAAGGGCTTGAAGAGGGCTCCAATTGAAATCCTGAAGGCCTTTCTACAAGCTGCCCCTCTGTCCAGGAACATTCTTCTGCAGCTGACTCCATTGGATTTAAGCTGCTTTCTGATGTTTTTAGAATATTTGGGCAAGGAACCTCTTGCACATAGTAGAGGTTAGGACACTGCCTGAAGTAAGAAGTTCGTCCCCCTATTAATATGTCGGTTCTGAAGGAGTGTACTTGGCAGGGTCTGCGGGTTCTGTCCAGACATACATCCCCCACAATGATCCAACCCACTGTAAGTTTCTGGGCATATGGAGCGCTGAAAGGGCCATTGCGAAGTTCAAGGACCTTATGAGCCTCAAGAATGTCTCTACCTAGCAAGAGTAAGATCTCGGCATGGTTATCAAGGGGAGGAATCTCTCTGGCTATGTTCCTGAGATGAGGGTGATGCTGTGCGGCTTCGGTCCGGCAATTTGTCACACTCAATAAGGGTTGGAAGAGAGAGTTTCTTATGTCCTTTGTGGGCTTTAAGGTGAAACCATTAGCTCTTCTTCCTGAGGTTGTCACAAGACCAGAGCATGTTCCTAGGGTGTAGTTTCTCCCTCTTTTCTAAACAGATCAAAGAACTTGGGGCTAGCTAGGGAACGATTACTTTGGTCATCTAGAATAGCATACATTCTTATGGTCTTCTCTGGTTGTGCAGTAGGAAACACATCCATGAGGCAACTCTTAGAACAAGACTTACTACACACAAGTCCTTCTCCACATACCTTTGTGCATCTGGGTGTGACTGTAGTGGTCGGTCGGTCGGCACTCTCCCCGCCTTGATCGGGATGGGGCTTGTGCCAGCTAACTGGTTCTAGGTTCCGCCTGATTGGTCCCGGGTGATCAGCGGACACATGTAGATCACTATTACATTCAGAACACTTGACTGGAACCTCACAGTCTCTGGCGAAATGCTCAGTGGATGCACAGCATCTGAAGCAGATATCATGACTCCTTAGGAACTCCTTACGTTCCTCAAAGGGCTTTGCTATAAAGACACAGCATTTCCTTAAAGGATGTGGTTTATCATGGATAGGGCAATGATGATCGGTTCCTTAGGGCTTTCATTTCCATTGTTAGTAGTGGGCACAACCCCTGTCTTTTTTTACTGAAATTAGACCTTGAGAGCCCCCCTGTCTGGGACTGAAAGTCTCGTGTCTCTGTTTAGTAGAGCCAAAGATGTTGGTTCCCAAGGTGTTGAAGCGGATCGTTTTTAGCTCTAGCCAAGTCCTTGATGATCTTACAGAAGAATGAAAATGGTGGAAAGGGAACACGATGTTGCTCCTTGTATTTTGAACCAGTTGTTGCCCATTGGTCTTGAATATTGAGGGGTAATTTCTCCACGATCAGGCCCACACCGTGGGAGGTATCAAGAAAGCTGAGACCTGGTAGCTGCGGGTCTCCCTTGACGATTTCAAACTCAAGAAGATCGCTTAATACCTTAAACCCTCGGCGGTCTGTATTGGATAATTCAGGAAAGTCGTATAGTCATTTAAATAAGACACGTTCAACTACTTCCGAGCCGCCGTATGTCTGCTCTAATCTTTCCCATGCGAGACGAAGGCCTTTGACTGGTTCGTAGATATGAACGGTTTTGAGTCTCTTTAACACAGTTTGACGACCATGGACCTAGCCATCTAATTAGTAAATCAAGTTCTTGCATAGGCGGTACAGCAACTGTTGTCTTGACGGTGGCCTTCCAACTTCTATAGTTCTCTGGGCGATCATCAAAGTTCGTAAGGCTAGTACTGATGAGGTCCCTGAGAGTGAGGTACTTAGCGATTTCTGATGCGTTATTTCTCTCCTGCATCATGGCGATGGGAACTTCTCCCTCGCTGGTGTTGTTGGCACCATCTGATACCCTATGTTTGGGGGTTGGAAGATGGAATGGAGTGGCAGCTGGGTTGAGCGTAAATGAAGGCTTCACATCTGGTAATCTTGGCGCCAGCGTCTTGGTTGCTATGTGACTAGTCTCAGGAGGTTTTGATGTGATTTGATGAGCTCGAAGTGGCTTGGTCTCCAATCGCGCCCGAAACACTGTGTAAGGTTTGAAAGAAAGAGAAATGTCCACTGGACTGGGGTCAACTGTATAGTCATCAGCTGCCTCTCCCTCTATCCGCATGAGTTCAGCAGGCTGGCATGCAGAGCCCAAATCTTCTGGTGCAAATGCATTGACTTTGCTTTGGTCTAGGACGAATTGCAGGGAACGGCCTTCTGAGTCATTAGATATCTTGGACATAGGATGATAAGCTTCTTATTCAGCAGCTTCTTCAGCCATGGCTGCTGCTTCTTCCCTTTCCTTCTGAAGGACCTCCCACTTAGCTTCGGCCTTGGCTTTGGTCGCTTGCGCCTGAGCCTGTATAGCTGCTTGATTAGCTTGAGATTGGGCTTGTATAGCTTGCGCCTGAGCCTGTATAGCTGCTTGATTAGCTTGAGATTGGGCTTGTATAGCTTGCGCCTGAGCCTGTATAGCTGCTTGATTAGCTTGAGATTGGGCTTGATTAGCTTGGGATAGGGCTTGTCTTTGCGACTTGTGCCTTAATGGCTGCTTCCTTTTTAATGCAGTGAGCTTGTACCTTCGCTGCTTCCGCTTTTGCGTGTGCCAACACCAATGAGGTACTCGGTGAAGAGTGCTGTGAGCGAGACCTTAGCGATGAGGACTGAGCAATAGATTTCGAGGAACAGGATGAAGCCTTGGTGTGCCTTGAAAGGTTAGAATGGCGGGACGCAGTCTCATATTGTTGTGATATCTTGTCCTCTAGCATTGACTTGACTGCCATAAATCTGCTATATCTTTCATCATTAAGTGCAGTGTGGGTCTTTAATTCTAGGATGAATTCCTCTGAGTTGAGACTTGATAACAGAGAAGAATATTTTTCAGACAGTCTCTTAAAACTATCATAGGTTTTATTCAATTTTGTACACATGGCCTTTAATTGATCTTCGTTATAGCCTGATCCATGTGCTGCATCCATACATTGTTCAGTCTTTTCCCACAAAATAGATAAATTATTGTATATTTCAATTTTGTTAGTTAGGAGGGCCTCTTTCATTTTTAATGGGGGCTTAGAAATCCTTCTACCTGTGCCCTGCATTTCATCTGTAACACAACAGTGACCTCTAGTGGTGGTTCAGTCTTTTAATAGCTTACAGCAGGCAGACGATCTTTACCTCAGAAATCAGGCTGAATACATTTCCTAGTCTGTATGAAACTGAAATTGCTAGAAGCTTCTGCGATCCTAGTGAATGCAGTACTGAGCAGTATAAGATATTACTCTTATTACTGCAGCATAACGGAGACAAATGATGATGGCTTATTACTTGGAGGAGGAGAATATTATTTTGTTAGCGGGAGAAGAGAGGAGCATACCAATACACAATGCAAGATACTGAAACAGAACACAATGCATCTGTAGCAACCAGGCTGTCTGAAACATTGTTACAATATCATCCATAGCAACCAGGCTGTCTGAAACATTGTTACAATGCATCCGTAGCAACCAGGCTGTCTGAAAACTTGTTACAATGCATTCGTAGCAACAAGGCTGTCCGAAACATTGTTACAATATCATCCATATCAACCAGGCTGTCTGAAACCTTGTTACAATGCATTCGTAGCAACAAGGCTGTCCGAAACATCGTTTACAATATCAACCGTTGCAACAAGGCTGTCTGAAACATTGTTACAATGCATCTGTAACAACCAGGCTGTCTGAAACATTTCTACAATGCACCCGCAGAAACCAGGCTGTTCCAAACATTGTTAGTGTATTCATAGAAACTGTTTTTTGTTTTTTTTACAATGTATCCATAGCAGACAGGCTGTCAGAAAGATTGTTACATTGTATCCATAGCAGGGCTGCCACCAGTATCCCCAAGGAGGGTATTAATGCTCAGATCTCTGCATTACTCAGTGATGCAGCTTTATGTATATCCGGGGGGCGGCTGAAGTCTGCGCTGCGGTTTTCTGGGGCTCTGTCGCCCTGTATTCAGACGCTGTCACAGATCCTTGTGTAGGGTTTTTGAGTTAATACCACACGTGGATCCGGCGGGAGGAGGAGGCGGCGGCGCTGTCCTTGCTTTACATTTCTCATTCCATTCCAGCCCTCTTACAGCTGCCACAGAAAAGCAGTGTGTGAACCTTCCCTTAACGAGATTGTCCCTACTGCATAACCCCAATGTGTACAATATAGATACTGGGACATTGTAGCAAAACCTCAGCTCTGTGAGTGCAACCAAGTCAGCATGTGGTGTTTGAGAATACAAACCAGGATGTTTCAGTTCAAAGAAAGAAAGAAAATTTGAAAATGATGAGAAACTAAGACAACAGGCTCAGGAACCAAGGGCCACTGCTCAGATTTGGGTGGGAAATATGATCAGGCCAGGTGACAGTTGTAAGAGGTTATGTACTGGAAGAGCACTGCAATCATAGCAGCCAATCAGAGCCCTGATATGAACCTATGTAACTACTATAATACTGCTCCTATGTACAAGAATATAACTACTTTAATACTGCTCCTATGTACAGGAATATAACTACTATAATACTGCTCCTATGTACAGGAATATAACTACTATAATACTACTCTTATGTACAAGAATATAACTACTATAATACTGCTCCTATGTACAAGAATATCACTACTATAATACTGCTCCTATGTACAAGAATATAACTACTTTAATACTGCTCCTATATACAGGAATATAACTACTATAATACTGCTCCTATGTACAAGAATATAACTACTATAATACTGCTCCTATGTACAAGAATATAACTACTATAATACTGCTCCTATGTACAGGAATATAACTACTATAATACTGCTCCTATGTACAGGAATATAACTACTATAATACTGCTCCTATGTACAAGAATATAACTACTATAATACTGCTCCTATGTACAAGAATATAACTACTATAATACTGCTCCTATGTACAAGAATATAACTACTATAATACTGCTCCTATGTACAAGAATATAACTACTATAATACTGCTCCTATGTACAAGAATATAACTACTATAATACTGCTCCTATGTACAAGAATATAACTACTATAATACTGCTCCTATGTACAAGAATATAACTACTATAATACTGCCTCCTATGTACAAGAATATAACTACTATAATACTGCCTCCTATGTACAAGAATATAACTACTATAATACTGCTCCTATGTACAAGAATATAACTACTATAATACTGCTCCTATGTACAAGAATATAACTACTATAATACTGCCTCCTATGTACAAGAATATAACTACTATAATACTGCTCCTATGTACAAGAATATAACTACTATAATACTGCTCCTATGTACAAGAATATAACTACTATAATACTGCTCCTATGTACAAGAATATAACTACTATAATACTGCTCCTATGTACAAGAATATAACTACTATAATACTGCTCCTATGTACAAGAATATAACTACTATAATACTGCTCCTATGTACAAGAATATAACTACTATAATACTGCTCCTATGTACAAGAATATAACTACTATAATACTGCTCCTATGTACAAGAATATAACTACTATAATACTGCCTCCTATGTACAAGAATATAACTACTATAATACTGCTCCTATGTACAAGAATATAACTACTATAATACTGCTCCTATGTACAAGAATATAACTACTATAATACTGCCTCCTATGTACAAGAATATAACTACTATAATACTGCTCCTATGTACAAGAATATAACTACTATAATACTGCTCCTATGTACAAGAATATATACTACTATAATACTGACTCCTATGTACAAGAATATAACTACTATAATACTGCCTCCTATGTACAAGAATATAACTACTATAATACTGCTCCTATGTACAGGAATATAACTACTATAATACTGCTCCTATGTACAAGAATATAACTACTATAATACTGCTCCTATGTACAAGAATATAACTACTATAATACTGCTCCTATGTACAAGAATATAACTACTATAATACTGCTCCTATATACAAGAATATAACTACTATAATACTGCTCCTATGTACAAGAATATAACTACTATAATACTGCTACTATGTACTAAGAATATAACTACTATAATACTGCTCCTATGTACAAGAATATAACTACTATAATACTGCTCCTATGTACAAGAATATAACTACTATAATACTGCCTCCTATGTACAGGAATATAACTACTATAATACTGCCTCCTATGTACAAGAATATAACTACTATAATACTGCTCCTATGTACAAGAATATAACTACTATAATACTGCCTCCTATGTACAAGAATATAACTACTATAATACTGCTCCTATGTACAAGAATATAACTACTATAATACTGCCTCCTATGTACAAGAATATAACTACTATAATACTGCTGCTATGTTTTAAGAATATAACTACTATAATACTGCTCCTATGTACAAGAATATAATTACTATAATACTGCTCCTATATTCAAGAATATAACTACTATAATACTGCTCCTATGTACAAGAATATAACTACTATAATACTGCCTCCTATGTACAAGAATATAACTACTATAATACTGCTGCTATGTATAAGAATATAACTGCTATAATACTGCTCCTATGTACAAGAATATAACTACTATAATACTGGGCGGAGCCTAGCCAAGCTGCTGAATGGCTGCACACGCTTGAGCTCCTCCAGCAATCCGGCTCCTTTGCCCTAAAATCTGCTAATCATTTGCTTCATTATGGGGAAGACCAGCAAGGACAAGGCTAGAGGAGGTCCTGAGGCTACCCCAGACCGTCTCAAACAACCTGAAATGGAGAAATTCCTCCGAAAGACGCCGAAGCCTTCCGCTCAGCTAGGCCCCATCATGGCGGCGACTGCTGCACAAGACTCGGACGCGGGAGGTTTCTCCGACGCAGGTAGTGGCTCTGACATCTCTGAAAGACGTCCCAGAGATCCACCGATAACTGAACGCACACTCAGGAGAGTGCTTGAATCGGCCCTGTCTCCTATTAAGCAGGACCTCTCGGACATTAAGGACGATATCAAGCATATGGGTCACCGGGTGGTCTCCCTGGAGTCGGCCCAAGAGGCCATCATGATATACGAAGGCAAGTCAGCAGAGGTCTTGGCGGCGCACAAGGCACTGATAAACGAAGCTTTCCTGAAACTGGAGGATCAGGAGAATCGCAGCCGCAGACGCAACATCCGAATTAGGGGCTTGCCTGAATCGTACGCTGCGGAGGCACTACCGTCGGTGGCGCGAGAAATCTTTGCCAAACTCCTTGACCCGGATAGAGCAGCTGCCATTGTCATCGAACGGATACATCGGGCGTTACGCCCCAAGCCCAAGCCGCAAGAGCCGCCGCGGGATGTGATCTGCGGCCTACTGAGCTACGTTGATACCGCTGCACTTCTGCAGAAACAACGAGAACTAGAGGTACTGGAGTATGATAACTCGACGATCCAGATGTTTCAAGACCTGGCGCCATCGACGTTGGCCAAACGGCGCCTTCTGCGGCCTTTACTTGAAGTTCTACGGAAGACCTCTACCCCATTCCGCTGGCTATATCCCTTTGGCCTGGCGATCCCTAGAAATGGTAAAATGCTTACCGTGCGATCCCCGCAAGATCTCAAGCAAGTCTGGGACGCCTTGAATATACCCCCCTTGGATATTCCCTCGTGGATGCCGGCGGATCAAGATGGCCCTCTTCCCGCTCCTCCTGTTGCGCCTTCATGGCAGAAGTCACCGGTCGGTAAGCGAGACAGGCCTCGGAGGAGCAGGATGGACAATGCCCCTACATGACTTTTGTTGGCAAGTAATTACAGTTGGGCTTAAGATTTTTACCCGATGGCACTGATGTGCCTTTAAGTGTTTGGATCTCGCTAGAAGTTTTGCACTTTCTCTACTGATGATGTCGGCCTACCGTTTTTGAGACTGCTGCACTTTGTTATTTGGCACAGCGGGCCACCTCTACTACCCGGCTCGTGTTCAATGAGCCGTTTCTTAAGTTGCAGTTTTGCACTTTTGCACTTTTTCCTACGTCCTCATTATACGATATGTTATAGGTTGCATGTTTATGTATCCCCCTGCTTGGGGCAAAGTCCGGTGGGCTACTCTGCTGGATAGTTGTTATGTTGGTCCTTCTTTTTTGGACCGTGTGGTGCCTCACCTGCCCCCTCACCCATCCGGCTTTGTTTCGGGTGGTGACAAGTGATGCACCCACTCTCACATGGTTAACTGTTTGGCCGGATTTTATCCGACCTTGCCTGTTCATATCTGTTACCCGCCTTTCCTTCCCTTTTTTCCCTCCCGCCCTCTTGTCTGCTCATGCATGCTCCTCTTTGCTAGATGTTTCCATGGTCCCATCTAATTGCCTTCTTTGTGTCTGCCTGGTATCATGTCGTCTGTTGTAGTCGCCTCCCTGAATGTGCACGGGTTAAACGAGCCATGTAAACGCTCCCAATTATTGGCGTTAATGTCCAGGGACAGGGTTTTGGTGGCATTTTTTCAGGAGACCCATTTTAGGACTGGAAAGGTGCCCACAATTCCCCCTAAACGTTATTCCCAATGGTACCACAGTACCTCTTCAACTGCTAGTAAGGGGGTCAGCATTGCAATTCATAAGCGGCTCCCCTTCACTCACTCGGCCGTGATGACTGACCCAGAGGGACGCTATTTGTTCATAAAAGGCGCCATAGGTGACACCCCTGTCACGTTTGCCAACCTGTACGCCCCCAATAGGGGACAAGTCCCATGGCTCATTTGCACCCTCAATTCTTTGAAGTCTTTCGCAGAAGGTCTTCTGGTTCTGGGAGGCGACTTCAATGTGTCGTTGGAACCTGCACTTGACTCATCTGTGGGAAAGTCATCTGTTTCTTACAGGCTTCTGAGAAGATTGAAGACCTCTCTAAGGAAACTTGGGGTCATAGACGTGTGGCGCACCTTGAACCCTAATGGTAGGGATTACACGTTTTATTCTCACGCCAAATTATCCTTTCATAGATTAGACTATCTTTTTATTTCTAGAGCCTATATACATACTGTCT
The DNA here is from genome assembly GCA_033119425.1 of Bufotes viridis. Lineage (NCBI taxonomy): Eukaryota > Metazoa > Chordata > Amphibia > Anura > Bufonidae > Bufotes > Bufotes viridis. The sequence goes on from CM065597.1 coordinate 1,967,124, forward strand.
CTTCGGCGAGTATAGGCAATATCACCATTTCTGATCATGCCCCTGTCCTTCTAACTTTTTCCCTATCTGGCCCATGCAAAAAGGAGAGGCTGTGGTGCTTAAATGACACCCTGATCTCAGATCCCTCTCACGCTGCTAAACTTAGGACTTCCATCTCTGACTTTTTTGCATTTAATGATGTGCCTGACCCTTCTCCCTCACCCTCCATTTTGTGGGAATCTCATAAGGTGGTACTGAGGGGAGAACTTATTGCCCTTGGGGCATATGTGAAAAAGCAAAGATCAAAAGCCCTAGATAGCTTACTGGCCAGGATTGCAAGCCTTGAGTCATCCCATAAAGAGTCCCAGGCACAACGAACTCTCACGGAATTGACCGAGGCCAGATCCCAGTTGAAGAACCTGTTAAATGTTCAATCTGCCAAACTGATCCTACGCTCGCGGTTTAGAGCCTATGCTCATGGTGACAAGGGCAACAAGCTGATGTCGGCTATTGCCAAAAAACAGTTCACTGACTCCTATGTTTCCTCTATTAAAGATTCCAAAGGCCTATGGCATAAGTCCGCCCCTGCAGTGGCAAAGGCCTTTTGTGCCTTTTACGAACAGCTGTATAATTTACCCTCTCCAGACGGTACATCCCCACATACACTCACAGAAGCCACAGACAAATTCCTGCACTCCCTGGACCTCCCCTCTGTGCCCCTTGATAAAGCAGCCCTTTTAGTTCGACCTATCACTGACCTAGAATTACGCAATGTGCTCATGTCCATCCCTTCAGGCAAAAGCCCCGGCCCAGATGGGTTCCCCATCAGCTACTATAAAACCTTCCAGAACATCCTGATCCCCCGCTTTAGGAACATGTGCAACTCTCTCCTTACTGGTGGCTCCCTGGCTCCCCATTCCCTACTGGCACATATCACTGTCATTCATAAAGATAATAAGGATCCCACTTGCTGCAGTAACTATAGGCCTATCTCTTTGCTCAACACTGATGTCAAGTGGTGGGCGAAGATTCTGGCTACCAGAATCCAGGAGGTGCTCCCTGATCTCATACACGGCGAGCAGGTAGGCTTTGTTCGGGGCCGACAGGGGTCTGAGAATACAGTGAGGGCGCTGCATCTCATCAACTGGGCCAGACGACACTCGAGGCCTTTGGTGCTGGTTAGCACGGACGCAGAAAAGGCCTTCGACAGGGTCAGCTGGCATTACATGTTGCGGACCCTGTCGAAGTTTGGCATACCTGACCAGTTTGTAACAGCCATCAACACTCTGTACTCGGCCCCCTCGGCCATGGTCAAAGTCAATGGCACACTGTCTCCCCCCTTTAGGATCTCTAATGGAACTCGCCAGGGATGCCCCCTTTCTCCGGCTTTGTTTGTCCTGGTTATGGAGACCCTTCTATGTAGGATCAGGATGGACCCACAGATAAAAGGCCTACATATTGGCTCACGCACACATGTTACTGCAGCATTTGCGGACGATCTGTTAGTTCTTACTACTAACCCCAAAGAAGCCCTACCCAAACTATTGCTTATATTCGAGGACTTTGGCTTTGTCTCAAATTTCAAAATTAACTATGGGAAGTCCGTGGTGCTTAACATCTCCTGCCCCCCCGCTATTATAAACACCCTCAAACGGACTACCCCGTTTTCCTGGGCCACCCACTCCATTTCGTTCCTAGGGACACATATATCTGCTAATGATCAGGAACTCAGCTCTCTAAACTTTGTCCCTCTCCTCCAATCGGTCCGCACCCACTTACAGTCTCTGAAGCTTCCTTTTGTTTCGTGGATGGGAAGGAAGAACTATTTGAAGACTTTCATTGTCCCCAAATTCCTATACCTTCTACAATCCCTCCCTATTTGGCTCCCCAACTCATTTTTTACTGAAGTGCGCCGGGTGTTCACCCGCTTCCTCTGGAAGGGCAAGTCTCCTCGTATCGCTTATTCAGTCCTCACCAGGGACAAACGGTTTGGTGGATTTGGGCTCCCTGATGTGAAGCTATATTATACCGCGGTTCAGCTCTGTAGGTGTATAGCCGCCCTTTCCCGCAATACTGACTCTCCATGCTCCCACTTAGAGGCTACCTTACTTACCACACAGGAACGTCTCAGCTTATGGGGGGTCAAGATATTCTCAACCATGCTTTCTCCTCTCCTATCTTGAAGGGTATGTTAGCAGAGTGGTCCAAAATGGTCCAATCACGGACGTTCTGCTTCCCTAACCCAAACATGCCACTTAGCCTTCTTCAGTGTCACATTCATCCCTCTATATCTACTCCCTCCGGGATTTGGTCTAGGCTTGCTGACGTTGCTCTGCGAGATGTCCTTCTCCCGGACGGCAAGATGGATTGGGACTCAATATTACGACTTCCTGGGGTTCAAGGTGCGCCACTATTTCATGTAGCGAATTTTAAAAGAGATAGGTTTTGTGCAGAGTGTACTTTCTCGTGCCCGGACTCACCCTCCTGGCTCGAGAAGAAATTGCTGGCCTCTGAACCCATTAGAAGGCCACTGTCCTTGATGTATAAAGAGCTACTCTCCTCCATGCCTCCGGATCTCCGTTATATGACATCTTGGGAACAGGAGCTCTCCCTGACCTTCACAGAGCCGGAGAGGGCGAGTATACTTGCTCATTCACACGGCTTTAACCGCTGTGTTAGAATTCAGGAAAATTCTTTTAAGCTTCTCACCAGATGGTACAAGACGCCTGAGTTTTTGCACAAATTGAACTCGGAGATTCCGGAGGCGTGTTGGCGCTGTGGCGTGGAATCTGGTACTCTGTCGCATATTTGGTGGACATGCCAGAAAATTCAGCCCTTCTGGACCTTGATTGCAGATAAGATTAGTCAGATATGCTCTACCACCATTAGATTAGATGCAAAGCTCATACTACTATGGTGCCCTAATGACACCTTTACTCCTACTAGAAATAGCCTTCCGACGATGTTACTGACAGCAGCAAGGTTACTGATCCCACTTCTGTGGAAAGACGAGTCGCCACCCACACTGCAAATGTGGACTGATATGGTGGACCAGATCTACCGCTTTGAAGAACTTGCGCACTGGGAACTGTTCTCCCGGCCACGATTCTTGAAACTATGGTTACCATGGAAAACTTATAGGAAATTCACCTGACTGAACTACAGCAGATTGTACCCCTCCCTCTATCCGACTTTCCTCCCCCTCTCTCCCCCCCCCTGTTTTGTACCCCACTTCTGCAATGATTTGTTCCTTAGTGCACACGGCACTATACTGCACCAGTGTACCTTGTATTTATGATGTTTGCTGCTCTACATGTAGTATTTACTATGTACACGGCCATGCTTGGCGCACTATGTCTATGCTTTTTCTTAATAAAAAGAAATTTGGTTAAGAATATAACTACTATAATACTGCCTCCTATGTACAAGAATATAACTACTATAATACTGCTCCTATGTACAAGAATATAACTACTATAATACTGCTCCTATGTACAAGAATATAACTACTATAATACTGCTCCTATGTACAAGAATATAACTACTATAATACTGCTCCTATGTACAAGAATATAACTACTATAATACTGCTCCTATGTACAAGAATATAACTACTATAATACTGCTCCTATGTACAAGAATATAACTACTATAATACTGCTCCTATGTACAAGAATATAACTACTATAATACTGCTCCTATGTACAAGAATATAACTACTATAATACTGCTCCTATGTACAAGAATATAACTACTATAATACTGCTCCTATGTACAAGAATATAACTACTATAATACTGCTCCTATGTACAAGAATATAACTACTATAATACTGCTCCTATGTACAAGAATATAACTACTATAATACTGCTCCTATGTACAAGAATATAACTACTATAATACTGCTCCTATGTACAAGAATATAACTACTATAATACTGCCTCCTATGTACAAGAATATAACTACTATAATACTGCTCCTATGTACAAGAATATAACTACTATAATACTGCCTCCTATGTACAAGAATATAACTACTATAATACTGCCTCCTATGTACAAGAATATAACTACTATAATACTGCTCCTATGTACAAGAATATAACTACTATAATACTGCTCCTATGTACAAGAATATAACTACTATAATACTGCTCCTATGTACAAGAATATAACTACTATAATACTGCTCCTATGTACAAGAATATAACTACTATAATACTGCTCCTATGTACAAGAATATAACTACTATAATACTGCTCCTATGTACAAGAATATAGCTACTATAATACTGCTCCTATGTACAAGAATATAACTACTATAATACTGCCTCCTATGTACAGGAATATAACTACTATAATACTGCTCCTATGTACAGGAATATAACTACTATAATACTGCCTCCTATGTACAAGAATATAACTACTATAATACTGCTCCTATGTACAAGAATATAACTACTATAATACTGCCTCCTATGTACAAGAATATAACTACTATAATACTGCTCCTATGTACAAGAATATAACTACTATAATACTGCCTCCTATGTACAAGAATATAACTACTATAATACTGCTCCTATGTACAAGAATATAACTACTATAATACTGCCTCCTATGTACAAGAATATAACTACTATAATACTGCTCCTATGTACAAGAATATAACTACTATAATACTGCTCCTATGTACAAGAATATAACTACTATAATACTGCTCCTATGTACAAGAATATAACTACTATAATACTGCCTCCTATGTACAAGAATATAACTACTATAATACTGCTCCTATGTACAAGAATATAACTACTATAATACTGTCTCCTATGTACAAGAATATAACTACTATAATACTGCCTCCTATGTACAAGAATATAACTACTATAATACTGCCTCCTATGTACAAGAATATAACTACTATAATACTGCTCCTATGTACAAGAATATAACTACTATAATACTGCTCCTATGTACAAGAATATAACTACTATAATACTGCCTCCTATGTACAAGAATATAACTACTATAATACTGCTCCTATGTACAAGAATATAACTACTATAATACTGCCTCCTATGTATAAGAATATAACTACTATAATACTGCCTCCTATGTACAAGAATATAACTACTATAATACTGCTCCTATGTACAAGAATATAACTACTATAATACTGCTCCTATGTACAAGAATATAACTACTATAATACTGCCTCCTATGTACAAGAATATAACTACTATAATACTGCCTCCTATGTACAAGAATATAACTACTATAATACTGTCTCCTATGTACAAGAATATAACTACTATAATACTGCTCCTATGTACAAGAATATAACTACTATAATACTGCCTCCTATGTACAAGAATATAACTACTATAATACTGCTCCTATGTACAAGAATATAACTACTATAATACTGTCTCCTATGTACAAGAATATAACTACTATAATACTGCTCCTATGTACAAGAATATAACTACTATAATACTGCCTCCTATGTACAAGAATATAACTACTATAATACTGCTCCTATGTACAAGAATATAACTACTATAATACTGCTCCTATGTACAAGAATATAACTACTATGGGGCGGAGCTTGGCTGCCTAGCTGAATGGCTGCCTGTTGCTGAGCTCCTACAACTTGCTGGTGATTAACCCCATCAAAAGCACTTTTTAGAGGCACAAATGGGCAAAGTGGGGAGAGACCGCACCAAGGACCCTGCAGAACCCACCCAGGTCCGCTCTAAACAGCCAGATATGGAGCAATACCTGAAGAAACAGCCCAAGACCCGTGTGGCTGAAACTCCCAAGATGGCACCAGCATCTCAACACTCTGAGGGAGAAGAATATTCAGAAGCAGGAAGCGCATCTGACATCTCGGATTACAGAGCCCGAAAACAGAGTGGAACTCTTTCAAAGAAGGCTCTTCGGGAGGTCCTGGACTCTGCTCTGGCTCCCCTGCGACAAGACCTAGCCGAGATCAAGGTAGATCTGCGCAGCATGGGACAGCGGGTGGCGGCATTAGAAAATTCACATGACGCGATTATTCGCCACGAGGGAGAAATATGTGCGCCACTTAAATCGCATAATGACCTGCTCAATGATGCTTTGCTGCGCATCGAAGACCAAGAAAATCGCAGCCGCAGACGGAACATTCGGATTCGTGGTCTCCCGAAACATTCGCATCTGAAGCTCTGGAAAAATCGCGTGCGAAATTTTCGCGAATCTTCTGGGACCTGACAGAGCTGCGAAAATAACAATTGAAAGGATCCACCGAGCTTTGAGACCCAGGCCTAAAGGCTCTGACCCGCCGAGAGACGTCATCTGTGGCCTTCTTAGCTATGTGGACACTGCGGCTCTGCTGAAAGCAGGTAGAGAGGCAGACCGCCTTGAATTTGAAGGCACACCGATCTTGTTCTTTCAGGATCTAGCTCCTTCTACGCTGGCGAAACGCCGAATTCTCCGCCCGCTACTAGAAGCTCTCAAGGCCTCTGCCATCCAGTTCAGATGGCTTTACCCGTTCGGCCTGGCCGTTATGAAAAACGGGAGACAGATTACTATACGCTCCCCTCAGGATCTACATGCTGCATGGGAACATATAGGTATTTCACCTATGGAGATACCGTCCTGGATGCCTGCCGACCAGGGAAAACCTATACCCTCGCCTCCAAGCACGGATCAGTGGAACACTGTCACCTCGGGTAAAGCACCCAGACCCAACCGGGAACGCTAGCTTCCCGCTAATTCCGATCTTCCTCCGCATCGCTGAGAGGATATGTCACTTATGGGACACTAACTGACTTTACAGCCCTCTACAAGGGCACATCTTTCCGCGGTCACCCCGCCTGTGACCTCGGATGACACCCTGATGACGTCCCTCGTTACAGCATGAGAGAGACTTTACCTCTACGTTCTATCTGGGACCTTGTTATTACTAAGTTTTATAGTTAATACTACCTCTCCCTACTTCCCCCTCAGAAGCTGGGGTTTAGCCAGCATCAAACCTGGTTCACGACCCTACCCCCTGATGGCCTCTTTCTGGCCCTCAAGTGCTCTACGAGACCCCCGCCCGATGGATCCCGGCCGACCGCCGTCATGAGAAAGGATCACTCATCATCTGGCGCTCTGTGGAGCTTTCATTTCTATATGTTTTGCTTTGGCTGCTGCATTTAACTTTCTGTTTCTTTAATTGCAGATGTTTTTTCCTTTTTGTCTTTGTCCTCCCTCCTCCTGATGTGTCCCCCCTTCTTCCACGCTCGACTGGTTTGCAACTGTTGACATGCGACGTACCCCACTACTGCCTTGTGATGGCTGAAGTCATAGTTTCTTCCTTCAACGTCAGAGGTCTGAACGAGCCATGTAAGAGATCGCAAATCCTATCTCTACTGCAGAAAGACAAAGTCTCCATCGCATTCTTCCAAGAGACCCACTTCCGGTCGGGTAAGATACCTAACCTCCCGCCCAAAATTTTTTCGCAATGGTACCACAGTACGCATGGCTCGGCTAGCAGAGGCGTTAGCATAGCCATTCACAAACAACTCCCCTTTGTAGTCTCGGCTTCTTCTTCAGACCCCGAGGGTCGGTACTTGTTTGTGAAGGGCACAATTGCTGACACCCAGATCACGCTAGCTAATGTGTACGCTCCGAACAGGGGACAGGTCCAATGGCTGATTCAGACCCTCTCACACCTATCCTCCTTCAAAGAAGGTATTGTCATTTTAGGAGGAGACTTTAATGTATCCCTAGACCCTAGCTTAGACTCCTCCTCTGGGAAATCGGCTATTACACACATACGCCTAAGGCGTTTGAAACTAGCCTTGAGAAAATTGGGTGTGTTTGACACATGGCGCACTCTGAACCCCGCAGGTAAAGATTACACCTTCTTTTCCCATGCCAAGTCCTCATACCATAGATTGGACCACTTCTTTCTATCCTCAAAACACGCCCAATTACTTCTACAAGCCAAGATAGGTAATATTACTCTGTCAGACCACTCCCCAATTTTTCTACATTTTTCATTGACTACCCTCCCGAAAAGGGAATGGAACTGGCGCCTCAACGATACCCTAATTTTAGACCAGACCAACTCCCAGAAACTAGCCTCTTCACTGACCGAGTTCTTCCAGCGGAACAATGCTGGACACACTCCTCCCTCACCACCCATTGTCTGGGAAACCCATAAAGCGGTGATCCGGGGTGAACTTATTGCCCTTGGCTCCCACATTAAAAACAGCGCTCCCACGCTATTGCCACCCTTTTGACCCAAATTGAGTCGCTCGAGCTGGTACACAAACAATCACAGGCGCTTAGTTGTGCAGCTGAACTTATTGATGCCAGAACAAAACTTAAGAACTTACTCAATGTAACTTCGGCCAAACTTCTCCTACGATCCAGGTTTAAATCATATGCCCATGGCGATAGAGGGAACAAACTTATGGCAGCACTAGTTAAAAACAATATTCAGACTCCTTTATCTCCGCTATCAAAGATGCTAAAGGAACCCACCTTAAGTCCACCTCTGACATTGCGAAAGCCTTTAGCACCTTCTATACGGAGCTCTACAATCTCCCACTCCCCTCAGATCAGTCACTTAACACCCTCACAGACGCCACAGAAAAATTTCTCTCCTCCTTGCATCTCCCCAACATCACACCGGCCCAGGCTACTCACCTAATAGCCCCAATCACAGACACGGAGGCGCTGAAAGTACTGGCCTCTATCCCCTCAGGGAAGAGCCCTGGACCTGACGGCTTCTCCATTACCTACTATAAAAACTTTCAAGATATCCTAGTGCCACACTTCCGCTCCATGTGTAATCACCTTCTAAACGGAGGCCAACTCCCTCCCCAATCACTATCGGCCCACATTGCGATTATTCATAAAGAGAACAAAGACCCCTGAACTGCGGTAGCTATCGCCCAATTTCACTCCTCAATACAGATGTAAAATGGTGGGCTAAGATCTTGGCACAGCGGATCCAGCAGATCCTCCCTGACATCATCCATAGGGAGCAAGTTGGGTTTGTCGCTGGCAGACAGGGGAACGAAAATACCGTCCGCCTCCTCCACCTCATGAATTGGGCTCAGAGTACTTCTACTCCTCTAGCTTTACTCAGCACCGATGCGGAGAAGGCCTTCGACAGGGTCAGCTGGCAGTACATGTCTGCGGCCCTGTCGAAATTTGGCTTCCCTGATCAGTTTATCGCAGCTATTTTCTCCTTGTATTCGTCCCCTCTGCCAGGGTCAAGGTCAACGGCACTCTTTCACCTGCCTTTGCCATATCCAATGGCACTAGACAGGGATGCCCCCTCTCCCCGTCCCTTTTTGTCATAGTGATGGAGACCCTACTATGCAAGATCAGACAAGATCCAGATATTGAAGGTATCAAGATGGGTTCTTGTACCCATATCACCGCAGCATTTGCCGATGATCTGCTAATTATGACCACCAACCCCACGATTTCCTTCCCACGGCTCCACTCTCTGTTCGAAGAGTTCGGATGGATTTCTAATTTTAAGATTAATTATAGCAAATCTCTGGCCTTGAATGTATCTTGCAAATCCTATGTAGTCAAGAACCTTAAACGCACCACCTCCTTTGCTTGGGCCCCCATGATATCACGTTCCTAGGCATACGGATCTCAGCCAACCATGACGACCTATTTAGTCTCAACTACGCCCCTCTACTCAAAGATATTAGAACACGCCTGCAGTCCCTCAAACTCCCCTTTATCTCCTGGATAGGCAGGAAGAACTTCCTTAAAGCCTTCATAGTACCCAAACTCCTGTATTTAATACAAACACTGCCAATTTGGCTACCCCGCTCCTTTTTCATGGAGATACGCCGTATGTTCTCATTGTTCATGTGGGCGGGCAAATCCTCTAGGATAGCCTACTCAACATTGACAAAGGAAAAAGATTTGGGGGCTTCGGTATGCCCGACATCCAAACCTATTATACAGCGTCGCTCCTAAACAGGTGCTTTTCTCTCCTTTCACGCCAACCCCGAATCTTTGCGTACAATTGGAACATGCCCTTATCACCTATAAAGAAGGTCTTATCCTGTGGGGAATCCGCACATGCACCCCAAACAACTCATATGCCTCCCCCATTTGGAAAGGCATGTTGGTGGAATGGGCTAAACTATATAAATCCCAAGACCTTAGGTTCCCCAACATTCACCTTCCTCTACACCTACTACAGAATTATATTCACCCCGACATTCTCAGACCTTCCGGAGTCTGGAGCCTACTGTCGGACCTCACCTTAAAAGACATCACTTCCACAACTGGGGACTTGGCATGGGATAAGATCCACACTCTGCCGAGAGTCAAAGCCCTCTCCTTTCTCTCAACCGGGCATTTAATCGAGATATTAAAGCTCTTAAGCTACCTCCTCTTGCTACTGATACACCTACTTGGCTGGAGAAAAAGCTTTGTGTTTCCGAGATACCGAAAAACCCCTCTCGACACTTTACAAGGAGTTGCTTTCTTCTGCCCCTCCGGCGCTGCACTTTATGTCCGCCTGGGAAAAGGAGCTCGCAATCCACTTAACCGAACCGGAGAAAGCCTTCATCTTATCTAATTCGCATGGCTTCAACCGGTGCATCAAAATCCAAGAGAATTCGTACAAATTACTGACTCGCTGGTACAAAACGCCAGAATTCCTACATAGGCTCAATCCAGCTTTACCAGAGCAGTGCTGGAGGTGTGGAACAGAAGTCGGCTCCTTGTCACATCTTTGGTGGTCCTGCAGTAAGATTCGCCCTTCTGGTCTCAAATAGAGACCACAATTAACCAGATATGCGCCTCTAAGGTACGTCTAGATGCAAAACTGGTTCTCCTCTGGTGCCCCAATGACTCCCTTACCCCTGCCAAGACTAACCTTCCGACCATGCTTCTTACTGCGGCCCGTCTGCTGATACCCCTCCTCTGGAAGAATGACTCACCGCCTTCTATGTTGATGTGGACTGAGAAAACAGACCAACTGTTTAGATTTGAGGAATTGGCCCACTGGGAAACTCGCACACGCCCCAAATTCCTCAAATTATGGCGCTCTTGGGAGACGTACCGCAACCCCGAGTGATTTGGAAGTACCCCTCCTCCCCTCTCCCCACCCTACTCCTCACCCCCTTGTTCCCCACCTGTGTCTTTGTCTTTTTCTTTCATTATTTGTTAACTAAATATGTTCATACTCACTATGTTAATGAATACGATAAGGTCTGTAAGATTATATGTACCTACCCAATCATTGCCATTTGCACATGGCTCTATGTTGACATGTATCTTTGACCAGACCTTCTGCACTCTCAATAAAAAGAGTTTTGGTTAAGAATATAACTACTATAATACTGCTTCCTATGTACAAGAATATAACTACTATAATACTGCTCCTATGTACAAGAATATAACTACTATAATACTGCTCCTATGTACAAGAATATAACTACTATAATACTGCCTCCTATGTACAAGAATATAACTACTATAATACTGCCTCCTATGTACAAGAATATAACTACTATAATACTGCCTCCTATGTACAAGAATATAACTACTATAATACTGCTCCTATGTACAAGAATATAACTACTATAATACTGCTCCTATGTACAAGAATATAACTACTATAATACTGCTCCTATGTACAAGAATATAACTACTATAATACTGCTCCTATGTACAAGAATATAACTACTATAATACTGCTCCTATGTACAAGAATATAACTACTATAATACTGCCTCCTATGTACAAGAATATAACTACTATAATACTGCCTCCTATGTACAAGAATATAACTACTATAATACTGCCTCCTATGTACAAGAATATAACTACTATAATACTGCTCCTATGTACAAGAATATAACTACTATAATACTGCCTCCTATGTACAAGAATATAACTACTATAATACTGCCTCCTATGTACAAGAATATAACTACTATAATACTGTCTCCTATGTACAAGAATATAACTACTATAATACTGCCTCCTATGTACAAGAATATAACTACTATAATACTGCTCCTATGTACAAGAATATAACTACTATAATACTGCTCCTATGTACAAGAATATAACTACTATAATACTGCTCCTATGTACAAGAATATAACTACTATAATACTGCTCCTATGTCCAAGAATATAACTACTATAATACTGCCTCCTATGTACAAGAATATAACTACTATAATACTGCCTCCTATGTACAAGAATATAACTACTATAATACTGCCTCCTATGTACAAGAATATAACTACTATAATACTGCTCCTATGTACAAGAATATAACTACTATAATACTGCCTCCTATGTACAAGAATATAACTACTATAATACTGCCTCCTATGTACAAGAATATAACTACTATAATACTGCTCCTATGTACAAGAATATAACTACTATAATACTGCCTCCTATGTACAAGAATATAACTACTATAATACTGCCTCCTATGTACAAGAATATAACTACTATAATACTGCCTCCTATGTACAAGAATATAACTACTATAATACTGCTCCTATGTACAAGAATATAACTACTATAATACTGCTCCTATATACAAGAATATAACTACTATAATACTGCTCCTATGTACAAGAATATAACTACTATAATACTGCCTCCTATGTACAAGAATATAACTACTATAATACTGCTCCTATGTACAAGAATATAACTACTATAATACTGCTCCTATATACAAGAATATAACTACTATAATACTGCCCCTATATACAAGAATATAACTACTATAATACTGCTCCTATGTACAAGAATATAACTACTATAATACTGCTCCTATGTACAAGAATATAACTATTATAATACTGCTCCTATGTACAGGAATATAACTACTATAATACTGCTCCTATGTACAAGAATATTACTACTATAATACTGCTCCTATGTGCAAGAATATAACTACTATAATACTGCTCCTATGTACTGGAATATAACTACTATAACACTACCCCTATGTACAAGAATATAACTACTATAATACTGCTCCTATGTACAAGAATATAACTACTATAATACTGCCTCCTATGTACAAGAATATAACTACTATAATACTGTATAACTACTATAATACTGCCTCCTATGTACAGGAATATAACTACTATAATACTGCCTCCTATGTACAAGAATATAACTATTATAATACTGCCTCCTATGTACAAGAATATAACCACTATAATACTGCCTCCTATGTACAAGAATATAACTACTATAATACTGCCTCCTATGTACAAGAATATAACTACTATGATACTGCCTCCTATGTACAAGAATATAACCACTATAATACTGCCTCCTATGTACAAGAATATAACTACTATAATACTGCTCCTATGTACAGGAATATAACTACTATAATACTGCCTCCTATATACAAGAATATTACTACTATAATACTGAACCTATGTACAGGGATATAACTACTATAATACTGCTCCTATGTACAAGAATATAACTACTATAATACTGCCTCCTATGTACAAGAATATAACTACTATAATACTGCCTCCTATGTACAAGAATATAACCACTATAATACTGCCTCCTATGTACAAGAATATAACTACTATAATACTGCTCCTATGTACAAGAATATAACTACTATAATACTGCTCCTATGTACAGGAATATAACTACTATAATACTACCTCCTATGTACAAGAATATAACCACTATAATACTGCCTCCTATGTCCAAGAATATAACTACTATAATACTGCCTCCTATGTACAAGAATATAACTACTATAATACTGCTCCTATGTACAAGAATATAACTGCTATAATACTGCTCCTATGTACAAGAATATAACTACTATAATACTGCTCCTATGTACAGGAATATAACTACTATAATACTGCTCCTATGTACAAGAATATAACTACTATAATACTGCCTCCTATATACAAGAATATTACTACTATAATACTGCTCCTATGTACAGGGATATAACTACTATAATACTGCTCCTCTGTACAAGAATATAACTACTATAATACTGCTCCTATATACAAGAATATAACTACTATAATACTGCTCCTATGTACAGGGATATAACTACTATAATACTGCTCCTATGTACAAGAATATAACTACTATAGTACTGCTCCTATGTACAGGAATATAACTACTATAGTACTGCTCCTATGTACAGGAATATAACTACTATAATACTGCTTCTATGTACAAGAATATAACTACTATAATACTGCCTCCTAGCTGTGAGGACGTGTGTGAGTAGCTCTCCTGAGCCTGTGGATGTCTGTCCAGAGCCCAGGGTGTGGCCAGCCCGGGCGGGGAGCTTCCCTCAGCAAGGCCCAGGCTTCCAGGCCTACACTTGGAGAAAACTCCCAAACTATTCCTAAAGTGGATACTAATCCCAAAGTTTCCAGTCAGCAGCAGAATGAAGGAAATATTGTTCTGAAGAAAGAAGAAGAGAAGAAAGTGAGTGCAGTGAAGATGGAAGCGGATCCCAAGTCCAGCCAGCGAGGTGCAGAGGTGATGAGCGCAGGCCGTGCAGCAGGTGAGCAGCTCCCCTCTCCTGCACACAGACAGAGACGGAGGAAAACCTAAAACAGAAAGTTGTGGTTTCCAGCATGGCCTGCCAAGGCCGCACCAGATCTGCAGCAATGCCTCTGCAGGTAACCAGGAATGCCATGTCTACAAACACTGCAAAGTGTGAACAGGCCTCAGCAGATGCAACTGCAAGTACTAGCAGTAACGCTGGAAAGGCAAAGCTGCAGGAGACCGGTGAATCCACACAGCCTGGACCCCTGCCCCGACCAGGACAGCAGGTGAAGGAGACCACGCGAGCACCTGAGCTGCAGATGGCGGAGGAGATCCCGGCTCTGGTAAGGAGAATGGGGGAGTTAAAGCACCACAAACAACTGCTGCAGATGCAGATAGACTGTGTGTACAACCTAAAAACTGCGCACCCCGATAGTAACACCTTGTATGATACCAAGCTGCACTCACTGAGCATAGAGCTGGCACAGGTGGTGAAGGAGATGGACTGTGTCCTGGAGAGGATGGGGCCCTGGCCGAGTCCTACAGGAACCAGGAACGCTTCTCACAGCAGAGACAGAACAGTGACTCTGGATCCCGCTCCTCTAGAGCACAATCAGGGTCCGTGTCCCCAGAGGAGCCCCGGCGTGTGACACAACCTATACTGAAACCTGCAAGTTTCTCTTTCCAGAAGGGAGGTGGGCAAGTGCAGCCGCAAGCACCTTCAGCTGTCCCTGAGCAACATCATGAAGCTGTGGCACCACAAGTCCCAGCAGAGCCAGCCCAACAGCAGGACAGTGGACATGTATCCATGGTTCAGGGTGATGCGGCGATGCAGGAGAGCCCGGTTACTGGGGTACAGGCCGGGGACATTGATAATGTACCTGAGGGGTCGGGGGCTGGGGATACTGTACAGTCTGTGTGGGATATAGAGGTGGATGGCGGTCAGGAAGGTGTACAGAATGATGTCTGTAATTTCCCCCCCTTAACAAAACCCACATCGGATGAGACTGTCCCCTCTAGTGCAGACGCGCACCCCAATACTCAGGGAAGTGATCCCCCATCAGGCCCCTCTAGAGCAGACACTCGCCCCAATACTCAGGGTAGTGACCCCCCGTCAGGTCCCTCTAGTGGAGACACTCGCCCCAATACTCAGGGTAGTGACCCCCGTCAGGTCCCTCTAGTGGAGACACTCGCCCCAATACTCAGGGTAGTGACCCCCCGTCAGGCCCCTGTAGTGGAGACACTCGCCCCAATACTCAGGGTAGTGACCCCCCGTCAGGTCCCTCTAGTGGAGACACTCGCCCCAATACTCAGGGTAGTGACCCCCCGTCAGGCCCCTCTAGTGGAGACACTCGCCCCAATACTCAGGTAGTGATCCCCCGTCAGGCCCCTCTAGTGAGACACTCGCCCCAATACTCAGGGTAGTGACCCCCGTCAGGCCCCTCTAGTGGAGACACTCGCCCCAATACTCAGGGTAGTGACCCCCGTCAGGCCCTCTAGTGGAGACACTCGCCCCAATACTCAGGAAGTGATCCCCATCAGGCCCCTCTAGAGCAGACACTCGCCCCAATACTCAGGGTAGTGACCCCCGTCAGGTCCCTCTAGTGGAGACACTCGCCCCAATACTCAGGGTAGTGACCCCCCGTCAGGCCCCTCTAGTGGAGACACTCGCCCCAATACTCAGGGAAGTGATCCCCCATCAGGCCCCTCTAGAGCAGACACTCGCCCCAATACTCAGGGTAGTGACCCCCCGTCAGGTCCCTCTAGTGGAGACACTCGCCCCAATACTCAGGGTAGTGACCCCCGTCAGGCCCCTCTAGTGGAGACACTCGCCCCAATACTCAGGGTAGTGACCCCCGTCAGGTCCCTCTAGTGGAGACACTCGCCCCAATACTCAGGGTAGTGACCCCCGTCAGGCCCCTCTAGTGGAGACACTCGCCCCAATACTCAGGGTAGTGACCCCCGTCAGGCCCCTCTAGTGGAGACACTCGCCCCAATACTCAGGGAAGTGATCCCCATCAGGCCCCTCTAGAGCAGACACTCGCCCCAATACTCAGGGTAGTGACCCCCGTCAGGTCCCTCTAGTGGAGACACTCGCCCCAATACTCAGGGTAGTGACCCCCGTCAGGCCCCTCTAGTGGAGACACTCGCCCCAATACTCAGGGTAGTGACCCCCGTCAGGCCCCTCTAGTGGAGACACTCGCCCCAATACTCAGGGAAGTGATCCCCATCAGGCCCCTCTAGAGCAGACACTCGCCCCAATACTCAGAGTAGTGACCCCCGTCAGGTCCCTCTAGTGGAGACACTCGCCCCAATACTCAGGGTAGTGAGCCCCCGTCAGGCCCCTCTAGTGGAGACACTCGCCCCAATACTCAGGGTAGTGACCCCCTGTCAGGCCCCTCTAGTGGAGACACTCGCCCCAATACTCAGGGTAGTGACCCCCCGTCAGGCCCCTCTAGTGGAGACACTCGTCCCAATACTCAGGGAAGTGGTCCCCCATCAGGCCCCTCTAGTGGAGACACTCGCCCCAATACTCAGGGTAGTGACCCCCTGTCAGGCTCCTCTAGTGGAGACACTCGCCCCAATACTCAGGGTAGTGATCCCCAGTCAGGTCCCTTTAGTGGAGACACTCGACCCAATACTCAGGGTAGTGACCCCCTGTCAGGCCCCTGTAGTGGAGACACTCGCCCCAATATGCAGGGTAGTGAGCCCCCATCAGTCCCCTCTAGTGGAGACACTCGCCCCAATACTCAGGGTAGTGACCCCCGTCAGGCCCCTCTAGTGGAGACACTCGCCCCAATACTCAGGGTAGTGACCCCCCGTCAGGTCCCTCTAGTGGAGACACTCGCCCCAATACTCAGGGTAGTGACCCCCCGTCAGGTCCCTCTAGTGGAGACACTCGCCCCAATACTCAGGGTAGTGACCCCCCGTCAGGCCCCTCTAGTGGAGACACTCGCCCCAATACTCAGGGAAGTGATCCCCCATCAGGCCCCTCTAGAGCAGACACTCGCCCCAATACTCAGGGTAGTGACCCCCCGTCAGGTCCCTCTAGTGGAGACACTCGCCCCAATACTCAGGGTAGTGACCCCCCGTCAGGCCCCTCTAGTGGAGACACTCGCCCCAATACTCAGGGTAGTGACCCCCCGTCAGGCCCCTCTAGTGGAGACACTCGCCCCAATACTCAGGGTAGTGACCCCCCGTCAGGCCCCTCTAGTGGAGACACTCGCCCCAATACTCAGGGAAGTGGTCCCCCATCAGGCCCCTCTAGTGGAGACACTCGCCCCAATACTCAGGGTAGTGACCCCTGTCAGGCCCTCTAGTGGAGACACGCACCCCAATACTCAGGGAAGTGATCCCCCGTCAGGTCCCTCTAGTGGAGACACGCACCCCAATACTCAGGGTAGTGACCCCCCGTCAGGCCCCTGTAGTGGAGACACTCGCCCCAATACGCAGGGTAGTGAGCCCCCATCAGTCCCCTCTAGTGGAGACACTCGCCCCAATACTCAGGGTAGTGACCCCCGTCAGGCCCCTCTAGTGGAGACACTCGCCCCAATACTCAGGGTAGTGACCCCCCGTCAGGTCCCTCTAGTGGAGACACTCGACCCAATACTCAGGGTAGTGACCCCCCGTCAGGCCCCTGTAGTGGAGACACTCGCCCCAATACTCAGGGAAGTGGTCCCCCATCAGGCCCCTCTAGTGGAGACACTCGCCCCAATACTCAGGGTAGTGACCCCCTGTCAGGCCCCTCTAGTGGAGACACACCCCAATACTCAGGGTAGTGATCCCCCGTCAGGTCCCTCTAGTGGAGACACTCGACCCAATACTCAGGGTAGTGACCCCCCGTCAGGCCCCTGTAGTGGAGACACTCGCCCCAATACGCAGGGTAGTGAGCCCCCATCAGTCCCCTCTAGTGGAGACACTCGCCCCAATACTCAGGGTAGTGACCCCGTCAGGTCCCTCTAGTGGAGACACTCGCCCCAATACTCAGGGTAGTGACCCCCGTCAGGTCCCTCTAGTGGAGACACTCGCCCCAATACTCAGGGTAGTGACCCCCCGTCAGGTCCCTCTAGTGGAGACACTCGCCCCAATACTCAGGGTAGTGACCCCCCGTCAGGCCCCTCTAGTGGAGACACTCGCCCCAATACTCAGGGAAGTGATCCCCCATCAGGCCCCTCTAGAGCAGACACTCGCCCCAATACTCAGGGTAGTGACCCCCCGTCAGGTCCCTCTAGTGGAGACACTCGCCCCAATACTCAGGGTAGTGACCCCCGTCAGGCCCCCCTAGTGGAGACACTCGCCCCAATACTCAGGGTAGTGACCCCCCGTCAGGTCCCTCTAGTGGAGACACTCGCCCCAATACTCAGGGTAGTGACCCCCCGTCAGGCTCCTGTAGTGGAGACACTCGCCCCAATACGCAGGGTAGTGAGCCCCGTCAGGAACCCCCCAGAAACGCCTGGAGCCGCGGCGCTCCATCCTTCACCTCCAGTGCAGGCTACACAGGCCAGGCGTTTAAGAGGAGGAACGTGGTGAGGTTTAAACACCGAGGCACCAAAGAAGACCTCCCCGATAGGAGGTTTGTGGTGAGGGAACTCCTGTGCCACCAGATGGGGTTTGCTCCAGAGGACATCCTGGCCGTGATAAATCTACCAGACAGGCAGGGCTATGATGTCAGCTTTAAGCTTATGTCTAGTCTGGATAGGTTCTGGGCAAACTTTGCCAGGGTGAGAAGAGTCAAGCTCTCTGGACTTTAAGTACTGATCCAGACTTTGATCTGCCACAGTTTGCGAAAGCCCCCACCCATATTAAAATCCTTGGGGTCAAATTTGGGAGGGAAGATAATGCCAAACTAAATTGGGAAGAAAAGTTGGAATCCGGAAATGCAAAGGTTCAGCGATGGAAGAACTGGAGGCTGACCTATAGAGAAAGGGTTACTATGTTGAAGACTTACCTGGTCCCCGTCTTCTTGTATGTCTCTGTTGTCTTTCCTTTGCAAGAACCTTTCTGGGCTAGGCTCTTTAGCCTGTTCTTCCAACTTCTTTGGGGGAACAGGTTGAACCCAGTAAAAAGAGGGATCACCTACCTACAGAGGAGAGAGGGTGGGCTGGATATGTTAAATCCAAGGGTGTTCTTTGACTCCATGTTTCTGAAAGTTAATTTTGGTTGCCTGGACTCAAACAGCAGCTCCCTGTGGGTGAACAGTGTCAGGGACTGGATATTGCCTTTTGCAGAGTCTTGGATGCGAAGCGGCAGTCTCAAGAGGGGTCGGTTGACGCGTGGCATCCTCCCCCAGTACCTGGAGTATGGTCTAAAGTGTGTGAAGAAATGGGGAATAGAGAAGGTGTATCTGGAGACTAAGACCAGGAAGGATCTCTATATAAGGATCTGTAGGACCTTCTATAACTTGCAGCCAGCACTGAGAGACTGCACAACAGCCACCTTGCAGAAAAGTCTTAGGTTCCTCAACGGACCAAGGCTTCCTGCAAAGTTGTTTGACATCGCCTGGCTGTCATTCCATGGGAAGCTTTTTGTCAGAGGCAATTTAAAGTTCCTGAGTGTCTCTAGATCGCATGTGTCCCTTGGGCTGTCAGCAGGAGGAGACTATGGAACATTTTATAACCGAGTGCTGGGGAGGGCGACAGATATGGCAGGAGATAACCAGCAAGCTAAAAATCCCAAGGCTGCAGTCTCTGACCTACCCAGACATTGTATATGGTGTGACATCACGGGTAGCTGACATTGACCGGGGGACCATGCATCTGATTATTACCACCATCAAATACTATCACTGGCATACAAGAACGAGAGTGTCCATCCACAGTGAGCCCTTCAATCATGAGAAAGCCGTAAACCTCATCCTGTCAGAGCTAAGGTGGATCAGATCTATAGAGGTTAGGAGAAAGGGCGAGAATGAAAAATTATGGAGGAATGTATATTTGGAGTAATTTTGGTTCATGTACCTGAAATTATGTTTATTTATTCATCTTTTCTCTCATTTATTTGCAATGGACTCTTAAGTTAAAGTTATTATAAATTTATTATTTTGATGATATGTATGATTTCAGTTTAATAATTGTTTGTTTATTCTGATTTTGAAATGTATTATTGTATTTTTGCTTGTTTATACTAATAAAAATTGCCTCCTATGTACAAGAATATAACTACTATAATACTGCTCCTATGTACAAGAATATAACTACTATAATACTGCCTCCTATGTACAAGAATATAACTACTATAATACTGGCTCCTATGTACAAGAATATTACTACTATAATACTGCTACTATGTACAAGAATATAACTACTATAATACTGCCCCCTATCTACAAGAATATAACTACTATAATACTGCTCCTATGTACAAGAATATAACTACTATAATACTGCCTCCTATGTACAAGAATATAACTACTATAATACTGCCTCCTATGTACAAGAATATAACTACTATAATACTGCTCCTATGTACAAGAATATAACTACTATAATACTGCTCCTATGTACAAGAATATAACTACTATAATACTGCTCCTATGTACAAGAATATAACTACTATAATACTGCCTCCTATGTACAAGAATATAACTACTATAATACTGCCTCCTATGTACAAGAATATAACTACTATAATACTGCCTCCTATGTACAAGAATATAACTACTATAATACTGCTCCTATGTACAAGAATATAACTACTATAATACTGCTCCTATGTACAAGAATATAACTACTATAATACTGCTCCTATGTACAAGAATATAACTACTATAATACTGCTCCTATGTACAGGAATATAACTACTATAATACTGCTCCTATGTACAAGAATATAACTACTATAATACTGCTCCTATGTACAAGAATATAACTACTATAATACTGCTCCTATGTACAAGAATATAACTACTATAATACTGCTCCTATGTACAAGAATATAACTACTATAATACTGCTCCTATGTACAAGAATATAACTACTATAATACTGCTCCTATGTACAGGAATATAACTACTATAATACTGCCTCCTATGTACAAGAATATAACTACTATAATACTGCTCCTATGTACAAGAATATAACTACTATAATACTGCTCCTATGTACAAGAATATAACTACTATAATACTGCTCCTATGTACAGGAATATAACTACTATAATACTGCTCCTATGTACAAGAATATAACTACTATAATACTGCTCCTATGTACAAGAATATAACTACTATAATACTGCCTCCTATGTACAAGAATATAACTACTATAATACTGCCTCCTATGTACAAGAATATAACTACTATAATACTGCATCCTATGTACAAGAATATAACTACTATAATACTGCTCCTATGTATAAGAATATAACTACTATAATACTGCCTCCTATGTACAAGAATATAACTACTATAATACTGCCTCCTATGTACAAGAATATAACTACTATAATACTGCCTCCTATGTACAAGAATATAACTACTATAATACTGCTCCTATGTACAAGAATATAACTACTATAATACTGCCTCCTATGTACAAGAATATAACTACTATAATACTGCCTCCTATGTACAAGAATATAACTACTATAATACTGCCTCCTATGTACAAGAATATAACTACTATAATACTGCTCCTATGTACAGGAATATAACTACTATAATACTGCCTCCTATGTACAAGAATATAACTACTATAATACTGCCTCCTATGTACAAGAATATAACTACTATAATACTGCTCCTATGTACAAGAATATAACTACTATAATACTGCTCCTATGTACAAGAATATAACTACTATAATACTGCTCCTATGTACAAGAATATAACTACTATAATACTGCTCCTATGTATAAGAATATAACTGCTATAATACTGCTCCTATGTATAAGAATATAACTACTATAATACTGCTCCTATGTACAAGAATATTACTACTATAATGCTGCTCCTATATACAGGAATATAACTACTATAATACTGCCTCCTATATACAGGAATATAACTACTATAATACTGCTCCTATGTACAAGAATATATCTACTATAATACTGCTCCTATGTAAAAGAATATATCTACTATAATACTGACTCCTATGTACAAGAATATAACTACTATAACTCTGCTCCTATGTACAAGAATATAACTACTATAATACTGCTCCTATGTACAAGAATATAACTACTATAATACTGCTCCTATGTACAAGAATATAACTACTATAATACTGCCTCCTATGTAAAAGAATATATCTACTATAATACTGCCTCCTATGTACAAGAATATAACTACTATAACTCTGCTCCTATGTACAGGAATATAACTACTATAATACTGCTCCTATGTACAAGAATATAACTACTATAATACTGCCTCCTATGTAAAAGAATATATCTACTATAATACTGCCTCCTATGTACAAGAATATAACTACTATAACTCTGCTCCTATGTACAAGAATATAACTACTATAATACTGCTTCTATGTACAAGAATATAATTACTATAATACTGCTCCTATGTACAAGAATATAACTAATATAATACTGCTCCTATGTACAAGGATATAACTACTATAATACTGCTCCTATATACAAGAATATAACTACTATAATACTGCTCCTATGTACAAGAATATAACTACTATAATACTGCCTCCTATGTACAAGAATATAACTAATATAACACTGCTCCTATGTACAAGAATATAACTACTATAATACTGCCTTCTATGTACAGGGATATAAATACTATAATACTGCTACTATGTACAAGAATATAATTACTATAATACTGCCTCCTATGTACAGGAATATAACTAATATAATACTGCTCCTATGTACAAGAATATAACTACTATAATACTGCTCCTATGTACAAGAATATAACTACTATAATACTGCTCCTATGTACAAGAATATAACTACTATAACACTGCTCCTATGTACAAGAATATAACTAATATAATACTGCTCCTATGTACAAGAATATAACTACTATAATACTGCTCCTATGTACAAGAATATAACTACTATAATACTGCTACTATGTACAAGAATATACCTATTGAAATACTGCTCCTATGTACAGGAATATAACTACTATAATACTGCTCCTATGTACAAGAATATAACTACTATAACACTGCTCCTATGTACAAGAATATAACTACTATAACACTGCTCCTATGTACAAGAATGTAATTTTTATTGCTTCCTATGGACGCATCCAGGCATGGGATCCAGCCGGTTCTGTCCGGTTCTGCCGAACCGTTTGTTAATATTACAGCAGGTTCGCAGGACCGGTGAGAAGCAGGTATCTCGACCCGGTCCTGTAGCTGCAGCACATAATTGATTATTTTCAATTTCATCCCGGCGCTCTCTGCGCTCCAGCAGCTGCTCGCTTTTTTTCTTTAATCTGACTTGTCACTTACTACACTACTGCCGCAGCACCTCTGCCGTCCCCCTGCCCTCCCCCAGCCTGCGTATGTCACTTGTTGGCCCCTTCTGTTGGCGCACTTGGTGGCCCCTTCTCTTGGCGCACTTGGTGGCACATTCTCTTGGCGCACTTGGTGGCACCTTCTCTTGGCGCACTTGGTGGCACCTTCTCTTGGCGCACTTGGTGGCCCCTTCTTTGGCGCACTTGGTGGCCCCTTCTCTTGGTGCTGTCCTGGCCCCTTCTCATGGCGCACTTGATGGCCTCTTCTCTTGGCGCACTTGATGGCCCCTTCTCTTGGCGCACTTGGTGGCCCCTTCTCTTGGTGCACTTGGTGGCCCCTTCTCCTGGCTCGCTGGCAGCCCCTTCTCTTGGCGCACTTGGTGGCCTGTTCTCTTGGCTTCCATTCCAGAGTTTAGCTCCTAAGGCTTTTTAAAAGTTGGGTGGTATGTGTGTTGTATATATGGTGTATTTATGTGTGTAGTGTATATATGGTGTATTTATGTGTGCAGTGTATTTATGGTGTATTTATGTGTGTAGTGTATATACAGTGTATTTATGTGTGTAGTGTATATATGGTGTATTTATGTGTGTAGTGTATATATGGTATATTTATGTGTGTAGTGTATATATGGTGTATTTATGTGTGTAGTGTATATACGGTGTATTTATGTGTGTAGTGTATATATGGTGTATTTATGTGTGTAGTGTATATATGGTGTATTTATGTGTGTAGTGTATATATGGTGTATTTATGTGTGTAGTGTATATATGGTGTATTTATGTGTGTTGTATATATATGGTGTATTTATGTGTGTTGTATATATATGGTGTATTTATGTGTGTAGTGTATATATGGTGTATTTATGTGTGTAGTGTATATATGGTGTATTTATGTGTGTAGTGTATATATATGGTGTATTTATGTGTGTAGTGTGTATATATGGGTGTATTTATGTGTGTAGTGTATATATATGGTGTATTTATGTGTGTAGTGTATATATGGTGTATTTATGTGTGTAGTGTATATATGATGTATGTGTATGTGTGTAGTGTATATATATGGTGTATTTGTGTGTTGTATATATACAGTGTATTTATGTGTGTAGTGTATATATGGTGTATTTATGTGTGTAGTGTATATATGGTGTATTTATGTGTGTAGTGTATATAGGGTGTATTTATGTGTGTAGTGTATATATGGTGTATTTGTGTGTAGTGTATATAGGGTGTATTTATGTGTGTTGTATATATATGGTGTATTTATGTGTGTAGTGTATATATGGTGTATTTATGTGTGTAGTGTATATATGGTGTATTTATGTGTGTAGTGTATATAGGGTGTATTTATGTGTGTAGTGTATATAGGGTGTATTTATGTGTGTAGTGTATATATGGTGTATTTATGTGTGTAGTGTATATAGGGTGTATTTATGTGTGTAGTGTATATATGGTGTATTTATGTGTGTAGTGTATATATGGTGTATTTATGTGTGTAGTGTATATATGGTGTATTTATGTGTGTAGTGTATATATGGTGTATTTATGTGTGTAGTGTATATATGGTGTATTTATGTGTGTAGTGTATATAGGGTGTATTTATGTGTGTAGTGTATATAGGTGTATTTATGTGTGTAGTGTATATATGGTGTATTTATGTGTGTAGTGTATATATGGTGTATTTATGTGTGTAGTGTATATATGGTGTATTTATGTGTGTAGTGTATATATGGTGTATTTATGTGTGTAGTGTATATATGGTGTATTTATGTGTGTAGTGTATATATGGTGTATTTATGTGTGTAGTGTATATATGGTGTATTTATGTGTGTAGTGTATATATGGTGTATTATATGTGTAGTGTATATATGGTGTATTTATGTGTGTAGTGTATATATGGTGTATTTATGTGTGTAGTGTATATATGGTGTATTTATGTGTGTAGTGTATATATGGTGTATTTATGTGTGTAGTGTATATATGGTGTATTTATGTGTGTAGTGTATATATGGTGTATTTATGTGTGTAGTGTATATATGGTGTATTTATGTGTGTAGTGTATATATGGTGTATTTATGTGTGTAGTGTATATATGGTGTATTTATGTGTGTAGTGTATATAAGGTGTATTTATGTGTGTAGTGTATATATGGTGTATTTATGTGTGTAGTGTATATATGGTGTATTTATGTGTGTAGTGTATATATGGTGTATTTATGTGTGTAGTGTGTATATAGGGTGTATTTATGTGTGTAGTGTATATATGGTGTATTTATGTGTGTAGTGTATATATGGTGTATTTATGTGTGCAGTGTATATATATGGTGTATTTATGTGTGTTGTGTATATACAGTGTATTTATGTGTGTAGTGTATATATGGTGTATTTATGTGTGTAGTGTATATATGGTGTATTTATGTGTGTAGTGTATATACAGTGTATTTATGTGTGTTGTATATATATGGTGTATTTATGTGTGTTGTGTATATAGGGTGTATTTATGTGTGTAGTGTATATATGGTGTATTTATGTGTGTAGTGTATATATGGTGTATTTATGTGTGTAGTGTATATATGGTGTATATATGTGTGTAGTGTATATATGGTGTATTTATGTGTGTAGTGTATATACGGTGTATTTATGTGTGTAGTGTATATATGGTGTATATATGTGTGTAGTGTATATATGGTGTATATATGTGTGTAGTGTATATATGGTGTATTTATGTGTGTAGTGTATATATGGTGTATTTATGTGTGTAGTGTATATAGGGTGTATTTATGTGTGTAGTGTATATATGGTGTATTTATGTGTGTAGTGTATATACGGTGTATTTATGTGTGTAGTGTATATATGGTGTATTTATGTGTGTAGTGTATATATGGTGTATTTATGTGTGTAGTGTATATATGGTGTATATATGTGTGTAGTGTATATATGGTGTATATATGTGTGTAGTGTATATATGGTGTATGTATATGTAAATATGTGTCGTGACGCTGCATATCCACCACTGAGTAGGGAACCTGTTGTTAAATATTTGAATCCCACCCCTGGACGTATCCCTTCATTTTGGCCCCGAATCTTGGAGCTCGTTCAGGTTTTCTCTGGTGATTTGTGTCGTCCTTGCCTGGTTTTTGGTTTTGGAGGCCGGTGCTCTTGGTGGTCCCATATTTTTGCTCTCTGGAGGCCCCTTATCTTGGCGCTCTGGCGGCCCCTTCTCTTGATGCTCTTGTGGCTGCTTCTCGTTGAGCTCTGGCGGCCCCATCTTCTGGCTCTCTGGTGGCCCCTTCTCTTGGCGCATTTGGCAGCCCCTTCTCCTGGCTCACTGGCGGCCCATTCTTTTGGCTCGCTGGCGGCCCCTTCTCTTGATGCTCTTGTGGCTGCTTCTCGTTGAGCTCTGGCGGCCCCATCTTCTGGCTCTCTGGTGGCCCCTTCTCTTGGCGCATTTGGCAGCCCCTTCTCCTGGCTCACTGGCGGCCCCTTCTTTTGGCTCGCTGGCAGACCCTTCTCTTGGCTCGCTGGCGGCACCATCTCTTGGTGCTCCAGCGGCCCCTTCTCTTGGCACACTTGGTGACCCCTTCTCTTGGCTCGATGGCGGCACCATCTCTTGGTGCTCCAGCGGCCCCTTCTCTTGACACACTTGGTGGCCCCTTCTCTTGGCTCGCTGGCAGCCCCTTCTCTTGGCTCGCTGGCAGCCCCTTCTCTTGGTGCACTTGGCGGCCCCTTCTCTTGGCGCACTTGGCAGCCACTTCTCTTGGCGCACTTAGCGGGCCCTTCTCTTGGCGCACTTGGTGGCCCCTTCTCGTTGAGCTCTGGCGGCCCCTTCCTCTGGCTCTCTGGCGGCCCCTTCTCTTGGTGCTGTCCTGGCCCCTTCTCATGGCGCACTTGGTGGCCCCTTCTCTTGGCACACTTGGTGGCCCCTTTTCTTGGCGCACTTGGCAGCCCCTTCTCCTGGCTCTCTGGAGACCTGTTTTCTTGGTCGCTGGCGGCCCCTTCTCTTGGCGCATTTGGTGGCCCCTTCTCTTAGCGCACTTGTTGGCCCCTTCTGTTGGCGCACTTGGTGGCCCCTTCTCTTGGCGTACTTGGTGGCACCTTCTCTTGGTGCACTTGGTGGCCCCTTCTCTTGGCGTACTTGGTGGCACCTTCTCTTGGTGCACTTGGTGGCCCCTTCTCTTGGCGCACTTAGTGGCACCTTCTCTTGGCGCACTTGGTGGCCCCTTCTCTTGGCGCACTTGGTGGCCCCTTCTCTTGGCGCACTTGTTATCCCATTCTCTTGGCACACTTGGTAGCCCATTCTCTTGGCGCACTTGGTGGCCCCTTTTCTTGGCGCACTCGGCGGCCCCTTCTCCTGGCTCTCTGGAGGCCTGTTTTCTTGGTCGCTGGCGGCCCCTTCTCTTGGCGCATTTGGTGGCCCCTTCTCTTGGCGCACTTGTTGGCCCCTTCTCTTGGCGCACTTGGTGGCCCCTTCTCCTGGCTCGCTGGCAGCCCCTTCTCTTGGCGCACTTGGTGGCCCCTTCTCTTGGCGCACTTGGTGGCCCCTTCTCTTGGCACACTTGGTAGCCCATTCTTTTGGCGCACTTGGTGGCACCTTCTCTTGGCGCACTTGGTGACCCTTTCTGTTGGCGCACTTGGTGGCCCATTCTCCTGGCTCGCTGGCGGACCCTTCTCTTGGCTCGCTGGCGGACCCTTCTCCTGGCTCGCTGGCAGACCCTTCTCTTGGCTCGCTGGCGGACCCTTCTCCTGGCTCGCTGGCAGACCCTTCTCTTGGCTCGCTGGCGGACCCTTCTCCTGGCTCGCTGGCTGACCCTTCTCCTGGCTCGCTGGCGGACCCTTCTCTTGGCTCGCTGGCAGACCCTTCTCTTGGCGCACTTGGTGTCCCCTTCTCCTGGCTCGCTGGCGGCCCCTTCTCTTGGCGCACTTGGTGGCCCCTTCTCTTGGCGCACTTGGTGGCCCCTTCTCTTGGCGCACTTGGTAGCCCATTCTCTTGGCGCACTTGGTGGCCCCTTTTCTTGGCGCACTTGGCGGCCCCTTCTCCTGGCTCTCTGGAGGCCTGTTTTCTTGGTCGCTGGCGGCCCCTTTACTTGGCGCATTTGGTGGCCCTTTCTCTTGGCGCACTTGTTGGCCCCTTCTCTTGGTGCACTTGGTGGCCCCTTCTCCTGGCTCGCTGGCAGCCCCTTCTCTTGGCGCACTTGGTGGCCCCTTCTCTTGGCGCACTTGGTGGCCCCTTCTCTTGGCACACTTGGTAGCGCATTCTTTTGGCGCACTTGGTGGCACCTTCTCTTGGCGCACTTGGTGACCCTTTCTGTTGGCGCACCTGGTGGCCCATTCTCCTGGCTCGCTGGCGGAGCCTTCTCTTGGCTCGCAGGCGGACCCTTCTCCTGGCTCGCTGGCGGACCCTTCTCCTGGCTCGCTGGCAGACCCTTCTCTTGGCTCGCTGGCGGACCCTTCTCCTGGCTCGCTGGCGGACCCTGGCTCGCTGGCGGACCCTTCTTCTGGCTCGCTGGCGGACCCTTCTCCTGGCTCGCTGGCGGACCCTCCTCCTGGCTCGCTGGCGGACTTTTCTCCTGGCTCGCTGGAGGACCCTTCTCCTGGCTCGCTGGCAGACCCTTCTCTTGGCTCGCTGGCAGACCCTTCTCTTGGCTCGCTGGCGGACCCTTCTCTTGGCTCGCTGGCGGACCCTTCTCCTGGCTCGCAGGCGGACCCTTCTCCTGGCTCGCTGGCGGACCTTTCTCCTGGCTCGCTGGCGGACCCTTCTCCTGGCTCGCTGGCAGACCCTTCTCCTGGCTCGCTGGCGGACCCTTCTCCTGGCTCGCTGGCGGACCCTTCTCCTGGCTCGCTGGCGGACCCTTCTCCTGGCTCGCTGGCGGACCCTTCTCCTGGCTCGCTGGCGGACCCTTCTCTTGGCTTGCTGGCGGATCCTTCTCTTTGCGCTCTCCACGTCTTGGTCTCATCTCGGAGGTTCCTTGGTCTTCATGTTTGGTGTTCATGTCGTGTTGGATTCTCGGGGCTTTTCAGTCATGTGACGCTGCACCCAGGGGCCTCGTGGGAAGGTAATTGGTTGGAAAGGACCTTCAGGGAGTGAATACTTTTGCAATGCTCTCTGACTACTCTAATCCTCTCTGTGTGTTGGGGGGGTAGTGGTTGCTGTAGATTTTTTTTTAAATCATGACTACAATACTTGGACTACTCCACCCATCATGCTGGCGACATCACAATCTGTTAGATCTTATGTTAGTGACTTTCACTGTACATTTCCTGTTGGGGGTGGTAGTCCTCCACTGTCAGTGATGCAGGGGTGGCAGCAGGTGTTGGGGATTTCGGCGGGTGTCAGGGTGCTGCCCCCTCCCCCGGGCACCGCATCCTCTCCCCACCCCCAGCCTCGTCATGTAGAGCAGTGGAAATAAAACTGAAAGAGGGGAAGTCCAGCTCTGGAGCAGTGAGTGCAGCCGCTCAGCGTGGATCTTCACACAATACACGTATCGCCTGGGACCAGAACCTGAACGATGTCCCGTCAGCCACAGGACCCGTGGACGACACAAGGTGGGAGCGTGTCCTGATAGCCATCAGTGGGGTCGAGGCTTGGGTGTGGTCTGGGGATTGGGACGGAGCTCCGGCTCTGTATGTGTAGTGCTTGTGCATCTGCGTCTTATTCTGCCGGGATCAGGGAGTCGCGGGCAGACAGCAAATGGGAAAATAAGGAACAGTGAGGATGAGGAGGGAGCCCGGAGCTCCAAGGAGACCGCGCCACCGGCGCTGACCGCGACACCTGCAGAGGCGGCACCCACACGACACCGACACCTGATTTACCGACTGTCCAGAAACATCGGGCCCTGAGCTCACATACTCTGTCTATGCCACCATGCTTTACACTGAAGGTCTCAGGTTCTTCTGCTCCTGTGCTCACATCCCCTGTCTCTGCCACCATGCTTTACACTGAAGGTCTCAGGTTCTCCTGCGCCTGTGCTCAAATCCTCTGTCTATGCCACCATGCTTTACACTGAAGGTCTCAGGTTCTTCTTCTCCTGTGCTCACATCTTCTGTCTCTGCCACCATGCTTTACACTGAATGTCTCACATTCTCCTAGTCCTGTGTCATGTGATCAGGGTACACCTCCATACTGAGATGTCTTGGGGGTTGGGGGTGTGTCATGTGATCAGGGTGCACCTCTATACCGGGATGTGGGGGGGACATGTGATCAGGGTGCACCTCTATACCGGGATGTGGGGGTCATGTGATCAGGGTGCACCTCTATACTGGGATCTGGGGGAGTCATGTGATCAGGGTGCACCTCTATACTGGGATGTGGGGGGTCATGTGATCAGGGTGCACCTCTATACTGGGATGTGGGAGGGGTCATGTGATCAGGGTGCACCTCTATACCGGGATGTGGGGGTCATGTGATCAGGGTGCACCTCTATACCGGGATGGGGGGGTCATGTGATCAGGGTGCACCTCTATACCGGGATGGGGGGGTCATGTGATCAGGGTGCACCTCTATACCGGGATGTGGGGAGGGTCATGTGATCAGGGTGCACCTCTATACCGGGATGTGGGGGGTCATGTGATCAGGGTGCACCTCTATACCGGGATGTGGGGGGGTCATGTGATCAGGGTGCACCTCTATACCGGGATGTGGGGGGTCATGTGATCAGGGTGCACCTCTATACCGGGATGTGGGGGTCATGTGATCAGGGTGCACCTCTATACCGGGATGGGGGGTCATGTGATCAGGGTGCACCTCTATACCGGGATGTGGGGGGTCATGTGATCAGGGTGCACCTCTATACCGGGATGTGGAGGGGTCATGTGATCAGGGTGCACCTCTATACCGGGATGGGGGGGTCATGTGATCAGGGTGCACCTCTATACCGGGATGTGGGGGAGGTCATGTGATCAGGGTGCACCTCTATACCGGGATGTGGGGGTCATGTGATCAGGGTGCACCTCTATACCGGGATGTGGGGGTCATGTGATCAGGGTGCACCTCTATACCGGGATGGGGAGTCATGTGATCAGGGTGCACCTCTATACCGGGATGTGGGGGTCATGTGATCAGGGTGCACCTCTATACCGGGATGGGGGAGTCATGTGATCAGGGTGCACCTCTATACCGGGATGTGGGGGGTCATGTGATCAGGGTGCACCTCTATACCGGGATGTGGGGGTCATGTGATCAGGGTGCACCTCTATACCGGGATGTGGGGGTCATGTGATCAGGGTGCACCTCTATACCGGGATGTGGGGGTCATGTGATCAGGGTGCACCTCTATACCGGGATGTGGGGGGTCATGTGATCAGGGTGCACCTCTATACCGGGATGTGGGGGGTCATGTGATCAGGGTGCACCTCTATACCGGGATGTGGGGGTCATGTGATCAGGGTGCACCTCTATACCGGGATGTGGGGGTCATGTGATCAGGGTGCACCTCTATACCGGGATGTGGGGGTCATGTGATCAGGGTGCACCTCTATACCGGGATGTGGGGGTCATGTGATCAGGGTGCACCTCTATACCGGGATGTGGGGGTCATGTGATCAGGGTGCACCTCTATACCGGGATGTGGGGGTCATGTGATCAGGGTGCACCTCTATACCGGGATGTGGGGGGGGGGGTCATGTGATCAAGGTGCACCTCTATACCGGGATGTGGGGGGGGTCATGTGATCAGGGTGCACCTCTATACCGGGATGTGGGGGGGTCATGTGATCAGGGTGCACCTCTATACTGGGATGTGGGGGGGTCATGTGATCAGGGTGCACCTCTATAGCGGGATGTGGGGGGGGGGGTCATGTGAAAAACCAAAAACTTCCTAAATTTTCATAATAAATATAGAAACTGCTTAGAAGTAAAAGGGGAAGCGTCTCCGATCGGCAGTCACACCCATTAACCCTTTCTACTCAGTGGGAACTCACAAGACCTACACTTCCCTCGGTGGGGAGCTTGTTACAATGTGTCGGTGCAGTCTGGAGGCTTCACAGAGGAATGTCCGCTGATCAGCGCCGCATTGCGTTACCTAGTCAGTTATTAGTCAAGTATAAAGGACTCCGCTGACCTCCACTGACCACCGCTGACCTCTGCTGACCTCCACTGACCACCGCTGACCTCTGCTGACCTCCACTGACCACCGCTGACCTCTGCTGACCTCCAATGACCTCTGCTGACCTCTAGTGACCTCCAATGACCTTTTCTGACCTCCACTAACCTCTGCTGACCTCCAATGTCCACTACTGACCTCTGCTGACCTCCAATGTCCAACACTGACCTCTGCTGACCTCCAATCACCTCTGTTGACCTCTAGTGACCTCCAATGACCTTTTCTGACCTCCACTAACCTCTGCTGACCTCCAATGTCCACCACTGACCTCTGCTGACCTCCAATGTCCACCACTGACCTCTGCTGACCTCCAATGACCTCGGCTGACCACCAATGACCTCTGCTGACCTCTAGTGACCTCCAATGACCTCTTCTGACCTCTAGTGACCTCCAATGACTTCTTCTGACCTCCACTAACCTCTGCTGACCTCCAATGTCCACCAATGACCTCTGATGACCTCCACTGACCTCTGCTGATTTCCGCTGACCTCTTCTGATCTCCGCTGACCTCCACTGACCTCCGCTGACCTCTGCTGATCTCCACTGACCTCTGCTGACCTCCAATGACCTCTGCTGACCTCCAATGACCTCTAGTGACCTCCAATGACCTTTTCTGACCTCCACTAACCTCTGCTGACCTCCAATGTCCACCACTGACCTCTGCTGACCTCTAGTGACCTCCAATGACCTCTTTTGACCTCCACTAACCTCTGCTGGCCTCCAATGTCCACCACTGACCTCTGCTGATCTCTGCTGACCTCTGCTGACCTCCGCTGACCTCTGCTGATCTCCACTGACCTCCGCTGACCTTTACCTGTTTTTTCTTCTCCAGATCCACATTTGCGTTCACCGTGGTTATAAACGGCGCCGCTCGCCATCCTGCGAGGACGGACCCTGCAGAACGGGAAATGGGCATAAAGCCGCCACCTGAGAGCTGAGTCGCAGTTAACCCCTGCACCCCCGGATCCCAGCGCAGGGGAAGATGCCGCTTGGCAGCAATGTTACGGGCGGCTGTGAGATGGACGGGCGTGTCCTGGATTACCTGTACGCCATCACCTACGCCATCATCCTCATCCCGGGGCTGATTGGGAACGTCCTGGCGCTGTGGGTCTTCTACTCGTACATGAAGGAAACAAAACGCGCTGTCATCTTCATGATCAACCTGGCGATGGCGGACCTGCTGCAGGTGCTGTCGCTGCCGCTGCGCATCTTTTATTACCTGCACAAGTCGTGGCCGTTCGGACGCTTCGTCTGCATGTTCTGCTTCTACCTGAAGTACGTCAACATGTACGCCAGCATCTTCTTCCTGGTGTGCATCAGCGTGCGCCGCTTCATCTACCTCCTCTACCCCTTCCGCCACAGGCGGCGGCGGTGTGACGTGTACGTTAGCGTCGCCGGCTGGATCCTAGTCTGCATCAGTTGCCTCCCGTTTCCTCTGCTCAGGACCGGGCAGGAGACGAGCGGCGGCGAGCAGAGATGCTTTGCGGACCTCCCCCTGCTGGACATTGGCTTTGCCGCCTCCATGGTGACGGTGACCGCCGCCGAGATCTTCGGGTTTGTCAGTCCGCTTGCCATTGTTCTGTTCTGCACCTGGAGAACGGTGACCTCGCTGCGGGAGCCACACGCCGCCTCTCACGACCTCGGGGAGAAGCGGAAGGCACTGAAGATGATCCTGACCTGCGCCGCCGTCTTCCTCATCTGCTTCGCTCCCTATCACCTCAGCTTCCCACTAGATTTCCTGGCCAAAGCCAACAAGATCGCCTCGTGCTCGCAGCGGCGCGCCATCCTCACCCTGCACCCCGTGGCGCTCTGCCTGGCCAGTATGAACTGCTGCCTGGACCCCGTCATCTACTACTTCACCACCGACGAGTTCCGGCGCAGGCTGTCCCGGCAGGACTTGGTGGACGGCGCCGAGATGCAGATTTACGACGGTAAAGACTTCACGGATCCCAGCGGCTGCCAAACGAGGTGATGAAGGTCCGCAGCTTTATCTGTGACTACAGGAATGTGTCTAATAGACTTTGTGTTTCATCAGATCTCTGCTTGCTGTCAGTGAGTGGGAACAGCTGAGGGTTGGTTGCAATGTTACTTCTATGAGTTAGCCACATCAGCGTCTCTCGTGACCTATAGGGACATGCTGGGAGTTGTATTCTACCCGTGGTCTTCACTGATACATTGTAACAAGCTCATCATGTGTCTCACTTTATAAAGATGTAGGTGTCCCTGAGGAAGCAGAGGTACGTGGAGCTGTTTGCCGGGTGCTCGGACCCCCTGTGAGCTCATGTCAGCTGACTACCGTAGACATGGCAGAAATCTACACGCCCATCCCTCTCCACTCTGCTGATGTTTGTATCACTGTGACTCCTCCCCCGCGGAGCCGCGCCGCTGTTTGTTACATGATGTCACTGGGCCAATCACTTAAAGGGCCAGGCCCCTGAGGATTTCTTAATTTCCTCTTTGGGTTCATCATTATATCTGTTTCTGAAAAAGCTGGGTGATAAGTTACAGCCTCTCTGGTGTGTTCCTGCTCTCACTGCACGGCCGGGCTGCAGGAGCGGGGATGGCAGCCATATTGGTTGTCACTCGGCTTTTCCAGAGGCAGATATGAGTGGACAGAAAGCTCCTGGTACGGTATAGCTGTGCACATACAGTTGTGTTCAAAATGATTCCACCCCCCACTGACATTGAGTGTTTTCTCCAGTTTGACATTGATTTTGATCATTTCCGTCGTCTTGTTTACAATAAATCACAGAGGCGCTTGTAAGGGTCCTTTCACACTTGCGTTCTGAGGATCCGGGAGGCACTTCCGTCCTGCCGGATCCGTCAGAACGCAAATCGCCTGAAGCATTAGAAGACTGATCAGGATCCTGATCAGTCTTCGAATTGCTTTCAGGTTACTATGGCAGCCAGGACGCTACTAGCGTCCTGGTTGCCATAGTAGGAGCGGGGAGCGGGGGAGCGGCATACTTACATTCCGTGCGGCTCCCGGGGCGCTCCTGAATGACGTCAGAGCGCCCCATGTGCATGGATCACGTGATCTATGCACTGGGGCGCCCTGACGTCATCCTGGAGCGCCCCGGGAGCCGCACGGAATGTAAGTATGCCGCTCCCCCGCTCCCTGCTACATTTTACCATGGTAACCAGGACTTTAGCATCCTGGCTGCCATGGTAACCAGTCAGAAAAAGCTAAATGTCGGATCCGGCAATGCGCCGAAACGACGTTTAGCTTAAGGCTGGATCCGGATTAATGCCTTTCAATGGGCATTAATTCCGGATCCGGTCTTGCGGCAAGTGTTCCGGATTTTTGGACGGAACAAAAAGCGCAGCATGCTGCGGTATTTGCTGCGTCCAAAAAACGTTCCGGTCCTGAACTGAAGACGTCCTGACGCATCCTGAACGGATTTCTCTCCATTCAGATTGCATGGGGATGATCCTGATCAGGATTTTTCCGGCATAGAGACCCGACGACGGATCTCTATGCCGGAAAAGAAGAACGCAGGTGTGAAAGAGCCCTAAGTCTGAGAAATATAACATAAGATTTATAATGAAATCACCACAAATGTCTTTTCTGTGCTCACATCATTATCAGTTTTATTCACCCCCAGTGACATTTAATCTTAGTACTTAGTACAACATCCTTTTCCAGTTATAACAGCTTTTACACGTGAAGCATAGCCTGACACAAGTGTCTGCAGCGATCTACGGGTATCTTCGCCCATTCTTCATGGTAAAAGCCTCCAGTTCAGTCCCATTCTTAGGCCGCGCGCTGCAGCTGCTTTCTTTAAGTCCCACCAGAGGTTCTCAATCGGATGTAAGTCTGGTGACTGCGATGGCCACTTCACAATGTCCCAGCCTGTAATCTGCAGCCATGCTCTAGTGGACTTGGAGGTATGCTTGGGATCATTGTCCTGGTGAAAGGTCCAACGTCTCCCAAGCCTCAGGTTTGTGACGGACTGCATCACATTTTCATCCAATATCTCCTGGTACTGAAGAGAATTCATGGTACCTTGCACACGCTGAAGCTTCCCTGTACCTGTAGAAGCAAAACAGCCCCAAAGCATGATTGACCCCCGCCATGCTTCACAGTAGGCAAGGTGTTCTTTTCTTCATAGGCCTTGTTCTTCCTCCTCCAAACATAGCGCTGATCCATGGGCCCAAACAGTTCTAATTTTGTTTCATCAGTCCACAGAACACTTTTGTGGTTTGTCCACATGACTTTTGGCATACTGCAGGCGACTCTTCTTATTCTTTGGAGACAGCAGGGGGTGCGCCTGGGAGTTCTGGCATGGAGGCCTTCATTACGCAGTGTGCGCCTTATTGTCTGAGCTGAAACTTCAGGACCCGCATCTGACAAATCTTTTCTCAGTTCCTCAGCAGTCACACGGGGACTTTTCTCCACTTTGCGCTTCGGGTAGCGCACAGCAGTCGCAGTCAGCGTCTTCTTTCTGCCACGACCAGGTAGCGTTTCAGCAGCGCCCTTTGCCTTGAATTTGCGAATGATGCTTCCTATGGTGTCTCTTGGTATGTGTAACATCTCTGCAATCTTCTTATCGCCATTGCCCTTCCTGTGAAGAGAAATCACCTCTTCTCTTGTCTTCCTGGACCATTCTCCTGACTTCACCATGTCTGTAAACACACCAGTAAATGTCTAGAAGGAGCCGAGTATCACAGTCATTTTACATCGGCCTAATTGGGGCTTATTCTGCCTGATTGCTGCTCCTTGACATCCACAGGGGTTTTCAATACCTGATCGAAAACACTTGACTGAACCTCTGTTCTTAAGAGCGGTCGTCTTTAAGGGGTTGAATAATTGTGTCAATGAAGAAATCACAAAAAAAACATTTAATACTGTATTACAAAAACAATTGATGTCATTTTAGTTGCATTTGGTTCTTTAAAAAGTCCTTGTAAGATTTCATTCTGAACACAATTACAAATGTGCACGAAATTCCCTAAAACCCACAGACAGCATTGGGGGGGAATCATTGTGAACACAACTGTACGCCCTCTACGGGATGGGGGGGGGTACATAAATATAACGGAGTGTGGGCTGTGTATGAGGTACTGCCCTGCCAGCTACATCCTCTGACAACCACAGCGGAACTCATGTCAGAGTGATGAATGTACACTGAGGTGTCACTCTGCACAATGACATAAAGGATGCAAGGGAGATGTATGAGGGTGTACGAGGACATGTGGAGGACGTAAGAGGGTGTACGAGGACATATGGGGAGGTATGAGGGTGTACGAGGACATATGGGGATGTATGAAGGTGTACGAGGACATGTGGAGGACGTATGAGGGTGTACGAGGACATGTGGAGGACGTATGAGGGTGTACAAGGACATGTGGAGGACGTATGAGGGTGTACGAGGACATGTGGAGGACGTATGAGGGTGTACGAGGACATGTGGAGGACGTATGAGGGTGTACGAGGACATGTGGAGGACGTATGAGGGTGTACGAGGACATGTGGAGGACGTATGAGGGTGTACGAGGACATGTGGAGGACGTATGAGGGTGTACGAGGACATATGAGATGTATGAGGGTGTACGAGGACATATGAGATATATGAGGGTGTACGAGGACATATGGGGAGGTATGAGGGTGTACGAGGACATATGGGGAGGTATGAGGGTGTACGAGGACATGTGGAGGACGTATGAGGGTGTACAAGGACATACAGGATTATGAGGGCGTATGAGGACATATGGGGATGTATGAGGACATATGGGATGTATGAGGGTGTACGAGGACATGTGGGGAGGTATGAGGGTGTACGAGGACATGTGGGGAGGTATGAGGGTGTACGAGGAGATATAGAATGTATGAGGGTGTGTGAGGACATATGGGATGTATGATGGGTGTACGAGGAGATATAGAATGTATGAGGGTGTGTGAGGACATATGGGATGTATGAGGGCGTGTGAGGACATATGGGAACGTACAAGGGTGAAGGGGATATATGATGGGTGTACGGACATATGGGGATGTATGATGGGTGTATGGACATATTGGGATGTATGATGGGTGTACGGACATATGGGGATGTATGACGGGTGTATGAAGATTTATAGGAGGCATATTAGAGGAGGGTGGTGACATATGAGGAATATTTGAGAACCTTTGGGATCATTGAAGCCAATAGATGGGAATGTTTAGTGGGGGGGGGGGGGGGGGCGGAGCCTGGACTCTGACACCTTCAGAATTTACCGACATCTCTGGGCACAGAGTTGTCGTTTCTTTCCGTTTTAGCTGCGTGAGGTATTTTCCCAATGGGAAAGTCGCTTCTGTATTTATTTTCAGATTTTTTTTTTTTAAATAAAATTGATATTAAAATTCTGTGCAGTGATTTCCGTATACTGAGGAGGAATGTCTCCAGTCACCTCTAGAGCTGCAGCCATAATTCTGCTCTTACAATATGACTTATGAATGACTATTGCTGCCCTGATGTACCAGCAGAATTAAGAATGCAGCTCTAGATGTGGCTGGCCCTCTGCAGGATGTACAGTGGCATGCATAAGTATGAACGCCCCTGGTCACAATTCCTATTACAAGTTGAAGATGAATTGATCTCCAGAAGACAGAAAGCTACCGATGACGCGTTTCCTTTGTATTTTAAGCAAATGCATTTTTTTTCTTCCATCTTTTACATTTGCAAAATAAGAAAAGTACCTGGTAGCGTCTCCACTGCTGAGTACCACGGCTTCTAGATGCTTTTGTAGCAGCCAAGATTCTTTCAGTTCTTGTTTAAGGGATTTTCCTCCATTCTTCCTTGCAGACGTCTTCCAGTTCTGTGAGATTCCTTGGCTGTACAGCATGCGTTTACCTCACAGACCCCTGAGCGGCTGAAGGTTTCACCATGGCCCTCACAGTCCCCTGATCTGCTGAAGGTTTCACCTTGGCCCTCACAGTCCCCTGATCTGCTGAAGGTTTTACCATGGCCCTCACAGTCCCCCGATCTGCTGAAGGTTTTACCATGGTCCTCACAGTCCTCTGATCTGCTTGAAGGTTTTACCATGGTCCTCACAGTCCTCTGATCTGCTGAAGGTTTTACCATGGTCCTCACAGTCCTCTGATCTGCTGAAGGTTTTACCATGGTCCTCACAGTCCCCTGATCTGCTGAAGGTTTTACTAGTGTCCTCACAGTCCCCTGATCTGCTGAATGTTTTACCATGGTCCTCACAGTCCCCTGATCGGCTGAAGGTTTTACCATGGCCCTCACAGTCCACTGATCTGCTGAAGGATTTACCATGGCCCTCACAGTCCCCTGATCTGCTGAAGGTTTTACCATGGCCCTCACAGTCCCCTGATCAGCTGAAGGTTTTACCTTGGTCCTCACATCCCCTGATCTGCTGAAGGTTTTACCATGGTCCTCACAGTCCCCTGATCAGCTGAAGGTTTTACCTTGGTCCTCACATCCCCTGATCTGCTGAAGGTTTTACCATGGTCCTCACAGTACCCTGATCTGCTGAAGGTTTTACCAAGGCCTCACAGTCCCCTAATCTGCTGAAGGATTTACCATGGTCCTCACAGTCCCCTGATCTGCTGAAGGTTTTACCATGGCCCTCACAGTCCCCTGATCTGCTGAAGGTATTACCATGGTCCTCACAGTCCCCTGATCTGCTAAAGGGTTTATCATGGCCCTCACAGTCCCCTGATCTGCTGAAGGTTTTACTAGTGTCCTCACAGTCCCCTGATCTGCTGAATGTTTTACCATGGTCCTCACAGTCCCCTGATCGGCTGAAGGTTTTACCATGGCTCTCCCAGTCCCCTGATCTGCTGAAGGTTTTACCATGGTCCTCACAGTCCCCTGATCTGCTGAAGGTTTTACCATGGTCCTCACAGTCCCCTGATCGGCTGAAGGTTTTACCATGGCCCTCACAGTCCCCTGATCTTCTGAAGGTATTACCATGGCCATCACAGTCTCCTGATCTGCTGAAGGATTTACCATGGTCCTCACAGTCCCCTGATCTGCTGAAGGTTTTACCATGGCCCTCACAGTCCCCTGATCAGCTGAAGGTTTTACCTTGGTCCTCACATCCCCTGATCTGCTGAAGGTTTTACCATGGCCCTCACAGTACCCTGATCTGCTGAAGGTTTTACCAAGGCCTAACAGTCCCCTAATCTGCTGAAGGATTTACCATGGTCCTCACAGTCCCCTGATCTGCTGAAGGTTTTACCATGGCCCTCACAGTCCCCTGATCTGCTGAAGGTAATACCATGGTCCTCACAGTCCCCTGATCTGCTGAAGGGTTTATCATGGCCCTCACAGTCCCCTGATCTGCTGACGGTTTTACCATGGCCCTCACAGTCCCCTGATCTGCTGAAGGTTTTACTAGTGTCCTCACAGTCCCCTGATCTGCTGAATGTTTTACCATGGTCCTCACAGTCCCCTGATCGGCTGAAGGTTTTACCATGGCTCTCCCAGTCCCCTGATCGGCTGAAGGTTTTACCAGTGTCCTCACAGTCCCCTGATCTGCT
Source organism: Bufotes viridis (assembly GCA_033119425.1). Classification (NCBI taxonomy): domain Eukaryota; kingdom Metazoa; phylum Chordata; class Amphibia; order Anura; family Bufonidae; genus Bufotes; species Bufotes viridis. The sequence continues at coordinate 2,008,663 of CM065597.1, forward strand.
GAAGGTTTTACCATGGTCCTCACAGTCCCCTGATCTGCTGAAGGTTTTACCAGTGTCCTCACAGTCCCCTGATCTGCTGAATGTTTTACCATGGTCCTCACAGTCCCCTGATCGGCTGAAGGTTTTACCATGGCTCTCCCAGTCCCCTGATCTGCTGAAGGTTTTACCATGGTCCTCACAGTCCCCTGATCTGCTGAAGGTTTTACCATGGTCCTCACAGTCCCCTGATCGGCTGAAGGTTTTACCATGGCTCTCACAGTCCCCTGATCTGGTGAAGGGTTTACCATGGTCCTCACAGTCCCCTGATCGGCTGAATATTTTACCATGGTCCTCACAGTCCCCTGATCTGCTGAAGGTTTCACTATGGCCTCACAGTCCCCTGATCTGCTGAAGGTTTTACCATGGCCCTCACAGTCCCCTGATCTGCTGAAGGTTTTACCATGGCCTCACAGTCCCCTGATCTGCTGAAGGATTTACCATGGTCCTCACAGTCCCCTGATCTGCTGAAGGTTTTACCATGGTCCTCACAGTCCCCTGATCTGCTGAAGGTTTTACCATGGCCCTCACAGTCCCCTGATCTGCTGAAGGTTTTACCATGGCCCTCACAGTCCCCTGATCTGCTTGAAGGTTTTACCATGGCCCTCACAGTCCCCTGATCTGCTGAAGGTTTTACCATGGCCCTCACAGTCCCCTGATCTGCTGAAGGTTTTACCATGGCCCTCACAGTCCCCTGATCTGCTGAAGGATTTAACATGGTCCTCACATTCCCCTGATCTGCTGAAGGATTTACCATGGTCCTTACAGTCCCCTGATCTGCTGAAAGTTTCACCATGGCCCTCACAGTCCCCTGATCTGCTGAAGGTTCTACCATGGTCCTCACAGTCCCCTGATCTGCTGAAGGTTTTACCATGGTCCTCACAGTCCCCTGATCTGCTGAAGGTTTTACCATGGCCCTCACAGTCCCCTGATCTGCTGAAGGTTTTACCATGGTCCTCACAGTCCCCTGATCTGCTGAAGGTTTTACCATGGCCCTCACAGTCCCCTGATCTGCTGAAGGTTTTACCATGGCCCTCACAGTCCCCTGATCTGCTGAAGGTTTTACCATGGTCCTCACAGTCCCCTGATCTGCTGAAGGTTTTACCATGGCCCTCACAGTCCCCTGATCTGCTGAAGGATTTAACATGGTCCTCACATTCCCCTGATCTGCTGAAGGATTTACCATGGTCCTCACAGTCACCTGATCTGCTGAAAGTTTCACCATGGCCCTCACAGTCCCCTGATCTGCTGAAGGTTTCACCATAGCCCTCACAGTCCCCTGATCTGCTGAAGGATTTACCATGGCCCTCACAGTCCCCTGACCTGCTGAAGGTTTTACCATGGCCCTCACAGTCCCCTGATCGGCTGAAGGTTTTACCATGGTCCTCACAGTCCCCTGATCTGCTGAAGGTTTTACCATGACCCTTACAGTCCTCTGATCTGCTGAATGTTTTACCATGGCCCTCACAGTCCTCTGATCTGCTGAATGTTTTACCATGGCCACACAGTCCCCTGATCTGCTGAAGGTTTTACCTTGGCTCTCACAGTCCCCTGATCTGCTGAGGGATTTACCATGGTCCTCACAGTCCCTTGATCTGCTAAAGGTTCTACAATGGTCCTCACAGTCCCCTGATCTGCTAAAGGTTTTACCATGGTCCTCACAGTCCCCTGATATGCTGAAGGTTTTACCATGGCCCTCACAGTCCGCTGATCTGCTGAAGGTTTTACCATGGCCCTCACAGTCCCCTGATCTGCTGAAGGTTTTACCATGGTCCTCACAGTCCCCTGATCTGCTAAGGGTTTTACCATGGCCCTCACAGTCCCCTGATCTGCTGTAGGTTCTACAATGGCCCTCACAGTCCTCCGATTTGCTGAAGGTTCTACCATAGTCCTCACAGTCCCCTGATCGGCTGAAGGTTTTACCATGGCCCTCACAGTGCCCTGATCTGCTGAAGGTTTTACCATGGTCCTCACAGTCCTCTGATCTGCTAAATGTTTTACCATGGCCCTCACAGTCCCTTGATCTGCTGAAGGTTTTACCATGGCCGTCACAGTCCCCTGATCTGTTGAAGGTTTTACCATGGCCCTCACAGTCCCCTGATCTGCTGAAGGTTTTACCATGGCCCTCATAGTCCCCTGATCTGCTGAAGGTTTTACCATGGCCCTCACAGTCCCCTGATCTGCTGAAGGTTCTACCATGACCCTCACAGTCCCCTGATCTGCTGAAGGTTTTACCATGGCCCTCACAGTCCCCTGATCTGCTGAAGGATTTACCATGGTCCTCACAGTCCCCTGATCTCCTGAAGGTTCTACAATGGCCCTCACAGTCCCCTGATCTGCTGAAGGTTCTACAATGGCCCTCACAGTCCTCCGATCTTCTGAAGGTTCTACCATGGTCCTCACAGTCCCCTGATCTACTGAAGGTTTCACCATGGCCCTCACAGTCCTCTGATCTGCTGAAGGTTTCACCATGGCCCTCACAGTCCCCTGATCTGCTGAAGGTTTTACCATGGCCCTCACATTCCCTTGATCGGCTGAAGGTTTTAACATGGCCCTCACAGTCCCCTGATCTGCTGAAGGTTTTATCATGGTCCTCACAGTCCCCTGATCTGCTGAAGGTGTTACCATGGCCTCACAGTCCCCTGATCTGCTGAAGGTTTTAACATGGCCCTCACAGTACTCTGATCTGATGAAGGTTTTACCATGGTCCTCACAGTCCTCAATCTGCTGAAGGTTTTACCATGGCCCTTACAGTTCCCTGATCTGCTGAAGGTTTTACCATGGCCCTCACAGTCCCCTGATCTGATGAAGGTTTCACTATGGCCCTCACAGTCCCCTGATCTGCTGAAGGTTTTACCATGGCCCTCACAGTCCCCTGATCTGCTGAAGGTTTTACCATGGTCCTCACAGTCCCCTGATCTGCCGAAGGTTCTACCATGGTCCTTACAGTCTCCTGATCTGCTGAAGGTTTTACCTTGGTCCTCACAGTCCTCTGATCTGCTGAAGGTTTTACCATGGCCCTCACATCCCCTGATCTGCTGAAGGTTTTAACATGGCCCTCACATCCCCTGATCTGCTGAAGGTTTTAACATGGCCCTCACAGTTCTCTGATCTGATGAAGGTTTTACCATGGTCCTCACAGTCCTCAATCTGCTGAAGGTTTTACCATGGCCCTTACAGTTCCCTGATCTGCTGAAGGTTTTACCATGGCCCTCACAGTCCCCTGATCTGAGGAAGGTTTCACTATGGCCCTCACAGTCCCCTGATCTGCTGAAGGTTTTACCATGGCCTCACAGTCCCCTGATCTGCTGAAGGTTTTACCATGGCCCTCACAGTCCCCTGATCTGCTGAAGGTTTTACCATGGTCCTCACTGTCCCCTGATCTGCTGAAGGTTTTACCATGGCCCTCACAGTCCCCTGATCTGAGGAAGGTTTCACTATGGCCCTCACAGTCCCCTGATCTAATGAAGGTTTTACCATGGCCTCACAGTCCCCTGATCTGCTGAAGGTTTTACCATGGCCCTCACAGTCCCCTGATCTGCTGAAGGTTTTACCATGGTCCTCACTGTCCCCTGATCTGCTGAAGGTTTTACCATGGCCCTCACAGTCCCCTGATCTGCTGAAGGTTTTACCATGGCCCTCACAGTCCTCTGATCTGCTGAAGGTTTTACCATAATCCTCACAGTCACCTGATCTGCTGAAGGTTTTACCATGGTCCTCACAGTCCCCTGATCTGCTGAAGGTTTTACCATGGTCCTTACAGTCCCCTGATCTGCTGAAGGTTTTACCATGGCCCTTACAGTCCCCTGATCTGCTGAAGGATTTACCATGGTCCTCACAGTCCCCTGATCTGCTGAAGGTTCTACCATGGTCCTTACAGTCCCCTGATCTGCTGAAGGTTTTACCATGACCTCACAGTCATCTGATCTGCTGAAGGTTTTACCATGGCCCTCACAGTCCCCTGATCTGCTGAAGGTTTTACCTTGGCCCTCACAGTCCCCTGATCTGCTGAAGGTTTTACCATGGCCCTCACAGTCCCCTGATCTGCTGAAGGTTTTACCATGGCCCTCACAGTCCCCTGATCTGCTGAAGGCTTTACCATGGCCCTCACAGTCATCTGATCTGCTGAAGGTTTTACCATGATCCTCACAGTCCCCTGATCTGCTGAAGGATTTACCATGGTCCTCACAGTCCCCTGATCTGCTGAAGGTTCTACCATGGTCCTCACAGTCCCCTGATCTGCTGAAGGTTTTACCATGGCCCTCACAGTCCCCTGATCTGCTAAGGGTTTTACCATGGCCCTCACAGTCCCCCGATCTGCTGAAGGATTTACCATGGCCCTCACAGTCCCCTGGTCTGCTGAAGGTTTTACCATGGCCCTCACAGTCCCCTGATCTGCTGAAGGTTTTACCATGGCCCCCACAGTCCCCTGATCTGCTGAAGGTTTCACCATGGTCCTCACAGTCGCCTGATCTGCTGAAGGTTTCACCATGGTCCTCACAGTCCCCTGAGCTGCTGAAGGTTTTACCATGTCCCTCACAGTCCCCTGATCTGCTGAAGGTTTTACTATGGTCCTCACAGTCTCCTGATCTGCTGAAGGCTTTACCATGGCCCTCACAGTCCACTGATCTGCTGACGGATTTACCATGGTCCTCACAGTCCACTGATCTGCTGAAGGTTTTAACATGGCCCTCACAGTCCCCTGATCTGCTGAAGGTTTTACCATGGCCCTCACAGTCCCCTGATCTGCTGAAGGTTTCACCATGGTCCTCACAGTCCCCTGATCTGCTGAAGGTTTTACCATGGTCCTCACAGTCCCCTGATCGGCTGAAGGTTTTACCAGTGTCCTCACAGTCCCCTGATCTGCTGAAGGTTTTACCATGGCCCTCACAGTCCTCTGATCTGCTGAAGGTTTTACCATGGTCCTCACAGTCCCCTGATCTGCTGAAGGTTTTACCATGTTCCTCACAGTCCCCTGATCTGCTGAAGGGTTTACCATGGTCCTCCCCTCCTCTGATCTGCTGAAGGTTTTACCATGGTCCTCACAGTCCCCTGATCTGCTGAAGGTTTTACCATGGTCCTCACAGTCCCCTGATCTGCTGAAGGTTTTACCATGGCCATCACAGTCCCCTGATCTGCTGAAGGTTTTACCATGGCCCTCACAGTCCCCTGATCTGCTGAAGGTTTTACCATGGTCCTCACAGTCCCCTGATCTGCTGAAGGTTTTACCATGGTCCTCACAGTCCCCTGATCTGCTGAAGGGTTTACCATGGCCCTCACAGTCCCCCGATCTGAACATCATTGAAAACCTTTGGATGGACCTCAAAAGAGCAGAGCATGTAAGACGGTCGAAGAATCTCACAGGACTTGAAGACGTCTACAAGGAAGAACGGAGGAAATTGAAGCACATGTGTCATCTGTAACTTTCTGTCTTCTGGAGACCATTTCATATCCAACTTCCTTAAATGTTCACAGTAACAGGAATTGTTACCAGGGGTGTCCAAACTTTTGCACGCCACTGTATATACATAGTGATTCCACCAGCAGAATAGTGATTGCAGCTCTGAGGTATGATACAGGATGTAACTCAGGATCAGTACAGGATAAGGTATGTACACAGTGACTGCACCAGCAGAATAGTGAGTGCAGCTCTGGAGTATAATACAGGATGTAACTCAGGATCAGTACAGGGTAAGTAATGTATGTACACAGTCACTGCACCAGCAGAATAGTGAGTGCAGCTCTGGAGTATAATACAGGATGTAACTCAGGATCAGTACAGGATAAGTAATGTATGTACACAGTCACTGCACCAGCAGAATAGTGAGTGCAGCTCTGGATTATAATACAGGATGTAACTCAGGATCAGTACAGGATGAGTAATGTAATGAATGTACACAATGACTCCACCAGCAGAATAGTGAGTGCAGCTCTGCAGTATAATACAGGATGTAACTCAGGATCAGTACTGGATAAGTAATGTATGTACACAGTGACTGCACCAGCAGAATAGTGAGTGCAGCTCTGAGGTATGATACAGGATGTAACTCAGGATCAGTACAGGATAAGGTATGTACACAGTGACTCCACCAGCAGAATAGTGAGTGCAGCTCTGGAGTATAATACATGATGTAACTCAGGATCAGTACAGGATAAGTAATGTATGTACACAGTGACTGCACCAGCAGAATAGTGAGTGCAGCTCTGGAGTATAATACAGGATGTAACTCATGATCAGTACAGGATAAGTAATGTATGTACACAGATACTCCAAAAGCAGAATAGTGAGTGCAGCTCTGGAGTATAATACAGGATGTAACTCAGGATCAGTACAGGATAAGTAATGTATGTACACAGTGACTGCACCAGCAGAATAGTGAGTGCAGCTCTGGAGTATAATACAGGATGTAACTCAGGATCAGTACAGGATAAGTAATGTATGTACACAGATGACTCCACCAGCAGAATATTGAGTGCAGCTCTGGAGTATAATACAGGATATATCTCAGGATCAGTACAGGATAAGTAATGTATGTACACAGTGAATGCACCAGCAGAATAGTGAGTGCAGCTCTGGAGTATAATACAGGATGTAACTCAGGATCAGTACAGGATAAGTAATGTATGTACACAGATACTCCACCAGCAGAATATTGAGTGCAGCTCTGGAGTATAATACAGGATATATCTCAGGATCAGTACAGGATAAGTAATGTATGTACACAGTGACTGCACCAGCAGAATAGTGAGTGCAGCTCTGGAGTATAATACAGGATGTAACTCAGGATCAGTACAGGATAAGTAATGTATGTACACAGATACTCCACCAGCAGAATATTGAGTGCAGCTCTGGAGTATAATACAGGATATATCTCAGGATCAGTACAGGATAAGTAATGTATGTACACAGTGAATGCACCAGCAGAATAGTGAGTGCAGCTCTGGAGTATAATACAGGATGTAACTCAGGATCAGTACAGGATAAGTAATGTATGTACACAGATGACTCCACCAGCAGAATATTGAGTGCAGCTCTGGAGTATAATACAGGATATATCTCAGGATCAGTACAGGATAAGTAATGTATGTACACAGTGACTGCACCAGCAGAATAGTGAGTGCAGCTCTGGAGTATAATACAGGATGTAACTCAGGATCAGTACAGGGTAAGTAATGTATGTACACAGTGACTGCGCCAGCAGAATAGTGAGTGCAGCTCTGGAGTATAATACAGGATGTAACTCAGGATCAGTACAGGATAAGTAATGTATGTACACAGATGACTCCACCAGCAGAATAGTGAGTGCAGCTCTGGAGTATAATACAGGATGTAACTCAGGATCAGTACAGGATAAGTAATGTATGTACACAGTGAATGCACCAGCAGAATAGTGAGTGCAGCTCTGGAGTATAATACATGATGTAACTCAAGATCAATGTACACATAGAACTTTCCAGAACTCTGTACTTTCATGTTGTTTTTCTGGCGGTTGTGTTCGGCTCATTCGCTGCAGTTCCCAGCACCTGGCAGGTCGTCTATGCGGCTGCAGGGTCCGGTGGGGTTGTTTCCATGCTCTTCTCTGCTGCGTTACTTTTAAGTGGTTTCTGTGGTTTCCTCTGTTCAACGGTATAAACTCTGAGCTCTGAAGAAACTGAAAGAAAAATTTTTGTGGTGTTTAAACTACAGATAATGGTTCATCCAGAGCTGAACTCGGCAAAGGCCGGAGATTGGGGCGATTTGTCAGTATATGGACACAGAAGACGAGGCCGCATCACTGGGTCACAGTGTCCTAAACAAAAAGGGTCAAATATACTATCAGTGATGTCATCAGCAGGGGGCGGGGCTGTGACTACCCCTCAGACAGGATATACAGGCAGGTTGTCAGCAGTAATAGATGTTCCTGTAGTATAAGGTGTGGATCTCATGTCTGATCACATGTCATTATATCAGTGATGTCATCAGCAGGGGGCGGGGCTGTGACTACCCCTCAGACAGGATATACAGGCAGGTTGTCAGCAGTAATAGATGTTCCTGTAGTATAAGGTGTGGATCTCATGTCTGATCACATGTCATTATATCAGTGATGTCATCAGCAGGGGGCGGGGCTGTGACTACCCCTCAGACAGGATATACAGGCAGGTTGTCAGCAGTAATAGATGTTCCTGTAGTATAAGGTGTGGATCTCATGTCTGATCACATGTCATTATATCAGTGATGTCATCAGCAGGGGCGGGGCTGTGACTACCTCTCAGACAGGATATACAGGCAGGTTGTCAGCAGTAATAGATGTTCCTGTAGTATAAGGTGTGGATCTCATGTCTGATCACATGTCATTATATCAGTGATGTCATCAGCAGGGGCGAGGCTGTGACTACCTCTCAGACAGGATATACAGGCAGGTTGTCAGCAGTAATAGATGTTCCTGTAGTATAAGGTGTGGATCTCATGTCTGATCACATGTCATTATATCAGTGATGTCATCAGCAGGGGCGGGGCTGTGACTACCTCTCAGACAGGATATACAGGCAGGTTGTCAGCAGTAATAGATGTTCCTGTAGTATAAGGTGTGGATCTCATGTCTGATCACATGTCATTATATCAGTGATGTCATCAGCAGGGGGCGGGGCTGTGACTACCTCTCAGACAGGATATACAGGCAGGTTGTCAGCAGTAATAGATGTTCCTGTAGTATAAGGTGTGGATCTCATGTCTGATCACATGTCATTATATCAGTGATGTCATCAGCAGGGGGCGGGGCTGTGACTACCTCTCAGACAGGATATACAGGCAGGTTGTCAGCAGTAATAGATGTTCCTGTAGTATAAGGTGTGGATCTCATGTCTGATCACATGTCATTATATCAGTGATGTCATCAGCAGGGGCGGGGCTGTGACTACCTCTCAGACAGGATATACAGGCAGGTTGTCAGCAGTAATAGATGTTCCTGTAGTATAAGGTGTGGATCTCATGTCTGATCACATGTCATTATATCAGTGATGTCATCAGCAGGGGGCGGGGCTGTGACTACCTCTCAGACAGGATATACAGGCAGGTTGTCAGCAGTAATAGATGTTCCTGTAGTATAAGGTGTGGATCTCATGTCTGATCACATGTCATTATATCAGTGATGTCATCAGCAGGGGCGGGGCTGTGACTACCCCTCAGACAGGATATACAGGCAGGTTGTCAGCAGTAATAGATGTTCCTGTAGTATAAGGTGTGGATCTCATGTCTGATCACATGTCATTATATCAGTGATGTCATCAGCAGGGGGCGGGGCTGTGACTACCTCTCAGACAGGATATACAGGCAGGTTGTCAGCAGTAATAGATGTTCCTGTAGTATAAGGTGTGGATCTCATGTCTGATCACATGTCATTATATCAGTGATGTCATCAGCAGGGGCGGGGCTGTGACTACCTCTCAGACAGGATATACAGGCAGGTTGTCAGCAGTAATAGATGTTCCTGTAGTATAAGGTGTGGATCTCATGTCTGATCACATGTCATTATATCAGTGATGTCATCAGCAGGGGCGGGGCTGTGACTACCTCTCAGACAGGATATACAGGCAGGTTGTCAGCAGTAATAGATGTTCCTGTAGTATAAGGTGTGGATCTCATGTCTGATCACATGTCATTATATCAGTGATGTCATCAGCAGGGCGGGGCTGTGACTACCTCTCAGACAGGATATACAGGCAGGTTGTCAGCAGTAATAGATGTTCCTGTAGTATAAGGTGTGGATCTCATGTCTGATCACATGTCATTATATCAGTGATGTCATCAGCAGGGGCGGGGCTGTGACTACCTCTCAGACAGGATATACAGGCAGGTTGTCAGCAGTAATAGATGTTCCTGTAGTATAAGGTGTGGATCTCATGTCTGATCACATGTCATTATATCAGTGATGTCATCAGCAGGGGCGGGGCTGTGACTACCTCTCAGACAGGATATACAGGCAGGTTGTCAGCAGTAATAGATGTTCCTGTAGTATAAGGTGTGGATCTCATGTCTGATCACATGTCATTATATCAGTGATGTCATCAGCAGGGGCGGGGCTGTGACTACCTCTCCAGACAGGATATACAGGCAGGTTGTCAGCAGTAATAGATGTTCCTGTAGTATAAGGTGTGGATCTCATGTCTGATCACATGTCATTATATCAGTGATGTCATCAGCAGGGGCGGGGCTGTGACTACCTCTCAGACAGGATATACAGGCAGGTTGTCAGCAGTAATAGATGTTCCTGTAGTATAAGGTGTGGATCTCATGTCTGATCACATGTCATTATATCAGTGATGTCATCAGCAGGGGCGGGGCTGTGACTACCTCTCAGACAGGATATACAGGCAGGTTGTCAGCAGTAATAGATGTTCCTGTAGTATAAGGTGTGGATCTCATGTCTGATCACATGTCATTATATCAGTGATGTCATCAGCAGGGGGCGGGGCTGTGACTACCTCTCAGACAGGATATACAGGCAGGTTGTCAGCAGTAATAGATGTTCCTGTAGTATAAGGTGTGGATCTCATGTCTGATCACATGTCATTATATCAGTGATGTCATCAGCAGGGGGCGGGGCTGTGACTACCTCTCAGACAGGATATACAGGCAGGTTGTCAGCAGTAATAGATGTTCCTGTAGTATAAGGTGTGGATCTCATGTCTGATCACATGTCATTATATCAGTGATGTCATCAGCAGGGGCGGGGCTGTGACTACCTCTCAGACAGGATATACAGGCAGGTTGTCAGCAGTAATAGATGTTCCTGTAGTATAAGGTGTGGATCTCATGTCTGATCACATGTCATTATATCAGTGATGTCATCAGCAGGGGCGGGGCTGTGACTACCTCTCAGACAGGATATACAGGCAGGTTGTCAGCAGTAATAGATGTTCCTGTAGTATAAGGTGTGGATCTCATGTCTGATCACATGTCATTATATCAGTGATGTCATCAGCAGGGGCGGGGCTGTGACTACCTCTCAGACAGGATATACAGGCAGGTTGTCAGCAGTAATAGATGTTCCTGTAGTATAAGGTGTGGATCTCATGTCTGATCACATGTCATTATATCAGTGATGTCATCAGCAGGGGCGGGGCTGTGACTACCTCTCAGACAGGATATACAGGCAGGTTGTCAGCAGTAATAGATGTTCCTGTAGTATAAGGTGTGGATCTCATGTCTGATCACATGTCATTATATCAGTGATGTCATCAGCAGGGGCGGGGCTGTGACTACCCCTCAGACAGGATATACAGGCAGGTTGTCAGCAGTAATAGATGTTCCTGTAGTATAAGGTGTGGATCTCATGTCTGATCACATGTCATTATATCAGTGATGTCATCAGCAGGGGCGGGGCTGTGACTACCCCTCAGACAGGATATACAGGCAGGTTGTCAGCAGTAATAGATGTTCCTGTAGTATAAGGTGTGGATCTCATGTCTGATCACATGTCATTATATCAGTGATGTCATCAGCAGGGGCGGGGCTGTGACTACCCCTCAGACAGGATATACAGGCAGGTTGTCAGCAGTAATAGATGTTCCTGTAGTATAAGGTGTGGATCTCATGTCTGATCACATGTCATTATATCAGTGATGTCATCAGCAGGGGCGGGGCTGTGACTACCTCTCAGACAGGATATACAGGCAGGTTGTCAGCAGTAATAGATGTTCCTGTAGTATAAGGTGTGGATCTCATGTCTGATCACATGTCATTATATCAGTGATGTCATCAGCAGGGGCGGGGCTGTGACTACCTCTCAGACAGGATATACAGGCAGGTTGTCAGCAGTAATAGATGTTCCTGTAGTATAAGGTGTGGATCTCATGTCTGATCACATGTCATTATATCAGTGATGTCATCAGCAGGGGCGGGGCTGTGACTACCTCTCAGACAGGATATACAGGCAGGTTGTCAGCAGTAATAGATGTTCCTGTAGTATAAGGTGTGGATCTCATGTCTGATCACATGTCATTATATCAGTGATGTCATCAGCAGGGGCGGGGCTGTGACTACCCCTCAGACAGGATATACAGGCAGGTTGTCAGCAGTAATAGATGTTCCTGTAGTATAAGGTGTGGATCTCATGTCTGATCACATGTCATTATATCAGTGATGTCATCAGCAGGGGCGGGGCTGTGACTACCTCTCAGACAGGATATACAGGCAGGTTGTCAGCAGTAATAGATGTTCCTGTAGTATAAGGTGTGGATCTCATGTCTGATCACATGTCATTATATCAGTGATGTCATCAGCAGGGGCGGGGCTGTGACTACCTCTCAGACAGGATATACAGGCAGGTTGTCAGCAGTAATAGATGTTCCTGTAGTATAAGGTGTGGATCTCATGTCTGATCACATGTCATTATATCAGTGATGTCATCAGCAGGGGCGGGGCTGTGACTACCCCTCAGACAGGATATACAGGCAGGTTGTCAGCAGTAATAGATGTTCCTGTAGTATAAGGTGTGGATCTCATGTCTGATCACATGTCATTATATCAGTGATGTCATCAGCAGGGGCGGGGCTGTGACTACCTCTCAGACAGGATATACAGGCAGGTTGTCAGCAGTAATAGATGTTCCTGTAGTATAAGGTGTGGATCTCATGTCTGATCACATGTCATTATATCAGTGATGTCATCAGCAGGGCGGGGCTGTGACTACCTCTCAGACAGGATATACAGGCAGGTTGTCAGCAGTAATAGATGTTCCTGTAGTATAAGGTGTGGATCTCATGTCTGATCACATGTCATTATATCAGTGATGTCATCAGCAGGGGCGGGGCTGTGACTACCTCTCAGACAGGATATACAGGCAGGTTGTCAGCAGTAATAGATGTTCCTGTAGTATAAGGTGTGGATCTCATGTCTGATCACATGTCATTATATCAGTGATGTCATCAGCAGGGGCGGGGCTGTGACTACCCCTCAGACAGGATATACAGGCAGGTTGTCAGCAGTAATAGATGTTCCTGTAGTATAAGGTGTGGATCTCATGTCTGATCACATGTCATTATATCAGTGATGTCATCAGCAGGGGCGGGGCTGTGACTACCTCTCAGACAGGATATACAGGCAGGTTGTCAGCAGTAATAGATGTTCCTGTAGTATAAGGTGTGGATCTCATGTCTGATCACATGTCATTATATCAGTGATGTCATCAGCAGGGGCGGGGCTGTGACTACCTCTCAGACAGGATATACAGGCAGGTTGTCAGCAGTAATAGATGTTCCTGTAGTATAAGGTGTGGATCTCATGTCTGATCACATGTCATTATATCAGTGATGTCATCAGCAGGGGCGGGGCTGTGACTACCCCTCAGACAGGATATACAGGCAGGTTGTCAGCAGTAATAGATGTTCCTGTAGTATAAGGTGTGGATCTCATGTCTGATCACATGTCATTATATCAGTGATGTCATCAGCAGGGGCGGGGCTGTGACTACCTCTCAGACAGGATATACAGGCAGGTTGTCAGCAGTAATAGATGTTCCTGTAGTATAAGGTGTGGATCTCATGTCTGATCACATGTCATTATATCAGTGATGTCATCAGCAGGGGCGGGGCTGTGACTACCCCTCAGACAGGATATACAGGCAGGTTGTCAGCAGTAATAGATGTTCCTGTAGTATAAGGTGTGGATCTCATGTCTGATCACATGTCATTATATCAGTGATGTCATCAGCAGGGGCGGGGCTGTGACTACCTCTCAGACAGGATATACAGGCAGGTTGTCAGCAGTAATAGATGTTCCTGTAGTATAAGGTGTGGATCTCATGTCTGATCACATGTCATTATATCAGTGATGTCATCAGCAGGGGCGGGGCTGTGACTACCTCTCAGACAGGATATACAGGCAGGTTGTCAGCAGTAATAGATGTTCCTGTAGTATAAGGTGTGGATCTCATGTCTGATCACATGTCATTATATCAGTGATGTCATCAGCAGGGGCGGGGCTGTGACTACCTCTCAGACAGGATATACAGGCAGGTTGTCAGCAGTAATAGATGTTCCTGTAGTATAAGGTGTGGATCTCATGTCTGATCACATGTCATTATATCAGTGATGTCATCAGCAGGGGCGGGGCTGTGACTACCTCTCAGACAGGATATACAGGCAGGTTGTCAGCAGTAATAGATGTTCCTGTAGTATAAGGTGTGGATCTCATGTCTGATCACATGTCATTATATCAGTGATGTCATCAGCAGGGGCGGGGCTGTGACTACCCCTCAGACAGGATATACAGGCAGGTTGTCAGCAGTAATAGATGTTCCTGTAGTATAAGGTGTGGATCTCATGTCTGATCACATGTCATTATATCAGTGATGTCATCAGCAGGGGCGGGGCTGTGACTACCTCTCAGACAGGATATACAGGCAGGTTGTCAGCAGTAATAGATGTTCCTGTAGTATAAGGTGTGGATCTCATGTCTGATCACATGTCATTATATCAGTGATGTCATCAGCAGGGCGGGGCTGTGACTACCCCTCAGACAGGATATACAGGCAGGTTGTCAGCAGTAATAGATGTTCCTGTAGTATAAGGTGTGGATCTCATGTCTGATCACATGTCATTATATCAGTGATGTCATCAGCAGGGGCGGGGCTGTGACTACCTCTCAGACAGGATATACAGGCAGGTTGTCAGCAGTAATAGATGTTCCTGTAGTATAAGGTGTGGATCTCATGTCTGATCACATGTCATTATATCAGTGATGTCATCAGCAGGGGGCGGGGCTGTGACTACCTCTCAGACAGGATATACAGGCAGGTTGTCAGCAGTAATAGATGTTCCTGTAGTATAAGGTGTGGATCTCATGTCTGATCACATGTCATTATATCAGTGATGTCATCAGCAGGGGCGGGGCTGTGACTACCTCTCAGACAGGATATACAGGCAGGTTGTCAGCAGTAATAGATGTTCCTGTAGTATAAGGTGTGGATCTCATGTCTGATCACATGTCATTATATCAGTGATGTCATCAGCAGGGGCGGGGCTGTGACTACCTCTCAGACAGGATATACAGGCAGGTTGTCAGCAGTAATAGATGTTCCTGTAGTATAAGGTGTGGATCTCATGTCTGATCACATGTCATTATATCAGTGATGTCATCAGCAGGGGCGGGGCTGTGACTACCTCTCAGACAGGATATACAGGCAGGTTGTCAGCAGTAATAGATGTTCCTGTAGTATAAGGTGTGGATCTCATGTCTGATCACATGTCATTATATCAGTGATGTCATCAGCAGGGGGCGGGGCTGTGACTACCTCTCAGACAGGATATACAGGCAGGTTGTCAGCAGTAATAGATGTTCCTGTAGTATAAGGTGTGGATCTCATGTCTGATCACATGTCATTATATCAGTGATGTCATCAGCAGGGGCGGGGCTGTGACTACCCCTCAGACAGGATATACAGGCAGGTTGTCAGCAGTAATAGATGTTCCTGTAGTATAAGGTGTGGATCTCATGTCTGATCACATGTCATTATATCAGTGATGTCATCAGCAGGGGCGGGGCTGTGACTACCTCTCAGACAGGATATACAGGCAGGTTGTCAGCAGTAATAGATGTTCCTGTAGTATAAGGTGTGGATCTCATGTCTGATCACATGTCATTATATCAGTGATGTCATCAGCAGGGGCGGGGCTGTGACTACCCCTCAGACAGGATATACAGGCAGGTTGTCAGCAGTAATAGATGTTCCTGTAGTATAAGGTGTGGATCTCATGTCTGATCACATGTCATTATATCAGTGATGTCATCAGCAGGGGCGGGGCTGTGACTACCTCTCAGACAGGATATACAGGCAGGTTGTCAGCAGTAATAGATGTTCCTGTAGTATAAGGTGTGGATCTCATGTCTGATCACATGTCATTATATCAGTGATGTCATCAGCAGGGGGCGGGGCTGTGACTACCTCTCAGACAGGATATACAGGCAGGTTGTCAGCAGTAATAGATGTTCCTGTAGTATAAGGTGTGGATCTCATGTCTGATCACATGTCATTATATCAGTGATGTCATCAGCAGGGGCGGGGCTGTGACTACCTCTCAGACAGGATATACAGGCAGGTTGTCAGCAGTAATAGATGTTCCTGTAGTATAAGGTGTGGATCTCATGTCTGATCACATGTCATTATATCAGTGATGTCATCAGCAGGGGCGGGGCTGTGACTACCCCTCAGACAGGATATACAGGCAGGTTGTCAGCAGTAATAGATGTTCCTGTAGTATAAGGTGTGGATCTCATGTCTGATCACATGTCATTATATCAGTGATGTCATCAGCAGGGGCGGGGCTGTGACTACCCCTCAGACAGGATATACAGGCAGGTTGTCAGCAGTAATAGATGTTCCTGTAGTATAAGGTGTGGATCTCATGTCTGATCACATGTCATTATATCAGTGATGTCATCAGCAGGGGCGGGGCTGTGACTACCTCTCAGACAGGATATACAGGCAGGTTGTCAGCAGTAATAGATGTTCCTGTAGTATAAGGTGTGGATCTCATGTCTGATCACATGTCATTATATCAGTGATGTCATCAGCAGGGGCGGGGCTGTGACTACCTCTCAGACAGGATATACAGGCAGGTTGTCAGCAGTAATAGATGTTCCTGTAGTATAAGGTGTGGATCTCATGTCTGATCACATGTCATTATATCAGTGATGTCATCAGCAGGGGGCGGGGCTGTGACTACCTCTCAGACAGGATATACAGGCAGGTTGTCAGCAGTAATAGATGTTCCTGTAGTATAAGGTGTGGATCTCATGTCTGATCACATGTCATTATATCAGTGATGTCATCAGCAGGGGCGGGGCTGTGACTACCCCTCAGACAGGATATACAGGCAGGTTGTCAGCAGTAATAGATGTTCCTGTAGTATAAGGTGTGGATCTCATGTCTGATCACATGTCATTATATCAGTGATGTCATCAGCAGGGGCGGGGCTGTGACTACCTCTCAGACAGGATATACAGGCAGGTTGTCAGCAGTAATAGATGTTCCTGTAGTATAAGGTGTGGATCTCATGTCTGATCACATGTCATTATATCAGTGATGTCATCAGCAGGGGCGGGGCTGTGACTACCTCTCAGACAGGATATACAGGCAGGTTGTCAGCAGTAATAGATGTTCCTGTAGTATAAGGTGTGGATCTCATGTCTGATCACATGTCATTATATCAGTGATGTCATCAGCAGGGGCGGGGCTGTGACTACCTCTCAGACAGGATATACAGGCAGGTTGTCAGCAGTAATAGATGTTCCTGTAGTATAAGGTGTGGATCTCATGTCTGATCACATGTCATTATATCAGTGATGTCATCAGCAGGGGCGGGGCTGTGACTACCCCTCAGACAGGATATACAGGCAGGTTGTCAGCAGTAATAGATGTTCCTGTAGTATAAGGTGTGGATCTCATGTCTGATCACATGTCATTATATCAGTGATGTCATCAGCGGGGGCGGGGCTGTGACTACCTCTCAGACAGGATATACAGGCAGGTTGTCAGCAGTAATAGATGTTCCTGTAGTATAAGGTGTGGATCTCATGTCTGATCACATGTCATTATATCAGTGATGTCATCAGCAGGGGCGGGGCTGTGACTACCTCTCAGACAGGATATACAGGCAGGTTGTCAGCAGTAATAGATGTTCCTGTAGTATAAGGTGTGGATCTCATGTCTGATCACATGTCATTATATCAGTGATGTCATCAGCAGGGGGCGGGGCTGTGACTACCCCTCAGACAGGATATACAGGCAGGTTGTCAGCAGTAATAGATGTTCCTGTAGTATAAGGTGTGGATCTCATGTCTGATCACATGTCATTATATCAGTGATGTCATCAGCAGGGGGCGGGGCTGTGACTACCCCTCAGACAGGATATACAGGCAGGTTGTCAGCAGTAATAGATGTTCCTGTAGTATAAGGTGTGGATCTCATGTCTGATCACATGTCATTATATCAGTGATGTCATCAGCAGGGGGCGGGGCTGTAACCTTTTGTTCCCCTGATATCAGTGACAGGAGGAGTTTCCGGTTGTATTGTAGTGCTGTAAGCCCCGCCTCCTGCGGTTTCCCATTGTGACTCATCTTCACCTTCAGTCACTTCCTCTCCTTTCTCGTTTTAGAAGCTGAACTGAGAACACAGCAATGTAATAAGTGATCCGGAGATCAGCGGCGCTCTGGAAGGTGAGGAGTCACCATGTAACAGTGAATGATCAGCGGCGCTCTGGAAGGCGGGGAGTCACCATGTAACAGTGAATGATCAGCGGCGCTCTGGAAGGCGGGGAGTCCAGCTGCCACTCGACGCATTTCATGACCAGTTATTAGATCAATCTCTCTGAAGGTCCAGTTGCTCCGAATGCCGATCCCTAATGCGCACATCCATCAGCGCGTGTTCACACACACAGGGCTCCTGCACATGTATGTATTATGCAATCCACAAAACACTGATCCGCCAAAAATATGGATCGTGTCCGTGTGACGTCCATGTTGTATCCGGCTTTATTTTTTACGGATCCATTGTAACAATGCTTATCCATTTCGGCAAAACAGAAAAGAATAGGCTATCTTTTTTAGAGTTTTATTTGTTTATTTGGGGACCCTTTGAAGTGAATGGTTCCGCGTAATCAGACCCAGAGTCAGACCCAGAGTCAGACCCAGAGTCAGACCCAGAGTCAGACCCAGAGTCAGACCCAGAATCAGACCCAGAATCAGACCCAGAGTCACCCCAGAGTCAGACCCAGAGTCAGACCCAGAGTCAGACCCAGAGTCAGACCCAGAATCAGACCCAGAGTCAGACCCAGAGTCAGACCCAGAGTCAGACCCAGAATCAGATCCGGAGTCAGACTCGGAGTCAGACCCAGAATCAGACCCAGAATCAGACCCAGAGTCACCCCAGAATCAGACCCAGAGTCAGACCCAGAATCAGACCCAGAGTCACCCCAGAATCAGACCCAGAGTCAGACCCAGAATCAGACCCAGAGTCAGACCCAGAATCAGACCCAGAGTCAGACCCAGAATCAGACCCAGAATCAGACCCAGAGTCAGACCCAGAATCAGACCCAGAGTCAGACCCAGAATCAGACCCAGAGTCAGACCCAGAGTCAGACCCAGAATCAGACCCAGAGTCAGACCCAGAGTCAGACCCAGAATCAGACCCAGAGTCAGACCCAGAGTCAGACCCAGAGAATCAGACCCAGAGTCAGACCCAGAGTCAGACCCAGAATCAGACCCAGAGTCAGACCCAGAATCAGACCCAGAATCAGACCCAGAGTCAGACCAGAGTCAGACCAGAATCAGACCCAGAATCAGACCCGGAGTCCGGCCCAGAATCAGACCCGGAATCAGACCCAGAATCAGACCCCGAGTCAGGCCCGGAATCAGACCCAGAATCAGACCCGGAGTCAGACCCAGAATCAGACCCAGAATCAGACCCAGAATCAGACCCAGAGTCAGACCCAGAATCAGACCCAGAGTCAGACCCAGAATCAGACCCAGAGTCAGACCCAGAATCAGACTTAGAGTCAGACCCAGAATCAGACCCAGAGTCAGACCCAGAATCAGACCCAGAGTCAGACCCAGAATCAGACCCAGAGTCAGACCCAGAATCAGACCCAGAGTCAGACCCAGAATCAGACCCAGAATCAGACCCAGAGTCAGACCCAGAATCAGAACCAGAGTCAGACCCAGAATCAGACCCAGAGTCAGACCCGGAATCAGACCCAGAACCAGACCCGGAGTCAGGCCCAGAATCAGACCTAGAATCAGACCCAGAATCAGACCCGGAGTCAGGCCCAGAATCAGACCCGGAATCAGACCCAGAATCAGACCCGGAGTCAGACCCAGAATCAGACCCGGAGTCAGAGGTGGACGCTCCCCGAGAGAAGAACCTCATGTCTCTGGTTGTGGGAGGAGCATCTAGAAAACGGTGGCTTGGAATCGCGTTATATCAGTCCAGTCATCAGTGATGTTATAGATGACATTCCGTATGGAATATTCCGTAGAATCAGACCCGGAGTCAGACCCAGAATCAGACCCAGAGTCAGACCCAGAATCAGACCCAGAGTCAGACCCAGGGTCAGACCCAGAATTAGACCCAGGATCAGACCCAGAGTCAGACCCAGAGTCAGACCCAGAGTCAGACCCAGAATCAGATCCAGAGTCAGACCCAGAATCAGACTTAGAGTCAGACCCAGAATCAGACTTAGAGTCAGACCCAGAATCAGAATCAGACCCAGAGTCAGACCCAGAATCAGACTTAGAGTCAGACCCAGAATCAGACTTAGAGTCAGACCCAGAATCAGACCGGGAGTCAGACCCAGAACCAGACCCGGAGTCAGGCCCAGAATCAGACCCAGAATCAGACCCGAGTCAGACCCGGAATCAGACCCAGAATCAGACCCAGAGTCAGACCCAGAATCAGACACGGAGTCAGAGGTGGACGCTCCCCGAGAGAAGAACCTCATGTCTCTGGTTGTGGGAGGAGCATCTAGAAAAACGGCGGCTTGGAATCGCGTTATATCAGTCCAGTCATCAGTGATGTTATAGATGACATTCCGTATGGAATATTCCGTAGAATCAGACCCAGAATCAGACCCGGAGTCAGACCCAGAATCAGACTTAGAGTCAGACCCAGAATCAGACCCAGAGTCAGACCCAGAATCAGACCCAGGGTCAGACCCAGAATTAGACCCAGGATCAGACCCAGAGTCAGACCCAGAGTCAGACCCAGAGTCAGACCCAGAATCAGATCCAGAGTCAGACCCAGAATCAGACCCGAGGAGAGTCAGACCCAGAGTCAGACCCAGAATCAGAATCAGACCCAGAGTCAGACCCAGAATCAGACTTAGAGTCAGACCCAGAATCAGACTTAGAGTCAGACCCAGAATCAGACCCAGAGTCAGACCCAGAATCAGACTTAGAGTCAGACCCAGAATCAGACCCAGAGTCAGACCCAGAATCAGACCGGGAGTCAGACCCAGAATCAGACCCGGAGTCAGAGGTGGACGCTCCCTGAGAGAAGAACCTCATGTCTCTGGTTGTGGGAGGAGCATCTAGAAAAACGGTGGCTTGGAATCGCGTTATATCAGTCCAGTCATCAGTGATGTTATAGATGACATTCCGTATGGAATATTCCGTAGAATCAGACCCAGAATCAGACCCGGAGTCAGACCCAGAATCAGACCCAGAGTCAGACCCAGAATCAGACCCAGAGTCAGACCCAGGGTCAGACCCAGAATTAGACCCAGGATCAGACCCAGAGTCAGACCCAGAGTCAGACCCAGAGTCAGACCCAGAATCAGATCCAGAGTCAGACCCAGAATCAGACCCGGAGTGAGACCCAGAATCAGACCCAGAGTCAGAATCAGACCCAGAGTCAGACCCAGAATCAGACCCAGAGTCAGACCCAGAGTCAGACCCAGAGTCAGACCCAGAATCAGACCGGGAGTCAGACCCAGAACCAGACCCGGAGTCAGGCCCAGAATCAGACCCAGAATCAGACCCGAGTCAGACCCGGAATCAGACCCAGAATCAGACCCAGAGTCAGACCCAGAATCAGACACGGAGTCAGAGGTGGACGCTCCCAGAGAGAAGACTTCATGTCTCTGGTTGTGGGAGGAGCATCTAGAAAAACGGCGGCTTGGAATCGCATTATATCAGTCCAGTCATCAGTGATAGATGACATTCCGTATAGGGATTGGTCCGTATGAAGCCGTAATACTCCGTATATCGGACCGAAATCAACGCCAGAAACACGGTCTGTGTCAGCGGCTTCTCCCCGACCCTGACCCAAGCTACCAGATAGCGGTATTATTGTGTACATGATGATGTGAGAACAGTACAATAGACCCGCCATCAGACTGTATCAGCAATCACTGTGCAGTCTGTATCTGATGGCGGTATTATTGTATATGTAACGCCCCAGAGGTGCATTACCGCTACTGTCTGCTAGGGTTAACCCAATGTCATCTATGTATTTATCTCCGGGTCCTGTATAAGGTGCATCTTCTACCTTGTGATTTGACAGCTATGTTCATGTAATGTGCCTGGTTCACCAGCAGATGGCGGCATAAATGGCAGAGCGATCTTACCTGGAACCTTCTTTCCATTCTATATTCTCCCTCAGGGGAGGAGTTTAGCTAGTTAGAAGTGAGTCCAGGGTACCCCCTGCTAGGGGAATGAGGCAGGTCCCCGTCCCTGCTGGACGAGCCCTGCCTGGGCCAGCTAGAGCACCTTCAGCTCTGCTGGATCTAGAGGCAGAAGCCCTGAGCCTCTGAAACCAGGAGTAAAGAGTTCCCTGGACAAAGCTGGAGACAGAGCAGATTACAAAGTGAAGTACAGCCTAAAGCAGAAGCTGAGTTCTATAGCCAGCCTGCTAGCACAGCAGAGCCAGAGAGAAACTGACGTAGCAGAGAGGAGTTTGCCTGCCACCGTTTCATGCCAAAGCCTGCAGATAACCAAGACAAAGCCTGTAAATCGTTTGGATAAATGCTTATTGAAAGTAAAGCTGTTATCAACTTCAGCACAAGGTCTGGACTCAATTTATTTCATCATCCCCTTCATCAACTGTCCCTTTTTTCTGAATCAGAGCCAACGCCTGGGGTCCAGCGTATCCAGGTAGGAGCACAGTGACACGTGCACAACACCTTAAAGGGACATTTAGGCTACCCTACACCACTCTGGCATTCCTACACCTGGGTACCACCTACTACAGTTGCAGCGTCCCACTGGGGCACACCTGGGGGATTCCCTTACCCTCTAGAGGTTTCTACGGAATATGTCCCTCTTTTAGAGTAGGTCTACGTGACGCCAGCTGCGGTTAAGCAGCGGGAACGCAAGGCTCCCTTTGTATGATAGGAATGTGCCAAAGATAGGATAGGCCAGAGTGGTGTGAATAGGCCCCAAAATCCCTGGAGATAAAGGAGGCACTTTGTCACGGTGCTCCTACCTTTGGTGATGGTTGGAATCCCAGATGCGGTGGTCTGAAGCAAGTGCAAAGGGAAGGGGTTAACTGGGACATGGTGGTGACTAAGTGGTGACTTGAATGATGTGGAAATAAAGTTGAGTCCAGACCTGAATAAACGTTGACCAGTTGCCTTTGCTTGCAGTAAAATTGTAATCCAAACGGTTCCAGTAACTTGAATTATTATCCAGCAGGTATTAGCAAAAGACTTCTGGCAGGCAAACTCTTAGGCCTCTTTTACACGGGCGTCACGTTTGACGCCCGGATCAGAGGCGGGTGCGTTGCGGGAAAATGCACAATTTTTTGTGGGAAAAATTGCCATGTTTGGTACCCAGACCCGAAGCCGGACTTCATCCCTGAAGTCCGGTTTCGGGTTGAGTATTCTGGAGATTTTATTACTTTCCCTTATAACATGGTTATAAGGGGAAATAATAGCATTCTCAATACAGAATTCTTTGTAGAATATGGATTAAGGGGTTAAAAATAAAAAACGTAACTCACCTTATCCACTTGATCGCGTAGTTGCCGATCTCTTCTCTCTTCTTCATTCATTAGCTGCCGGCTAAAGGACCTGTGATGAGGTCACCGAGCTCATCACATGGTCCGATCACATGGTCCATCACCATGGTGATGGACCATGTGATTGGACCATGTGATGTGACGTCACCACAGGTCCTTTAGACGGCAGCTAATGAATGAAGAAGAGAGAAGAGATCGGCAACTACACGATCAAGTGGATAAGGTGAGTTACGTTTTTTATTTTTAACCCCTTAATCCTCATTTTACTAAGCATTCTGTATTGAGAATGCTATTATTTCCCCTTATAACCATGTTATAAGGGAAAGTAATAGAGATCGGGTCCCGTTGCTAAGCAACCATGCGGGAAAATCGCACTGCATCCGCACTTGCTTGTGGATGCTTGCGATTTTCCCGCAGCCCCATTTACTTCTATGGGGCCTGCGTTGCGTGAAAAACGCACAATATAGAGCATGCTGCGATTTTCACGCAACGCAGAAGTGATGCGTGAAAATCACCGCTCATGTGCACAGCCCCATAGAAATGAATGGGTCCGGATTCAGTGCGGGTGCAATGCGTCCTCCTCACGCATTGCACCCGCGCGGAAAACTCGCCCGTGTGAAAGGGGCCTTACTCTGCTCACAAACACATCTCTGCTGTGTTCTCTCTGTAGCTCCTTCAGCTCAGCTATGTCAGAAGCAGATGATCTGTCTGTAGGCAATCCTTTCAGCTTCCGAACTGGCTTTACATATAGCAAGCTTCGGCTCAGCTTGACTAGGAAGGCGATGCAAACCACGGTGGGGAGGCAACCAGTAGCTCAACCTGGATGTAAGAGGTATGAGGCGCTGTATTACCCTGGATGTAAGAGGTATGAGGCGCTGTATTACCCTGGATGTAAGAGGTATGAGGCGCTGTATGACCCTGGATGTAAGAGGTATGAGGCACTGTATTACTCCTGTATGTAAGAGGTATGAGGCGCTGTATTACCCTGGATGTAAGAGGTATGAGGCGCTGTATTACCCTGGATGTAAGAGGTATGAGGTGCTGTATTACCCTGTATATAAGAGGTATGAGGCGCTGTATTACCCTGTATATAAGAGGTATGAGGTGCTGTATGACCCTGTATATAAGAGGTATGAGGTGCTGGATTACCCTGGATGTAAGAGGTATGAGGTGCTGTATGACCCTGTATGTAAGAGGTATGAGGCGCTGTATTACCCTGTATGTAAGAGGTATGAGGCGCTGTATTACCCTGGATGTAAGAGGTATGGGGCGCTGAATGACCCTGGATGTAAGAGGTATGGGGAGCTGTATGACCCTGTATGTAAGAGGTATGAGGCGCTGTATTACCCTGGATGTAAGAGGTATAATGCGCTGTATTACCCTGGATGTAAGAGGTATGGGGCGCTGTATGACCCTGGATGTAAGAGGTATGAGGCGCTGTATGACCCTGGATGTAAGAGGTATGAGGCGCTGTATTACCCTGTATGTAAGAGGTATGAGGCGCTGTATGACCCTGTATATAAGAGGTATGAGGTGCTGGATTACCCTGGATGTAAGAGGTATGAGGTGCTGTATTACCCTGTATATAAGAGGTATGAGGCGCTGTATTACCCTGTATATAAGAGGTATGAGGTGCTGTATTACCCTGTATATAAGAGGTATGAGGCGCTGTATTACCCTGTATATAAGAGGTATGAGGTGCTGTATTACCCTGGATGTAAGAGGTATGAGGCGCTGTATGACCCTGGATGTAAGAGGTATGGGGCGCTGTATTACCCTGGATGTAAGAGGTATGAGGCGCTGTATGACCCTGGATGTAAGAGGTATGAGGCGCTGTATGACCCTGGATGTAAGAGGTATGAGGCGCTGTATTACCCTGGATGTAAGAGGTATGGGGCGCTGTATTACCCTGGATGTAAGAGGTATGGGGCGCTGTATTACCCTGGATGTAAGAGGTATGAGGCGCTGTATTACCCTGGATGTAAGAGGTATGGGGCGCTGTATTACCCTGGATGTAAGAGGTATGAGGCGCTGTATTACCCTGGATATAAGAGGTATGGGGCGCTGTATTACCCTGGATGTAAGAGGTATGGGGCGCTGTATTACCCTGGATGTAAGAGGTATGGGGCGCTGTATTACCCTGGATGTAAGAGGTATGAGGCGCTGTATTACCCTGGATGTAAGAGGTATGGGGCGCTGTATTACCCTGGATGTAAGAGGTATGGGGCGCTGTATTCTCCTGGATGTAAGAGGTATGAGGCGCTGTATTACCTTGGATGTAAGAGGTATGGGGCGCTGTATGACCCTGGATGTAAGAGGTATGAGGCGCTGTATGACCCTGTATGTAATAGGTATGGGGAGCTGAATGACCCTGGATGTAAGAGGTATGGGGCGCTGTATTACCCTGGATGTAAGAGGTATGGGGCGCTGTATGACCCTGGATGTAAGAGGTATGGGGTGCTGTATTACCCTGTATGTAAGAGGTATGGGGCGCTGTATGACCCTGGATGTAAGAGGTAGGGGGCGCTGTATTACCCTGTATGTAAGAGGTATGAGGCGCTGTATTATCCTGGATGTAAGAGGTATGAGGCGCTGTATTACCCTGGATGTAAGAGGTATGAGGCGCTGTATTATCCTGGATGTAAGAGGTATGAGGCGCTGTATTACCCTGGATGTAAGAGGTATGGGGCGCTGTATGATCCTGTATGTAAGAGGTATGGGGCGCTGTATGACCCTGGATGTAAGAGGTATGGGGCGCTGTATTACCCTGTATGTAAGAGGTATGAGGTGCTGTATTACCCTGTATATAAGAGGTATGAGGTGCTGTATTACCCTGGATGTAAGAGGTATGAGGCGCTGTATGACCCTGGATGTAAGAGGTATGGGGCGCTGTATTACCCTGGATGTAAGAGGTATGAGGCGCTGTATGACCCTGGATGTAAGAGGTATGAGGCGCTGTATGACCCTGGATGTAAGAGGTATGAGGCGCTGTATTACCCTGGATGTAAGAGGTATGGGGCGCTGTATTACCCTGGATGTAAGAGGTATGGGGCGCTGTATTCTCCTGGATGTAAGAGGTATGAGGCGCTGTATTACCTTGGATGTAAGAGGTATGGGGCGCTGTATGACCCTGGATGTAAGAGGTATGAGGCGCTGTATGACCCTGGATGTAAGAGGTATGGGGCGCTGTATTACCCAGGATGTAAGAGGTATGGGGCGCTGTATTACTCCTGTATGTAAGAGGTATGAGGCGCTGTATTACCCTGTATGTAAGAGATATGAGGTGCTGTATTACCCTAGATGTAAGAGGTATGAGGCGCTGTATTACCCTGTATGTAAGAGGTATGGGGCGCTGTATTACCCTGTATGTAAGAGGTATGAGGCGCTGTATGACCCTGGATGTAAGAGGTATGGGGCGCTGTATGACCCTGGATGTAAGAGGTATGAGGCGCTGTATTACCCTGGATGTAAGAGGTATGGGGCGCTGTATTACCCTGTATGTAAGAGGTATGAGGCGCTGTATGACCCTGGATGTAAGAGGTATGGGGCACTGTATTACCCTTAATGTAAGAGGTATGGGGCGCTGTATGACCCTGGATGTAAGCGGTATGAGGCGCTGTATTACCCTGGATGTAAGAGGTATGGGGCGCTGTATTACCCTGTATGTAAGAGGTATGAGGCGCTGTATGACCCTGGATGTAAGAGGTATGGGGCACTGTATTACCCTAGATGTAAGAGGTATGAGGCGCTGTATTACCCTGGATGTAAGAGGTATGAGGCGCTGTATTACCCTGGATGTAAGAGGTATGGGGCGCTGTATTACCCTGGATGTAAGAGGTATGAGGCGCTGTATTACCCTGGATGTAAGAGGTATGAGGTGCTGTATTACCCTGGATGTAAGAGGTATGAGGCGCTGTATGACCCTGGATGTAAGAGGTATGGGGCGCTGTATTACCCTGTATGTAAGAGGTATGGGGGCGCTGTATGACCCTGGATGTAAGAGGTATGAGGCGCTGTATTACCCTAGATGTAAGAGGTATGAGGCGCTGTATTACCCTGGATGGAAGAGGTATGAGGCGCTATATTACCCTGGATGTAAGAGGTATGAGGCACTGTATGACCCTGGATGTAAGAGGTATGAGGCGCTGTATTACCCTGGATGTAAGAGGTATGAGGCCCTGTATTACCCTGGATGTAAGAGGTATGAGGCGCTGTATGACCCTGGATGTAAGAGGTATGAGGCGCTGTATTACCCTGGATGTAAGAGGTATGAGGCGCTGTATTACCCTGGATGTAAGAGGTATGGGGTGCTCTATTACCCTGTATGTAAGAGGTATGAGGCGCTGTATTACCCTGTATATAAGAGGTATGAGGTGCTGTATTACCCTGTATGTAAGAGGTATGAGGCGCTGTATGACCCTGGATGTAAGATGTAGGGGGCGCTGTATTACCCTGGATGTAAGAGGTATGGGGCGCTGTATTACCCTGGATGTAAGAGGTATGGGGCGCTGTATTACCCTGGATGTAAGAGGTATGAGGCACTGTATTACCCTGGATGTAAGAGGTATGGGGCGCTGTATTACCCTGGATGTAAGAGGTATGAGGCGCTGTATTACCCTGGATGTAAGAGGTATGAGGCCCTGTATTACCCTGGATGTAAGAGGTATGGGGCGCTGTATGACCCTGTATGTAAGAGGTATGGGGCGCTGTATTACCCAGG
This sequence comes from Bufotes viridis, assembly GCA_033119425.1. Lineage (NCBI taxonomy): Eukaryota > Metazoa > Chordata > Amphibia > Anura > Bufonidae > Bufotes > Bufotes viridis. The sequence continues at coordinate 2,036,911 of CM065597.1, forward strand.
ATGTAAGAGGTATGAGGCCCTGTATTACCCTGGATGTAAGAGGTATGGGGCGCTGTATGACCCTGTATGTAAGAGGTATGGGGCGCTGTATTACCCAGGATGTAAGAGGTATGAGGCGCTGTATTATCCTGTATGTAAGAGGTATGAGGCGCTGTATTACCCTGTATGTAAGAGATATGAGGTGCTGTATTACCCTAGATGTAAGAGGTATGAGGCGCTGTATTACCCTGTATGTAATAGGTATGGGGAGCTGAATGACCCTGGATGTAAGAGGCATGGGGCGCTGTATTACCCTGTATGTAATAGGTATGGGGAGCTGAATGACCCTGGATGTAAGAGGTATGGGGCGCTGTATGACCCTGGATGTAAGAGGTATGAGGCGCTGTATTACCCTGGATGTAAGAGGTATGGGGCGCTGTATTACCCTGTATGTAAGAGGTATGAGGCGCTGTATTACCCTGGATGTAAGAGGTATGAGGCGCTGTATGACCCTGGATGTAAGATGTAGGGGGAGCTGTATTACCCTGTATGTAAGAAGTATGGGGCGCTGTATGACCCTGGATGTAAGAGGTATGAGGCGCTGTATTACACTAGATGTAAGAGGTATGAGGCGCTGTATTACCCTGGATGTAAGAGGTATGAGGTGCTGTATTACCCTGGATGGAAGAGGTATGGGGCGCTGTATTACCCTGGATGTAAGAGGTATGAGGCACTGTATGACCCTGGATGTAAGAGGTATGAGGCGCTGTATTACCCTGGATGTAAGAGGTATGAGGCCCTGTATTACCCTGGATGTAAGAGGTATGAGGCGCTGTATGACCCTGGATGTAAGAGGTATGAGGCGCTGTATTACCCTGGATGTAAGAGGTATGAGGCGCTGTATTACCCTGGATGTAAGAGGTATGGGGCGCTGTATTACCCTGGATGTAAGAGGTAGTAGGGCGCTGTATTACCCTGGATGTAAGAGGTATGGGGCGCTGTATGACCCTGGATGTAAGAGGTATGAGGCGCTGTATTACACTAGATGTAAGAGGTATGAGGCGCTGTATTACCCTGGATGTAAGAGGTATGAGGAGCTGTATTACCCTGGATGTAAGAGGTATGAGGCACTGTATTACCCTGAATGTAAGAGGTATGGGGCGCTGTATGACCCTGGATGTAAGAGGTATGAGGCGCTGTATGACCCTGGATGTAAGAGGTATGAGGCGCTGTATTACCCTGGATGTAAGAGGTATGAGGCGCTGTATTACCCTGGATGTAAGAGGTATGAGGCGCTGTATTACCCTGGATGTAAGAGGTATGAGGCGCTGTATTACCCTGGATGTAAGAGGTATGAGGCGCTGTATTACCCTGGATGTAAGAGGTATGAGGCGCTGTATTACCCTGGATGTAAGAGGTATGGGGCGCTGTATTACCCTGGATGTAAGAGGTATGAGGCGCTGTATTACACTGGATATAAGAGGTATGAGGCACTGTATTACCCTGGATGTAAGAGGTATGAGGCGCTGTATTACCCTGTATGTAAGAGGTATGAGGCACTGTATTACACTGGATATAAGAGGTATGAGGCACTGTAATACCCTGGATGTAAGAGGTATGAGGTGCTGTATTATCCTGGATGTAAGAGGTATGAGGCCCTGTATTACCCTGGATGTAAGAGGTATGAGGCGCTGTATGACCCTGGATGTAAGAGGTATGAGGCGCTGTATGACCCTGGATGTAAGAGGTATAAGGCGCTGTATTACCCTGGATGTAACAGTTATGAGGCGCTGTATTACCCTGGATGTAAGAGGTATGAGGCGCTGTATTACCCTGGATGTAAGAGGTATGAGGCGCTGTATTACCCTGGATGTAAGAGGTATGGGCGCTGTATACCCTGGATGTAAGAGGTATGAGGCGCTGTATTACCCTGGATGTAAGAGGTATGAGGCGCTGTATTACCCTGGATGTAAGAGGTATGAGGCGCTGTATTACCCTGGATGTAAGAGGTATGAGGCGCTGTATTACCCTGGATGTAAGAGGTATGAGGCGCTGTATTACCCTGGATGTAAGAGGTATGGGGCGCTGTATTACCCTGGATGTAAGAGGTATGGGCGCTGTATTACCCTGGATGTAAGAGGTATGGGCGCTGTATTACCCTGGATGTAAGAGGTATGAGGCGCTGTATTACCCTGGATGTAAGAGGTATGAGGCGCTGTATTACCCTGGATGTAAGAGGTATGGGCGCTGTATTACCCTGGATGTAAGAGGTATGAGGCGCTGTATTACCCTGGATGTAAGAGGTATGAGGCGCTGTATTACCCTGGATGTAAGAGGTATGAGGCGCTGTATTAACCTGGATGTAAGAGGTATGGGGCGCTGTATTACCCTGGATGTAAGAGGTATGAGGCGCTGTATGACCCTGGATGTAAGAGGTATGGGGCGCTGTATTACCCTGGATGTAAGAGGTATGAGGCGCTGTATTACCCTGGATGTAAGAGGTATGAGGCGCTGTATTACCCTGGATGTAAGAGGTATGGAGGCGCTGTATTACCCTGGATGTAAGAGAGTATGAGGCGCTGTATTACCCTGGATGTAAGAGGTATGGGGCGCTGTATTACCCTGTATGTAAGAGGTATGAGGCGCTGTATTACCCTGGATGTAAGAGGTATGAGGCGCTGTATGACCCTGGATGTAAGAGGTATGAGGCGCTGTATGACCCTGGATGTAAGAGGTATGAGGCGCTGTATTACCCTGGATGTAAGAGGTATGGGCGCTGTATTACCCTGGATGTAAGAGGTATGAGGCGCTGTATTACCCTGGATGTAAGAGGTATGAGGCGCTGTATTACCCTGGATGTAAGAGGTATGAGGCGCTGTATTACCACTGGATGTAAGAGGTATGAGGCGCTGTATTACCCTGGATGTAAGAGGTATGGGGCGCTGTATTACCCTGGATGTAAGAGGTATGAGGCGCTGTATTACCCTGGATGTAAGAGGTATGAGGCGCTGTATGACCCTGGATGTAAGAGGTATGAGGCGCTGTAATGACCCTGGATGTAAGAGGTATGAGGCGCTGTATTACCCTGGATGTAAGAGGTATGAGGCGCTGTATTACCCTGGATGTAAGAGGTATGAGGCGCTGTATTACCCTGGATGTAAGAGGTATGAGGCGCTGTATTACCCTGGATGTAAGAGGTATGAGGCGCTGTATTACCCTGGATGTAAGAGGTATGAGGCGCTGTATTACCCTGGATGTAAGAGGTATGGGGCGCTGTATTACTCCTGGATGTAAGAGGTATGAGGCGCTGTATTACCCTGGATGTAAGAGGTATGAGGCGCTGTATTACCCTGGATGTAAGAGGTATGAGGCGCTGTATTACCCTGGATGTAAGAGGTATGGGGCGCTGTATTACTCCTGGATGTAAGAGGTATGAGGCGCTGTATTACCCTGGATGTAAGAGGTATGAGGCGCTGTATTACCCTGGATGTAAGAGGTATGAGGCGCTGTATTATCCTGGATGTAAGAGGTATGAGGCGCTGTATTACCCTGGATGTAAGAGGTATGAGGCGCTGTATTACCCTGTATGTAAGAGGTATGAGGCGCTGTATTATCCTGGATGTAAGAGGTATGAGGCGCTGTATTACCCTGTATGTAAGAGGTATGAGGCGCTGTATTACCCTGGATGTAAGAGGTATGAGGCGCTGTATTACCCTGGATGTAAGAGGTATGAGGCGCTGTATTACTCCTGTATGTAAGAGGTATGAGGCGCTGTATTACCCTGGATGTAAGAGGTATGAGGCGCTGTATTACCCTGTATGTAAGAGGTATGAGGCGCTGTATTACCCTGGATGTAAGAGGTATGAGGCGCTGTATTACCCTGGATGTAAGAGGTATGAGGCGCTGTATTACCCTGGATGTAAGAGGTATGAGGCGCTGTATTACCCTGGATGTAAGAGGTATGAGGCGCTGTATTACCCTGGATGTAAGAGGTATGAGGCGCTGTATTACCCTGGATGTAAGAGGTATGAGGCGCTGTATTACCCTGGATGTAAGAGGTATGAGGCGCTGTATTACCCTGGATGTAAGAGGTATGAGGCGCTGTATTACCCTGGATGTAAGAGGTATGAGGCGCTGTATTACCCTGGATGTAAGAGGTATGAGGCGCTGTATTACCCTGTATGTAAGAGGTATGAGGCGCTGTATTACCCTGGATGTAAGAGGTATGAGGCGCTGTATTACCCTGGATGTAAGAGGTATGGGGCGCTGTATTACCCTGGATGTAAGAGGTATGGGGCGCTGTATTACCCTGGATGTAAGAGGTATGGGGCGCTGTATTACCCTGGATGTAAGAGGTATGAGGCGCTGTATTACCCTGGATGTAAGAGGTATGAGGCGCTGTATTACCCTGGATGTAAGAGGTATGGGGCGCTGTATTACCCTGGATGTAAGAGGTATGAGGCGCTGTATTACTCCTGGATGTAAGAGGTATGAGGCGCTGTATTACCCTGGATGTAAGAGGTATGAGGCGCTGTATTACCCTGTATGTAAGAGGTATGAGGCGCTGTATTACCCTGGATGTAAGAGGTATGAGGCGCTGTATTACCCTGGATGTAAGAGGTATGAGGCGCTGTATTACCCTGGATGTAAGAGGTATGAGGCGCTGTATTACCCTGGATGTAAGAGGTATGAGGCGCTGAATTACCCTGTATGTAAGAGGTATGAGGCGCTGTATTACCCTGGATGTAAGAGGTATGAGGCGCTGTATTACCCTGGATGTAAGAGGTATGAGGCGCTGTATTACCCTGGATGTAAGAGGTATGAGGCGCTGTATTACCCTGGATGTAAGAGGTATGAGGCGCTGTATTACCCTGTATGTAAGAGGTATGAGGCGCTGTATTACCCTGGATGTAAGAGGTATGAGGCGCTGTATTACCCTGGATGTAAGAGGTATGAGGCGCTGTATTACCCTGGATGTAAGAGGTATGAGGCGCTGTATTACCCTGGATGTAAGAGGTATGAGGCGCTGTATTACCCTGGATGTAAGAGGTATGAGGCGCTGTATTACCCTGGATGTAAGAGGTATGAGGCGCTGTATTACCCTGGATGTAAGAGGTATGAGGCGCTGTATTACCCTGGATGTAAGAGGTATGAGGCGCTGTATTACCCTGGATGTAAGAGGTATGAGGCGCTGTATTACCCTGGATGTAAGAGGTATGAGGCGCTGTATTACCCTGGATGTAAGAGGTATGAGGCGCTGTATTACCCTGGATGTAAGAGGTATGAGGCGCTGTATTACCCTGGATGTAAGAGGTATGGGGCGCTGTATTACCCTGGATGTAAGAGGTATGAGGCGCTGAATTACCCTGGATGTAAGAGGTATGAGGCGCTGTATTACCCTGGATGTAAGAGGTATGAGGCGCTGTATTACCCTGGATGTAAGAGGTATGAGGCGCTGTATTACCCTGGATGTAAGAGGTATGAGGCGCTGTATTACCCTGGATGTAAGAGGTATGAGGCGCTGTATTACCCTGGATGTAAGAGGTATGAGGCGCTGTATTACCCTGGATGTAAGAGGTATGGGGCGCTGTATTACCCTGGATGTAAGAGGTATGAGGCGCTGTATTACCCTGGATGTAAGAGGTATGAGGCGCTGTATTACCCTGGATGTAAGAGGTATGGGCGCTGTATTACCCTGGATGTAAGAGGTATGGGGCGCTGTATTACCCTGGATGTAAGAGGTATGAGGCGCTGTATTACCCTGGATGTAAGAGGTATGGGGCGCTGTATTACCCTGGATGTAAGAGGTATGAGGCGCTGAATTACCCTGGATGTAAGAGGTATGAGGCGCTGAATTACCCTGGATGTAAGAGGTATGAGGCACTGAATTACCCTGGATGTAAGAGGTATGAGGCACTGAATTACCCTGGATGTAAGAGGTATGGGCGCTGTATTACCCTGGATGTAAGAGGTATGAGGCACTGAATTACCCTGGATGTAAGAGGTATGAGGCGCTGTATTACCCTGGATGTAAGAGGTATGAGGCACTGAATTACCCTGGATGTAAGAGGTATGAGGCGCTGTATTACCCTGGATGTAAGAGGTATGAGGCGCTGTATTACCCTGGATGTAAGAGGTATGAGGCACTGAATTACCCTGGATGTAAGAGGTATGAGGCGCTGTATTACCCTGGATGTAAGAGGTATGGGGCGCTGTATTACCCTGGATGTAAGAGGTATGAGGCGCTGTATTACCCTGGATGTAAGAGGTATGAGGCGCTGTATTACCCTGGATGTAAGAGGTATGAGGCGCTGTATTACCCTGGATGTAAGAGGTATGAGGCGCTGTATTACCCTGGATGTAAGAGGTATGAGGCGCTGTATTACCCTGGATGTAAGAGGTATGAGGCGCTGTATTACCCTGGATGTAAGAGGTATGAGGCGCTGTATTACCCTGGATGTAAGAGGTATGAGGCGCTGTATTACCCTGGATGTAAGAGGTATGAGGCGCTGTATTACCCTGGATGTAAGAGGTATGGGGCGCTGTATTACCCTGGATGTAAGAGGTATGAGGCGCTGTATTACCCTGTATGTAAGAGGTATGGGGCGCTGTATTACCCTGGATGTAAGAGGTATGGGGCGCTGTATTACCCTGTATGTAAGAGGTATGGGGCGCTGTATTACCCTGGATGTAAGAGGTATGAGGCGCTGTATGACCCTGGATGTAAGAGGTATGTGCGCTGTATTACCCTGGATGTAAGAGGTATGAGGCGCTGTATGACCCTGGATGTATGAGGTATGAGGCGCTGTATGACCCTGGATGTAAGAGGTATGGGGCGCTGTATTACCCTGGATGTAAGAGGTATGAGGTGCTGTATTACACTGGATGTAAGAGGTATGAGGCGCTGTATGACCCTGGATGTAAGAGGTATGGGGCGCTGTATTACCCTGGATGTAAGAGGTATGAGGTGCTGTATTACACTGGATGTAAGAGGTATGGGGCGCTGTATTACCCTGTATGTAAGAGGTATGGGGCGCTGTATTATCCTGGATGTAAGAGGTATGAGGCGCTGTATTACCCTGGATGTAAGAGGTATGAGGCACTGTATTACCCTGTATGTAAGAGGTATGAGGCGCTGTATTACCCTGTATGTAAGAGGTATGGGGCGCTGTATTACCCTGGATGTAAGAGGTATGAGGCGCTGTATTACCCTGGATGTAAGAGGTATGAGGCGCTGTATTACCCTGGATGTAAGAGGTATGAGGCGCTGTATTACCCTGGATGTAAGAGGTATGGGGCGCTGTATTACCCTGGATGTAAGAGGTATGAGGCGCTGAATTACCCTGGATGTAAGAGTATGAGGCGCTGTATTACCCTGGATGTAAGAGGTATGAGGCATTGTATTACCCTTGATGTAAGAGGTATGAGGCACTGAATTACCCTGGATGTAAGAGGTATGAGGCGCTGTATTACCCTGGATGTAAGAGTTATGAGGCGCTGTATTACCCTGGATGTAAGAGGTATGAGGCGCTGTATTACCCTGGATGTAAGAGTTATGAGGCGCTGTATTACCCTGGATGTAAGAGGTATGAGGCGCTGTATTACCCTGGACGTCATGTTATATATATAGAGGCAGCGCCATCTGCTGGACGCCATGTTATATATAGAGAGGCGGCGCCATCTGCTGGACATCATGTTATATATAGAGGCGGCGCCATCTGCTGGACGTCATGTTATATATAGAGGTGGCGCCATCTGCTGGACGTCATGTTATATATAGAGAGGTGGCGCCATCTGCTGGACGTCATGTTATATATAGAGAGGCGGCTCCATCTGCTGGACGTCATGTTATATATAGAGAGGTGGCGCCATCTGCTGGACCTCATGTTATATATAGAGAGGTGGCGCCATCTGCTGGACGTCATGTTATATATAAAGAGGCGTCGCCATCTGCTGGAAGTCATGTTATATATAGAGGCGGCGCCATCTGCTGGACGTCATGTTATATATATAGAGGTGGCGCCATCTGCTGGACGTCATGTTAAATATAGAGCGGCGGCTCCATCTGCTGGACGTCATGTTATTTATAGAGAGGCGGCTCCATCTGCTGGACGTCATGTTATATATAGAGAGGCGGCGCCATCTGCTGGACGTCATGTTATATATATAGAGGCGGCGCCATCTGCTGGACGTCATGTTATATATAGAGGTGGCGCCATCTGCTGGACGTCATGTTATATATATAGAGGCGGCGCCATCTGTTGGTCGCCATGTTATATATAGTGGTGGCGCCATCTGCTGGACGTCATGTTATATATAGAGAGGTGGCGCCATCTGCTGGACGTCATGTTATATATATAGAGGCGGCTCCATCTGCTGGACGTCATGTTATATATAGAGGCGGCTCCATCTGCTGGACGTCATGTTATATATAGAGAGGCGGCGCCATCTGCTGGACGTCATGTTATATATAGAGAGGCGGCGCCATCTGCTGGACGCCATGTTATATATATAGAGGCGGCTCCATCTACTGGACGTCATGTTATATATAGAGGCGGCTCCATCTGCTGGACGTCATGTTATATATAGAGGCAGCGCCATCTACTGGACGTCATGTTATATATAGAGAGGCGGCTCCATCTGCTGGACGTCATGTTATATATAGAGAGGTGGCGCCATATGCTGGACGTCATGTTATATATAGTGGCGACGCCATCTGCTGGACGTCATGTTATATATAGAGAGGCGGCGACATCTGTTGGTCATCATGTTATATATAGAGAGGTGGCGCCATATGCCGGACGTCATGTTATATATAGAGGCGGCGCCATCTGCTGGACGTCATGTTATATATAGAGAGGCGGCGACATCTGTTGGTCATCATGTTATATATAGAGAGGCGGCGCCATATGCTGGACGTCATGTTATATATAGAGGCGGCGCCATCTGCTGGACGTCATGTTATATATAGAGAGGCGGCGCCATCTGCTGGTCATCATGTTATATATAGAGAGGTGGCGCCATCTGCTGGACGTCATGTTATATATAGAGAGGCGGCTCCATCTACTGGACGTCATATTATATATTGAGGCGGCTCCATCTGCTGGACGTCATGTTATATATAGAGAGGCGGCGCCATCTGCAGGACGTCATGTTATATATAGAGAGGCGGCGCCATCTGCTGGACGTCATGTTATATATAGAGAGGTGGCACCATCTGCTGGACGTCATGTTATATATAGAGAGGCGGCGCCATCTGCTGGTCATCATGTTATATATAGAGAGGTGGCGCCATCTGCTGGACGTCATGTTATATATAGAGAGGCGGCGCCATCTGCTGGACGTCATATTATATATTGAGGCGGCTCCATCTGCTGGACGTCATGTTATATATAGAGAGGCGGCGCCATCTGCAGGACGTCATGTTATATATAGAGAGGCGGCGCCATCTGCTGGACGTCATGTTATATATAGAGAGGTGGCGCCATCTACTGGATGTCATGTTATATATAGAGAGGCGGCGCCATCTGCAGGACGTCATGTTATATATAGTGGCGGCTCCATCTGCTGGACGTCATGTTATATATAGAGGCAGCGCCATCTACTGGACGTCATGTTATATATAGAGGCGACGCCATCTGCTGGACGTCATGTTATATATAGAGAGGCGGCGCCATCTGCTGGTCATCATGTTATATATAGAGAGGTGGCGCCATCTGCTGGACGTCATGTTATATATAGAGAGGCGGCTCCATCTACTGGACATCATATTATATATTGAGGCGGCTCCATCTGCTGGACGTCATGTTATATATAGAAGGCGGCGCCATCTGCTGGACATCATGTTATATAGAGAGAGGTGGCGCCATCTGCTGGACGTCATGTTATATATAGAGCGGCGGCTCTATTTGCTGGACGTCATGTTATATATAGAGGCATCGCCATCTGCTGGACGTCATGTTATATATATAGAGGCGGCGCCATCTGCTGGACGTCATGTTATATATAGTGGTGGCTCCATCTGCTGGACGTCATGTCATATATATTGAGGCGGCCACATCTGTTGGACGTCATGTTATATATAGAGAGGAGGCGCCATCTGCTGGACGCCATGTTATATATAGAGAGGCGGCGCCATCTGCTGGACGTCATGTTATATATAGAGAGGCGGCTCCATCTGCTGTACGTCATGTTATATATAGAGAGGCGGCGCCATCTGCTGGACGTCATGTTATATATAGAGGCGGCGCCATCTGCTGGACGTCATGTTATATATAGAGAGGCGGCTCCATCTGCTGGACGTCATGTTATATATAGAGAGGCGGCTCCATCTGCTGGACGTCATGTTATATATAGAGAGGCGGCGCCATCTGCTGGACGTCATGTTATATATAGAGAGGCGGCGCCATCTGCTGGACGTCATGTTATATATAGAGGTGGCGCCATCTGCTGGACGTCATGTTATATATAGAGGCGGCGCCATCTGCTGGACGTCATGTTATATATAGAGAGGCGGCGCCATCTGCTGGACGTCATGTTATATATATAGAGGCGGCGACATCTGCTGGACGTCATGTTATATATAGAGCGGCGGCTCCATCTGCTGGACATCATGTTATATATAGAGAGGTGGCGCCATCTGCTGGACGTCATGTTATATATAGAGGCGGCGCCATCTGCTGGACGTCATGTTATATATAGAGGCGGCGCCATCTGCTGGACATCATGTTATATATAGAGAGGCGGCTCCATCTGCTGGACGTCATGTTATATATAGTGGAGGCGCCATCTGTTGGACGCCATGTTATATTTAGAGAGGAGGCGCCATCTGTTGGACGTCATGTTATATATAGAGGCGGCTCCATCTGCTGGACGTCATGTTATATAGAGAGGCGGCGCCATCTACTGGACGTCATGTTATATATAGAGAGACGGCGTCTACTGGACGTCATGTTATATATATAGAGGCGGCGCCATTTGCTGGACGTCATGTTATATATAGTGTTGGCGCCATCTGTTGGACGCCATGTTATATTTAGAGAGGAGGCGCCATCTGCTGGACGTCATGTTATATATAGAGAGACGGCGTCTACTGGACGTCATGTTATATATAGAGAGGCGCCATCTGCTGGACGTCATGTTATATATAGAGGCGCCGCCATCTGCTGGACGTCATGTTATGTATAGAGGCGGCGCCATCTGTTGGACGTCCTGTTATATAGAGAAAGGCGGCGCCATCTGCTGGATGTCATGTTATATAGAGAGGCGGCGCCATCTAATGGACGTCATGTTATATAGAGAGGGGCGGCACCATCTGCTGGACGTCATGTTATATATAGAGAGGTGGCGCCATCTGCTGGACATCATGTTATATATAGAGAGGCTGCGCCATCTGCTGGACGTCATGTTATATTGAGGCGGCGCCATCTGCTGGACGTCATGTTATATATATAGAGGTGGCGCCATCTGCTGGACGTCACTTCATATATTGAGGCGGCGCCATCTGCTGGACGTCATGTTATATATAGAGCAGGTGGCGCCATCTACTGGACGTCATGTTATATATAGAGAGGCGGCGCCATCTGCTGGACGTCATGTTATATATAGAGGCGGCGCCATCTGCTGGATGTCATGTTATATATAGAGAGATGGCGCCATCTGCTGGACGTCATGTTATATATAGAGAGGTTGTGCCATCTGCTGGACGTCATGTTATATATAGAGAGGTGGCGCCATCTGCTTGATGTCATGTTATATATAGCAAGGCGGCGCCATCTGCTGGACGTCATGTTATATATAGAGAGGCGGCGCCATCTGCTGGACGTCATGTTATATATAGAGCGGCGGCTCCATCTGCTGGACGTCATGTTATATATATAGAGGCGGCGCCATCTGCTGGACGTCATGTTATATTTAGAGGCAGCACCATCTGCTGGATGTCATGTTATATATATAGAGGCAGCTCCATCTGTTGGACGTCATGTTATATATAGAGAGGTGGCGCCATCTGTTGGACGCCATGTTATATATAGAGAGGCGGCGCCATCTGCTGGACGTCATGTTATATATAGAGGCGGCGCCATCTGCTGGACGTCATGTTATATATAGAGAGGCGGCGCCATCTGTTGGACGCCATGTTATATATAGAGAGGCGGCGCCATCTGCTGGACGTCATGTTATATATATAGAGGCAGCGCCATCTGTTGGACGCCATGTTATATATAGAGGCGGCGCCATGTGCTTGACATCATGTTATATATAGAGATGGCGCCATCTGTTGGACGCCATGTTATATATAGAGAGGCGGCGCCATCTGCTGGATGTCATGTTATATATAGTGGCGGCGCCATCTGCTGGACGTCATGTTATATATAGAGAGGCGGCGCCATCTGCTGGACGTCATGTTATTTATAGAGAGGCGGCGCCATCTGTTGGACCCCATGTTATATATAGAGAGGCGGCTCCATCTGCTGGACGTCATGTTATATATATAGAGGCAGCGCCATCTGCTGGACGTCATGTTATATATAGAGAGGCGGCGCCATCTGTTGGACGCCATGTTATATATAGAGAGGTGGCTCCATCTGTTGGACGTCATGTTATTTTAGAGAGGTGGCGCCATCTGCTGGACATCATGTTATATATAGAGAGGCGGCTCCATCTGCTGGACTTCATGTTATATATAGAGGCGGCTCCATCTGCTGGACGTCATGTTATATATAGAGAGGCGGCTCCATCTGCTGGTTATCATGTTATATATAGAGGCGGCGCCATCTGCTGGACGTCATGTTATATATAGAGAGGCCGCGCCATCTGTTGGACGCCATTATATATATAGAGAGGCGGCTCCATCTGCTGGACGTCATGTTATATATAGAGAGGCGGCTCCATCTGCTGGACGTCATGTTATATATAGAGGCGGCGCCATCTGCTGGACGTCATGTTATATATAGAGGCGGCGCCATCTGCTGGACGTCATGTTATATATAGAGAGTGGCGCCATCTGCTGGACATCATGTTATATATAGAGAGGCGGCTCCATCTGCTGGACGTCATGTTATATATAGAGAGGCGGCGCCATCTGCTGGACGTCATGTTATATATAGAGCGGCGCTCCATCTGCTGGACGTCATGTTATATATAGAGAGGCGGCTCCATCTGCTGGACGTCATGTTATATATAGAGAGGCGGCGCCATCTGCTGGACGTCATGTTATATATAGAGAGGCGGCGCCATCTGCTGGACGTCATGTTATATATAGAGGCGGCGCCATCTGCTGGACGTCATGTTATATATAGAGAGGTGGCGCCATCTGCTGGACGCCATGTTATATATAGAGAGGCGGCGCCATCTGTTGGACGCCATGTTATATATAGAGAGGTGGCGCCATCTGTTGGACGCCATGTTATATATAGAGAAGCGGCGCCATCTGCTGGACGTCATGTTATATATAGAGAAGCGTCGCCATCTGCTGGACGTCATGTTATATATAGAGAGGCGGCGCCATCTGTTGGTCCCATGTTATATATAGTGGTGGCGCCATCTGCTGGACGTCATGTTATATATAGAGCGGCGGCTCCATCTGTTGGTCGCCATGTTATATATAGAGAGGTGGCTCCATCTGTTGGACGTCATGTTATATATATAGAGGCAGCGCCATCTGCTGGACGTCATGTTATATATAGAGAGGTGGCGCCATCTGCTGGACATCATGTTATATATAGAGAGGCGGCTCCATCTGCTGGACGTCATGTTATATATAGAGAGGTGGTGCCATCTGCTGGACGTCATGTTATATATAGAGAGGCGGCTCCATCTGCTGGACGTCATGTTATATATAGAGAGGCGGCTCCATCTGCTGGAAGTCATGTTATTTATAGAGAGGTGGCGCCATCTGCTGGACGTCATGTTATATATAGAGGCGGCTCCATCTGCTGGACGCCATGTTATATATAGAGAGGCGGCTCCATCTGCTGGACGTCATGTTATATATAGAGGCGGCGCCATCTGCTGGAAGTCATGTTATTTATAGAGAGGTGGCGCCATCGACTGGACGTCATGTTATATATAGAGAGGCGGCTCCATCTGCTGGACGTCATGTTATATATAGAGGTGGCGCCATCTGCTGGACGTCATGTTATATATAGAGAGGCGGCTCCATCTGCTGGAAGTCATGTTATTTATAGAGAGGCGGCTCCATCTACTGGACGTCATGTTATATATAGAGAGGTGGCGCCATCTGCTGGACGTCATGTTATATATAGAGGCAGCGCCATCTGCTGGATGTCATGTTATATATAGAGAGGCGGCGCCATCTGTTGGACGCCATGTTATATATAGAGAGGTGGCGCCATCTGTTGGACGTCATGTTATATATATAGAGGCAGCGCCATCTGCTGGACGTCATGTTATATATAGAGAGGTGGCGCCATCTGCTGGACATCATGTTATATATAGAGAGGCGGCTCCATCTGCTGGACGTCATGTTATATATAGAGAGGTGGCGCCATCTGCTGGACATCATGTTATATATAGAGAGGCGGCTCCATCTGCTGGACGTCATGTCATATATATTGAGGCGGCCACATCTGTTGGACGTCATGTTATATATATAGAGGCGGCGCCATCTGTTGGACGTCATGTTATATATAGAGAGGCGGCGCCATCTGCTGGACGTCATGTTATATATAGAGGCGGCTCCATCTGCTGGACGTCATGTTATATATAGAGGCGGCTCCATCTGCTGGACGTCATGTTATATATAGAGAGGTGGCGCCATCTGCTGGACGTCATGTTATATATAGAGAGGTGGCTCCATCTGCTGGACGTCATGTTATATATAGAGAGGTGGCGCCATCTGCTGGACGTCATGTTATATATAGAGAGGCGGCTCCATCTGCTGGACATCATGTTATATATAGAGGCGGCGCATCTGCTGGACTTCATGTTATATATAGAGGCGGCTCCATCTGCTGGACGTCATGTTATATATAGAGAGGCGGCTCCATCTGCTGGACGTCATGTTATATATAAAGGCGGCGCCATCTGCTGGACGTCATGTTATATATAGAGAGGCCGCGCCATCTGTTGGACGCCATTATATATATAGAGAGGCGGCTCCATCTGCTGGACGTCATGTTATATATAGAGCGGCGGCTCCATCTGCTGGACGTCATGTTATATATAGAGGCGGCGCCATCTGCTGGACGTCATGTTATATATAGAGGCGGCGCCATCTGCTGGACGTGATGTTATATATAGAGGTGGCGCCATTTGCTGGACATCATGTTATATATAGAGCGGCGGCTCCATCTGCTGGACGTCATGTTATATAGAGAGGCGGCGCTATCTGCTGGACGTCATGTTATATATAGAGCGGCGGCTCCATCTGCTGGACGTCATGTTATATATAGAGAGGCGGCTCCATCTGCTGGACGTCATGTTATATATAGAGAGGCGGCGCCATCTGCTGGACGTCATGTTATATATAGTGGTGGCTCCATCTGCTCGACGTCATGTTGTATAGAGAGGCGGCGCCATCTGCTGGATTTCATGTTATATATAGAGAGGTGGCGCCATCTGCTGGAAGCCATGTTATATATAGAGAGGCGGCGACATCTGTTGGTCGCCATGTTATATATAGAGAGGTGGCGCCATCTGTTGGACGCCATGTTATATATAGAGAAGCGGCGCCATCTGCTGGACGTCATGTTATATATAGAGAAGCGTCGCCATCTGCTGGACGTCATGTTATGTATAGTGGTGGCTCCATTTGCTGGATGTCATGTTATATATAGAGGCGGCGCCATCTGCTGGACGTCATGTTATATATATAGAGGCGGCGCCATCTGTTGGTCGCCATGTTATATATAGTGGTGGCGCCATCTGCTGGACGTCATGTTATATATAGAGCGGCGGCTCCATCTGTTGGTCGCCATGTTATATATAGAGAGGCGGCTCCATCTGCTGGACGTCATGTTATATATAGAGAGGCGGCTCCATCTGCTAGACGTCATGTTATATATAGAGGTGGCGCCATCTGCTGGACGTCATGTTATATATAGAGGTGGCTCCATCTGCTGAACGTCATGTTATTTATAGAGAGGTGGCGCCATCTGCTTAACGTCATGTTATATATAGAGGCGGCTCCATCTGCTGGACGTCATGTTATATATAGAGAGGCGGCTCCATTTGCTGGACGTCGTGTTATATATTGAGAGGCGGCTCCATCTGCTGGACGTCATGTTATATATAGAGAGGCGGCGCCATTTGCTGGACGTCGTGTTATATATTGAGAGGCGGCTCCATTTGCTTAACGTCATGTTATATATAGAGAGGTGGCGCCATCTGCTGGACGTCATGTTATATATAGAGGTGGCGCCATCTGTTGGACGTCATGTTATATATAGAGAGGCGGCGCCATCTGTTGGACGTCATGTTATATATAGAGAGGCGGCGCCATCTGCTGGACGTCATGTTATATATAGAGGCGGCTCCATCTGCTGGACGTCATGTTATATATAGTGGCGGCTCCATCTGTTGGACGTCATGTTATATATAGAGAGGCGGCGCCATCTGTTGGACGTCATGTTATATATAGAGAGGAGGCGCCATCTGTTGGACGTCATGTTATATATAGTGGCCGCTCCATCTGCTGGACGTGATGTTATATATAGACGCGGCTCCATCTGCTGGACGTCATGTTATATATAGAGAGGAGGCGCCATCTGTTGGACGTCATGTTATATATAGAGGTGGCGCCATCTGTTGGACGTCATGTTATATATAGTGGCGGCTCCATCTGTTGGACGTCATGTTATATATAGTGGCGGCTCCATCTGTTGGACGTCATGTTATATATAGGAAAAATACGTACCTGGTATTTTACTTTCCTTGAGTCCGGAGGCAGCACATAATGGGTTAAGCCAGTCATCTCTTGCTTCCAGGACCGCCCACCTAACAAAACACAACCAATCAGAGGTTAATTGCATAATAGACTACCCTACAAAGGGGTCCTGCTCCCTTGCATACCCGTGTTAAATAAAATAGATTGAGACAGAAATATGCAAGGATATAAATTTATTAGGGAGGGTATCGTTGTGCTGCCTCCGGACTCAAGGAAAGTAAAATACCAGGTACGTATTTTTCCTTTCCCCTATCGTCCTCCGGCAGCACAGAATGGGATTTTCATATATCTCAAAGGGGGGGATTTTTAGTCAAAGCTGCAGACAAAACCTCAGTACTGAAGGCTGAGCTCCTGGCATTGACATCTAGGCGGTAATGCTTCCCAAACATAAGCGATGAGGACCAGGAGGCTGCATTGCAGATGTCCTCGATAGGAACTTGGGCTGCTTCAGCCCATGATGTTGCTGCCGCTCTCGTCGAGTGTGTTTTCAAGGGAGACGGTGGAGGCAAATCTTCCAAAGCATAGGCCTCTAGGATGGTTGACTTCACCCATCTGGCTAGAGAATCTCTTGACGGAATACGGCCCTTCCTGGGGCCAGCGAACAGGACAAATAGATTTTCCGACTTCCTGAAGTCTCTGGTTCTTTCTAGATATATTTGTAACGCCCTTTTGACATCCAATGTGTGAAACTTGGCTTGTTCTTCATCCACCGGATCAGGAAAAAATGCCGGAAGGAAAGTTTCCCTATTTTTATTGGCTGCAGACGGAATCTTAGGTAGAAAGGTAGGTACTGTTCTCAATAGCACCCCATCAGGAAGAAAACGAATATACGGGAGTCTGGAGGATAGGGCTTGCAATTCTCCCAACCTTTTTGCTGATGTTATGGTTGTCAGAAAAAAAGTTTTGTATGACAGCCAATTGAGATCCACTTCCTGTAAAGGCTCAAATGGTGCTGAAGTTAATCTTCTGAGAACCAGGGAGAGATCCCACACCGGCATAGGCTCTCTATGGACAGGCTTCAGTCTTCTTACAGCTTTAAAAAACCTAAAGATGAGAGGATGATGGAGAAAGGCACTCCCTGTCATGGAGTTGATGGCCGTCATATGAGCACGTAGGGTATTCGGCTTAAGACCTTTCTCCAACCCATCCTGCAGGAAGTGTAAGATGGAGGATATCTGTATCTGTTCGTGTCCAGCCTCGGACATCCAGGAAACGAACTTGTTCCAGATCTTCGCATATTTCGCGTTGGTCGTAGCTTTACGGGAGGCCAGCAGGGTGCTGATTACAGTGTCAGAGAGTCCTTCTCTTCTTAATTTCGATCTCTCAGTCTCCATGCTGTCAGATGCAGACGTTCTAGGCACTGGTGATAGAGGCCGTTCTGCAACACAAGATCCGGACGAAGAGGGAGTTTCCAGAATTCCCCTCTGGACAGATGGAGTAAGAGGGGGAACCAGGATCTGCGTGGCCAGAATGGAGCTATTAGAATCACCAGCTGAGGTTTCTCCTCTACAATCTTCCTTAGGACCCGTGGAATCAGCGGAACTGGTGGAAATATATACGCCGAGAGGCTCTCCCAAGTGATTGAAAAAGCGTCCACTATAGTCGGTTTGTCCGTGGACCTGAGGGAGCAGAATCTGTTCAGCTTCTTGTTCTCTGCGGAGGCCATGAGGTCCCAAACTGGGCACCCCCATTTGTTCGTGATGTTCCGGAACACAGAGGAATTTAGTTCCCACTCTGCGTGGCTTATTTCCTTCCTGCTCAGGAGATCCGCTCGAATATTCGAGCAGCCCCTGATATGCACGGCTCTTAGTTCCTGCAGGTGTAATTCTGCCCATGCGAAGATCTTCTTGCAGAGGTTGAGAAGGAGAGTGCTCCTCGTACCCCCTGCTTGTTCAGATAGAACACCGAGACCAGGTTGTCCGATCTTACTAGGACAGACTTCCCCTCTAAATGGGACTTGAAATGGAGGAGGGATAGAAAGACTGCTTTCAATTCCTTGTAATTGGATGATTGTGCCTTGTCTTTGATGGACCAGCGTCCTTGCACCCAATGGTTCAGGAGATGGGCGCCCCAACCTTGGCCTGACGCATCCGTAGTGATGACGGTGGGTGAGATGAATTGAAATTTCTTTCCTCCGATCAGATTGCTGGTCTGGCACCACCACATAAGACTCTGTACCGTCGAACTCCTCAATTTCATTCTTGCCCCAAGTCTGTGACTGCTGTGACGCCATGCAAGGAGACAGTCGTGCTGGAGGTCCCGGGTATGGATATTTGCCCAGGGCACCGCATCGGAGACTGCAGTCAGATGACCCAGTGTCTTCATGACCCTGCGTATGGACGGCATGTGTAGTGACATCAGAGTCCTGACTTCTTTTTCAAAGCCGCGACTTTGGGGGCAGGTAAGAACAATTTCATTGCTGTCGTATCTATTTGGAGACCTAGAAATATCATGGACGTCGCTGGGGACAGACTTGACTTTTTCCAGTTTACGAGGAACCCGACAGAATGAAGGATTTCCATCGTCTTCTCCAGATGATGCTGAAGAACTTCTCTCGATTCCGCTGCTAGAAGCCAGTCGTCCAGATAAGGGAATATCTGAATTCCCTGCAATCTGAGATGTGACACAATGGTAATGACGGTCTTGTGAATACTCTTGGTGCGGAGCACAGGCCAAACGGAAGACACTTGAATTGGAAATGAAACACTCGTTTCCCTTTCTGGACTGCTACTCTCAGGAATTTTCTTGATTCTGGATGGATGGGTATATGTAGATATGCGTCCTTCAAGTCCAGGGAGGACATGAACTGGCCCTTCCTGAGGACTGCTGTTATTGATCTGATAGTTTCCATTCTGAAGCTGATCTTCTTCATAAACCGATTCACGAACCGAAGGTCTATTACTAGCCGATACTTTCCGTCCGACTTTGGGACGCAGAATACTCTGGAGTACACTCCTGTGAATTCCTGGTGACCTGGAACAGGTTCCAGAGCGCCTTTTTCCCAGAATTCTTCCAGTAATTGCAGAACTAGAGGATCTTTTGCTTTGTTGAGTAGGAATCTGTCTCTTGGAATATGTGTGAACTCTAAAGCATAACCTTCTTTGATCACACTTTGGACCCAAGAGTCCGTGGTAATTTTTTGCCAGCTGGGAAAAAAGTGCTGCAGCCTTCCGCCCACTGTCTGAATTCTGGCGTCAGAAGTTGGACTTTGACGGCTTGTTATCCTCACTCTTTTTCTTAGCCTTCTCTGAGGATGACCAGGTTCTACGGTCAGACCTTCCTCGGTAGGATCGTCCTCTGAAGGTAGACCTTCTTTGATCCTGGCCTCCGTAGGGACGAAAAAACCTATTTCTCTTTTTGGGCTGCGGAAAACTTAAAGCTTTGTTTTCCATGTTGGACTCTAACAACCTGTCTAGGTGAGATCCAAACAACTTGCCGGGTTCGAACGGGAGAGAACACAGGTTGCTTTTTGAGGACAGGTCACCAGCCCAGAGCTTGAGCCATAGCGCTCTTCTTACGGAATTTGACAGGGCCATATTCTTGGCGGTGAGTCTAACAACATCCACCGGGAAGTCACAAAGGAACTCTGCTGCCAGTTTCAGAGTTGGAATCTGTCGCAGTAAATCTTCCCTGGACACGCCGTCTTCCATCTCTCTCCCTAATTGGCTGAGCCATACTCTGAGAGCTCTAGCCACCGGAACCGCTGCTAAAGCTGCCTTGTTTAAAGATGCCAGGTAGGCATGAGACCTTTTCAAGAGGCCATCAGCTTTCTTATCCATCGGTTCTTTTAACAACGCGGAGTCATCCGCAGGGAAGAAGGATTTTTGGCTAGCCTGGTGACGGCTGCATCCACCTTGGCCGGTGCTTCCCAACTTGCTGATTCTGCTGGATCGGTCTTGTAGATGTTTTTAAATCTCGTGCCCAAATTAACTTTGGACACTGGCTGCTGCCATTCTTTATACATGATGGTTTCCAGGACGGGATGGCTAGGAAACACAGGCGCTTTCTTCTTTGGGAAATAGAACAAATCCTCTTCCTCACGGGGGCCTGGCTTGTCCTTACTGGACTCCATAATGCTTTTTACCTCTTTTATTAACAGGTTTGCATCTTTCCTGTTGAATAAAAAGTTATCCTCCACAATGGCCGCCTCAGGGTCTGATGATACTTCACCCTCTGAACGAGGGGATACGTCAGATGAAGAGGGAGACAAACACTGTTTCCTAGATTTTCCCTTTTTTGATTTCTTTAGGAATGATTTAAACAGGGCCATCATCTTCCTAGTTTCTGCATCAGACTCTTCTTCAGGCTGCGCACA
Source organism: Bufotes viridis (assembly GCA_033119425.1). Taxonomy (NCBI): domain Eukaryota; kingdom Metazoa; phylum Chordata; class Amphibia; order Anura; family Bufonidae; genus Bufotes; species Bufotes viridis. The sequence goes on from CM065597.1 coordinate 2,058,111, forward strand.
TTTTCCACATATAGTAGATGGATAGTCCGCCGGTAAATGAGCCAGGCAGGACACGCACAGAGGAGACCGCAGTCTTTGCTTCTTCTGAGGTGGAGAAGTCTGGGAGTCACTGTGACACCTGAAACACATGTCGTGCTCAAAATCATCAGGCAGGGGTTGTTTACACCCTTTGCATAACCTGAGTCTTTTCTCTCCTTTGCCAGATGATGAGGACATCTTCACAATGCAGGAGCTCGGCTGCCAAGTACAAAGGGCACCGAGCTCCTCACCATCCACTCCTTAAATACTTAACTTATGCGCTGTTTGGCGCGAACGGGGGAGCGGGGGCGCAGGCGTGACGTCACCGCACTGCGCGTGCGTTCCAAGATGCGTTCCACCGTAAACCGGAAGTGACGGCCCCGACTTCCGGTATGGACGCGCACACATCCGCAATCAACCCCGTAGCTGGAGCCAGGCACGGGCTCAGCAATCGCGCCGGAGTGGATAAGAGTGGAGCCAGGGAACAACCATGGCTGTCACCACTCTAGGCCCGATATCCAAACCTTGAAACAAGGTATAAGGGCCATCCAGAATGTTACAGGTGGGCTCTTCTCCTACAGAGAGGACAAATAAAAAACACGGGTATGCAAGGGAGCAGCACCCCTTTGTAGGGTAGTCTATTATGCAATTAACCTCTGATTGGTTGTGTTTTGCTAGGTGGGCGGTCCTGGAAGCAAGAGATGACTAGCTTAACCCATTATGTGCTGCCGGAGGACGATAGGGGAAAGAGGCAGCGCCATCTGCTGGACGTCATGTTATATATAGAGAGGCGGCGACATCTGTTGGTCGCCAGGTTATATATAGAGGCGGCGCCATCGACTGGACGTCATGTTATATATAGAGGCGGCGCCATCTGCTGGACGTCATGTTATATATAGAGAGGCGGCTCCA